>CM067523.1:9178284-9515784 GCA_034509495.1 Acestrorhynchus altus | reverse complement strand
GTTACCATTTTGGAGAATGTTTTTTAGTGATAGTGATGATATTTATTATTAAATCAGTTACGTTTAGAGGCCTTAAAACTTTTAAAGCTTTTGAGATTCTTTCTAAGCTTCTGGGCCAGTTATTGAGCTGTTTACAAACAGCATTCACATAAACAGCTACAGAGGTTACAGCTACAAAGCATGTGTCCTCAAGTACCTGGCTTTCACTGTGGACATCTGGAGCTCCACCTCTGTCTATTTTTAAATGGTACTAATTTTACTGCAAACACAGTTCTGGCTGTTCCTGAAAAAACGTGCTTTTAGCCTTTATACAACAGTTTCTGTTCTTTTGATTACAAATCAAAACAGTGGTGTGGAATCCAAGACTCCAAACGGGTCCAAGGAAGGGAAATAAAAGAACGGAAATGAATGGTTTTGTTAGAATAACCACAAATGTACAACCTTGGATCAGCATTAAATCTTGTGCAATTTCATTCAGTTTCTGACTGTACGTTTGCTATCAGGCACAAACAAGGAATTTGATAACTCTGCTGACAACATCCGTGGATTTGAAACATTTGCATTTGAACCACAACAATCTTCAATTAATTATTGTAGGTTACTTCATAGGTAGAGGACTGTGGTGGTGCTGGTGGTAAAGGGTGTGTGTGTGGGGGGGTGGGGGGGTGTAAGCATTTTAACAGTGCACTTACAGATTTCTACGTAGTTAAATATGGTAAAGCAGAACAGTTTTTTCAAGATCCTGATTTGGTTCCTCAAATGTCACTATTTTCATTGTGATGTGTATAAAAGTCACAACTCACAAACTATTTTACAGCCTTTACAAATATAAATATTAGAATGAACGTATATGTTTATTGGAGAAATACTTGCCATTGAGGAGGCTCTTGTTGGGCTCCTCTAACCTGGATGCAAGATGAAATACAGTTCCATAACAGTCCGGATTTCTCATTCAGGACATCACTGCAAACAAAGGCAAAGTAATGGGCTTCATTTTTGTTGAAACAACCATCCTGTTTCTCTCAGTCCAATGATGGGCCCCTTCTCAAAGTCTGTTTACTCTTGACAGTTTCAAGTGTCATAGAAGTTTTGCTCAGTAGTACCCTAGTTTTGAAACTTGTAAACAACTTTACAACAGTGACGGAAAATGTAAACATGCATATTGGCAATATTCACACGGGAATTTGTCCAGTAACCTTCCCAAACCCAATAGCCAGGCACAGTTCATCAACTAAGACTCCCTAATTAAACAATGAGAGAATTTTTATTTTGCTGATATTTGCTTAATTTTACTTTAAAAACACATTTGTCATATTTCACACAATCTCATTTCAATAATCATACTTATTTTTATCATTTTTAAACATTTGTGGCTCAAACAACATTTGACCGATTATATTAATTGGGCTTCTATCAATTTATCAAATGTTTCTGCAAGTTTTTCCAGCTTACCCTTCACTGTTAGATTAAACCTTGCCTATGGGGTAACATCTGTACACACTGCCTGTGTAAACTATATGGAATTACCTGTTTCTTCATTTAAATCCAATGCAGGAATGTTGCATTGCGGTTGGAATACAAGAATGGAAAAGTTAGGGCTTGGTCTTTAGTGCAACAGTTGATTTATTTATTTTTTTTTATAATTCTGCGTCTGAGCCCTGATGGAAACATTAACTGAATCAGGCATCCATAGTTTATGTTCACTCTGATTGGCTCACTTTAAAGCAGCAGTAGCACTCCAGCAGTTGGTTGAATTACTATGTCATACCTCAGCTTCTGACATTGCTTTTAGATGCAGGACAGACTGGTTGGCGCTGACAGGCTAGTTTAACTCAGATGACCACTCATAAAGTGTACAGTTGTGGTGAGTGTTAATACTACTCAGTAATTACTTGAATGCCACAGTCTATTAGAGTGCTGTTGCTGAACATGTACACCCATTCACGGCAAAAAGCCTCTCCGACTGGTTTCATGATCTTGACAATGAGTTCTTAAGGAGCCTTCCTAATCACTGGATCTGAATGAAAGTGCCCCTAAAATTTGTATGAACAGTTGAATGCAATCATGGGGAATCAACATGGACCAGAATGTCAAATCAATATTTCCAACATCTTGTTGATCTGAAGCAGTTTTGAGAGTGGAGGTCTGAGAGAAATATGCCCCTTTCACTACATACTGTCTTAGATCATTGTCTTAGCAAATGGTCATCTCACCCACCTGTGTATGACCCTTTTAATTCTATTTACATGGTGATACAATCAACCCCCTGAGGAGTGTTGATGGTCACCCACCTGTATAGAGATTCCTTTTCTCCATTGTCTTGTGACCTTACCTTCATCCCAATTTACCCCTCTTCCATCTCCTCTTCTTCCTCTCACCTTCATCCCCCATTTACCCCTCCTTCATCTCCTCTTCTACCTCTTCCACAACGTAAATAAGGTCCTCCTAAAATCCCTCAGATTAGACTGGATGGACTTGCAGACTGGACAGACCTTCAGACTGGATTGACTTGAAGACTGGATTCAGATCAGACTGGATGGACATACAGACTGAATTCACTTCAGTGTGTGGATCAGGTCAGAGTGGATCAGACTGAGTTGACTTCAGACTACAAACCAGCGAGGCGAACTGAGAGACCAACCAGACTACTGACCAACTAAGCTGTGTCCGTATATGCTCCTCTGTCTGCATCTGAATAAACCCACAATCTTAACCTCCAGTCTCCTGACTCCTGTATGCCGAATTTCAGGCCCTCCTCAGCATTGGTGTTGTGTTCATCAGACACCCTTACCCAGAGCGACTAACAAAAGTGCTTTGCTGTTCACTCAGATATTCACTCAGATTTAATATGCTCCATATGCTCACAAATTCATTTGTTTGATACAAATGTTCCTAGAGAAAATTTTGTTTCTTTCATTAAAAAATCCTTTAAAATCTAAAATATCTACTTTGCGGGTGGAGCAAGACAAACGCTTTAAAAAATGAAGTTCAAGCGGAGGTGGACTATGCAACATAACAATGACCCAAAACGTTCCAGTAACTCCACCAAGAATTTTAATCCTATTATTTTTCAAACATCACATCTGTGTCAGCAATGGCTGCAACTTAAAGAAGCTGAATGCATTCAATAAAGATCAGATTACTTATACTAGATTAAAGGCCTAAAGAAGGGTCAAGTAGCTACTACTAGTTTGCTACTGTACTTGTATTTGTTTCAGTTGACATACCGTCTGTACTCTTTGGAATGCATTACACAATTCCGAAAGTAGTTCAGTTGTATGTTTATTGACGCTCTACATAAGACCACATATCCCTTCCCTACATCCGCTCTGTGACCTGAGAGAGCTTTTCAAGTAGAGAAGGATTGTTTTAAGATGCATGCCGGTTTGAGTAATGAGACAGACATCCCCACTGTTCTCCTGATCATGATGAAGATACCTCTCCCTACTCTACATTCTCCAGATAGCTCAGTGCAATGGCTCAGTGGCTAGCCGGCAGTTTAAATTGGAGTGTGTGTTGTCAGTTTAGCTGGGCTGATATTTGGAGATATCAACAAAGACTTTCTCAAGTGAGCTGCTGCCAAACAGACCCCCCCCCCACCTCTGTCTACCCCTCATTCACACCACATCTGGAAAACATTTACAGGCCAAAGGAAATTTTTTAGTGTGCCGTGTGCGCCTGGCTTGGATCCTGTGTGTGCAAGTGTGTGTGTATTTGTGAGACAGAGAAATTAAGAAAGTAGATAGAGACAGATTATTACAGTATGAATGAACATCAGTGAGTGATTGAAATGGTCAGCATGAATTCCATATTAATAAAATATATCACACAAAGTTTTTTTTTCAGAATCCTTAAAATGTATACATATATACATGATATAAGTCCCAGACAGCATAAAGAATCTTCCCAAGCCTTGCTGATCTATACCAGCATTGGCCATCCGACAAAAAATGGGCTGAATATGGACTATAGTCAGCATCCAGAGTGCTGGCATTATATTTAGAGACCAGCATGCGGCACTGGGCCTGGATATCAGCTAAGCATTTGGGCGAGAAGCAGACCTCAATTCATACCAAAGTTTGGCCGATGTGACTCAGCATGGTGTATTCGGCCCGAAAAGTGATTTTTGCTATCTGGGGTAGGTGGAATTGGGTGGAAATGTCTATTTTGTGTGTGGGAGCAGGACAAATGCTTAGACGTTTATTATTATTACCTCCCAGTTTCTTACAAAAACTGAAGTTGAAGCAGAGGTGGACTATGCAACATTACAATGACCCCAGATTTACAAAAATAAGGATTTTAATTCAATTATTTATGCAGATGCACACACACACACACACACACACACACACACACACACACACACACACACACACTTGTCTAGTCCCTGTAGAGAAGTACTGCCAAATGAATAGGACTCTTTGCAACAGATAAGCAAATGACAAAACTATTGGCACCATACCTAATGTCAGGCATGGGTTAGAGTGGTATAAAGTCCCCCCAGTAATGAGCTGTGGTGCAGTGGAACTGTGCTCTCTGGAATGATGGTTCATGGTCCATGATCCAGCCAATACTTTTGGGATGTGGTGGGGTGCTGATCATCTATCCACCATTCTAAGATTACTAAAGCTTTTGTAACTTTGTCAAAATCTTACAGCAATAGTCCAACCAGAATCTGGGGTATAGCTAGAAACAATGAATGAGTAGATGAGTAGATGTCCCAAAACTTTTGTCCATACCGTGTATGAAAGACTTTTAGTTATGTTTATTTTGTGGTAACGTTTGTGTTGAATTGGACATTGTAAACCCACAATGTTTATACGTCCATCCATACATCTGTTCATATTCTTATTCTCTTTTTCCTGCTCAGGGTCAAAGCAGGCCCAGAGTCTACTCAGAATCATTGAGCACCAGACAGGAATTCATGGACTAGTTGCCACTCCGTCACAGATGTCTCATACAGTATCAATTAAATAGGCAAAGAGCGAGAGAATAAGACACAGAGCTACATTTTCCCACAAATAGGACAGACAGTCAGAGGCGTCAGAGACTCACAGAGTTAATAGAACGGAAGCCTGCACAGTAGGTTGCTTCGTGGCAAGTTGGAAATGAATGCAATGTTTTCGCTCTTGGCGTGAGAGCATAAAGGAGCCTGAGTGTTTGCTCTGGCTCGGCTCTAGGTGATAGGAAAGGAGAAGGACCATGGAGAGGGTGTAGACAGAAGCTAATTGTCATGATGGAGTAAGGTAACGTTTGATCATGCTGGACCGGGGGAAATGCTACAGGCATGAAAAGACACCACCCGCTGTGTGTGAATGTGTGAGTTCGTGTCGCTCTGTTCCATTTAGATGTTGTGATGAGAACTTTTTGATTCTTGTAACATATTGTGAAATATAAAAAAAAAAGCCTGGGAATGGAATAAAACTTTCCATGTATGTTTTCTTTGTATTTCTATGGATGTAATGATGACATATGTGATTACAATATTTAAGTTTATTGGGGAAAACTGTACAAATGAAAGGCCCTGTAGGTTTCTAAAGCTGGCATCACAGCTGGTCCCATTAAATGTTGGATTAGTAATAAATCTGGTGACAGGGCAGGCCCAGGAAGCACTGCAATCTGGCAGAGACATTCCTGGGGAACACCTGCTGTGTGTAGATGAGCATTATCCTGCTGAAAAATGCCAGTTGGAAGCCCTACCATGTTGCAACACATGTTGCTACAGAATGTCCTGCAAATTTTGTTGAGCTGTTATCACTCGTATCACTACTGAGTGACCAACTGTCATATGTGATGGCTCCCCAGACCAGCACACCAACAGTTGGGACAGTGTGTCCCTCCACAGCAAAGGAAAGATTGAAGCACTCACCGTGAGGCTTCTATAACCGTACCTGGATATCGTTAGAACACAAAAGATCCTGGATGTTAAGGACGACACAGTTCCAGTTCTGTTTTCCTAACCAGGCCACGCCTGTAATCATTACATATCTTCCCTTTACATAACTGCATGCTGATCCAAAATCTATCTGGGTGCACCATTTTTGTCAGTGAGTAATTGAATGAGACCCACGCTTCTTTCTTCCTACTACACTGCCTGAAAAGAGGCTTAGTGCATGTTTACCCAGGCCTTTTGAGTTCTTTACTATTTAGAAAATGACTCTGTGCCTGTGATACCACTTACTGAGATGACTTGAAGAGGTCTGACATGCTGGGTCACAGGTCAGTGGACACTGGCTCCTTGTCTGAGCTATCTCTCCTGCGAGAGACATAAAGTAATGATTTAAAGTGGAGTCACAGGTCACTGCACACATATTTCCTCACTTTCTTTGTCTATCTTCATATCCCTTTTTCTTTCCCTCTGTGTTTCCTTGGAGGAGTTCTGCCCCCCCCCCCCAGCATTGCTGTTTGGAGAAAGATGTACTCTGTGAGCTTGACAGGCACAACAAGAGGCTAGTGAAGGGGCTGGCAAACCCTCACTACAAAATCGGTTGTGGTTAGTGAGGCCCAGGAGTGTGTAAGCCTCAGAGAAGTCTCTCTCTTTTTCTGCCGCTGTGTCTTGGCAAGATATTGAAACATACAGAACATTTCAGCTCAGCTTTGGCCTCTACGAAAACCTCTCAAGAACGGTTCCAAGCAACAGAGTAACAGCTGTACTCGGCACTCCACATATTAGTGCAGCATCAGCAAGCTCCGATTATTTTAATGTCAGATGCTATTTAAGTGTAATTACAGGCTAACAGCTTTCTAACTATCATCTTACAACTACCCAACTCCATGTTCCACAAATTAGTGGTTAGCATCTTTAAACAGAAGATGTTAGTGCAAGCGTTGTTTTTGGAATAGAGACAAACATGTAATTAGTCAGGCAGAATTAAATAAGCAGTCATAGAGGTACATGTCCTGATCAGCAGTGGCCTCATTAGCACCCCTTGGGGCTGAGAAGCTGCCAAGATAAAATAAGTACTGTGTCAACACTATTCTTAGAGTTTCAAAGGGATGTAATGAAAATGCACTGAAGTCCCCAATCCTAGTCAGAACTCAGGACAAGGTAGGAGTTCAAATGCACACTCATGCTGAAAAACACCATCTACCTAATATTGAGGAGGTCCTCCTTGTGCTACAACAACAGCTCTGACCTGTCAAGGCATCAATTTTGCCACACTGCTGAAGATGTCCTGTGATATCTGGCCTCAATACTAATCTTAGCAGCGAAATTTTTAAGTTGTGTAGGATGTGAGGTGGGACCTGCGTGAGCATCAGTGAGCATTGGGCGCACGTGACCCTGTCACTGGTTGTTCTTTCTTGGACCACTTTTTGAAGGTATTGACCACTGTACTAGGTACGAGTGTCTAATCAAGTGGACAGTGAGTGTTTAAACATTCCAGTGCACTGCTGTGTCTGATCAACTCAATACACACTAACACACCACCACCATGTCACAATGTCACTGTGGTTATCCTGTGGGGTCCTGACCATTGACAAACAGGGTGAAAGGAGGCTAACAATGTATGATAAGACACTGGGTCTAAAAGAGTGTGTTAAGTGTTTACCTCATTGACCTATAAAAAAACCCTCAGAGGCTACTTTTGGATAGTGTACGCTTTGGTAAGCACTTTAATGCTGCCATTGCTGTTGAGTGACACGCTGCCCTAAATGCTGGCGTGATGATCTGGGGAGCCATTGCATACAAAAGTCAATCACCCCTCCATGGCCAACCGTATCTCATCTTGAATGCAGGCTAGAAGCAGCCCAACAGGGTACTAGAGCCTACCCAATAAACCTTTCCTTTCACTCTAATATTGTAATGTCTTACATATACAGTATAATTCATGTCAATTCAAAACACTGCCATCTTTGCTCAGTGTTGTTTTGCCAGATTTTTTATGTGAAAGAGCTTCTTGAACACATTATCTGAGCCATTGCAAGTTGTCTGTGGTCAGCAGAACGTGGTCACTGGAGGATAAAGTGTTTATTGTGCAATGCACTTTTTTTATTCCATTGTTACAATGCAGTAAAGTATAGGCCTAACCGATACTGACACTATACTAGAAATATGCATCTACATCCATATCCTATTGTATAGAGTACATTATATATTCACCGCAGCGAGTGTTTGGAATACAGATTGACTTAGAATGTCATTAATGTCTTGAAACACACTGTAGCACAAATTTTACTTGAGCCGGAGTTCCTGGCCTGGGTTAAACAGCATTGGTTTCCTCATATCCATCTCAGGCCACTCAGCTCCACTGGCATCCTCTGGAGAAACTATCGGTTTCTCATGCTTTCTCCTCATTCTGTGATGTTGAAAGCAGACCCCGCTCCACACAGCCGGATTTGTGGAGCTCTCAGTCCAGGCGGGTGTTTTCAGGCACAGGATATTTTTCTCAGGTGATGAATGTGTTGGTTATCTCAGGAAACGGGTGAGCTCCACAAGCAGCACTGGAAGGGGTGTGCAGCCAGGATCTATACTAGGCCAACTCACTTTGTTTCTCCTGACCATTTGTTTTTTTCTATTTATGTGTACTGATCTCAACTTTCTTTAGGTCATTTCAGTACAGTAGTAGCTCACACAGTCCATTATAGAAGCCTCTCAAATTAACACAGTCAACTTAAAGCCTTTTATTTGTACCATGGCTAGTGTCAGATCTTCCAGGTCACACGCATCCGAAAGACCTCTAGTACAATCGTTCTTCTGTCACCATCTACATGTGCTATTTGGATAGGAACAGTATCTGGGTTCAGAGAGGTAGAGTGAGAGAGAATGACCTAATAAAAGACCTTTGATGGAGAAGCAGTTTAGGAGTGGAAACACAGCTGATTTTGGTTAGAGTTTAGTAAAGCGGTGCTTCAGAAATGTATTTTTCTGATCTGCATTTCTGATACGTACATATTTGATTTTCCATCCATGAGCACGGGCCATTGAAACTCAAGATCCCTAATGATGGTATTTGTCCTTTGTGGAACAAAGTTTAAGAGGTTTTTGCACATGCTTTTTTCTTTTGTCTAGGATCAAGATCGCAACAGGGGCCAAATCTGTACACACTAAAAATGCTTGGTTGAAAGAACCCAGGGCTGAGTCAATACTGGATAAATACAACATTAGGTTGTTTTGACCCAGATTGGGTTCCGATTCTGACCCAACTGTACAGTATCACATACTGTATAAGGTCCTAGAGTTTTTCAGTAAAGGATTTGTTTTGGTCCTACTGCAATGACGAGTGGAGAAGAAGGATCTGAAAAAAAAAGAACTGAAAAAGCTCACAGGGAATACTTTTCTTTTTCTGGCGATGAAGTGATGAGTTTCAGAACACACACATCCACCAACACCCACACACATCACTGTTTTTTTAAGGTGGCAGAGTAAATTCCATGCTGGGTGTTGACCTTCACCTGGTCTTTAGAACTGAATGCCTGAAGCAGCAGGATGCTGATGTCCTGCTTTGGTTGATGATAGAGCTGAAATACAACGACAGCCAGGTTAAACTAACATCCACACCTGTTTCCACTGGTTTATCTCTGGTAGGATAGTTCATGCAGCAAACTGAGCCGAACAGATTATTGATTGTGCTGATTAGATGTATACAGCAGTACCGTTACTTTATTAGTTAAAATGTGTACACCAGCAGTACTGATTCACGAGATGACCAAGGTAACGTTAAGGACTCCGAAGTTCATGAACTCAAACTATATGTATAACTGAAAATTACACAGAAGAAGGTGAAGGCCTTGCTGAAGGTGCATTCCTTTCTTTATATGAGCAAAAATTATAACATTGAGATTGAATGAACGGTTACCTCAACAGAAACCTATGTTTAGCAAGCTTTTCTCTGTCCTGGCACCAAGGTAGTGAGAAGAACATTCCCTTTATGTCTGAACTGCTGAGTCCCTGAACACTGAATACTTACCATCTCTCTCTCAAGAGCACTTAACACTAATAGGCTGAATACAGTTGTTGATGTTGTGAGCAAAATCCTGTGAAATCCCTTTGAGACATGTTGGGTTATGTAGTGTTTGTCATCTGTCAATAGCTCATTTGGAAACAAACCACAGTTTGGAGATGATGTGGTGTCTGCATTATGTGGGTGGGTACATGACTGCTTTTCCTTATCCGTCGGACTCGATAAATGTGAAGGTGGTGAAACAGCTTCTCACTCCTCTCTCTCTTAAGACCTGATATATTCGGTTTCATGTCCAGTATCTCGCCATCTCCTAACAGGAATAACACTCTTGGCACATCAGTCCTTAGGCATTCCCTTGTCTTCTTTCTAACAAAGCCAGGACCTCCTGTGCAGTTGTGCTCTATGGGAGGATGTATATAGGATTCCTTGATGTTCCTGTGGTGAAGTGAGCTGAGAGCTTCTGCCCTCCATATGGCTGTGGTGCATGGAACACAATTGAGCCTCATGGGTTGTACATGGAATGGTTTTTACAACTTGTGTCGCTGGACTGTAAATCATTACAACCTCTTCTTACTTTCTCAAGTATCTGTGTCCTGAAATAAACTCTCTGCCAAAGCTGATGATGGTGGTAATAATCACAATATTAATAGCTGTGCAATTATCAGCGTCACCAGAGCTCACTTAGTGAAGATTGGAGTGGAGTTAGAGGCCTGGGGCCCGGCAGCTTGACCTGTGGCCTGAAGCTGAGGGCTGACCGAGGTCTGGATCTGCAATAAACGAGTGTTGAGTTTCATCCTTCTGAGCTGCTGCTGTCCCAGAGAGATGAGAGCAGCATGTTAACCCCTACCGTCTTGCCTGCCAAACCTCCTCACATCAGCAGGCTGTTCGTCTGCATGAGCCACACACTAAGACGTGTTCCTTCTCATCCGCTGGCGCCGTGTTCAAATGACATGTTTGGAACGCTCCGAAAACGCTGAATCATCCGTCATCAATGAGAATAATGTCGAATTAAGTGGAAATGGGTTTTGCGGTGGATGAGGAACCATGAGCACTAGACCTCAAGTTTTATTAGGCGTATGTTCCAAATGTACTGAAGGAATGTATATCTGAGAATAAAGAAGCTTACTGTTTATTAAGATTAGCTGGACCACTTTGAATGATAGCAGAGCTCAAGTTGCAATCTTGAAAGGCCAAAACGTACTTTTGTGAAAGTGCAGTGCATTTTGCTGACAAGACGTGACCTTAAAAATAAAGCCAGGAATATACTGCGTGATTTGGGGAATTTCATTGTGTACGGACAAAGCCTGTGATTTACGTAGTCAGACTGTATGAAAGTAATCTTTTTGACTGACACGGGTGCTCATATTGCATGTTAAACAAATCAAATCAGATCAAATCAACATTGATTTGTATAGCGCTCTTCACAACTGAAGTTGTCACAGAGCAGCTTTACAGAAATCAAGAAATAAAAAGGGAAACACAGCCCTTAACTCTTCGAACCCGAGATCCCCACTTTGCGAGCTGTTGCAAGCAGTTTACTCAATATGATTGAGTAAACCAGAAAACAGCTACAATTCACTAATTCCCAACTGAATTAAATCCCAGTTTAAATGTCAGTAGAGAATTCTAGTGTGTTAAGATCAATTTCCAACAGGATTTCTGACATATAAAGGCTTCGTGATCCTAAAAAAAAAAAAGAAACAAACAAATTGAGGTGGAAGTACATTTTTGATAAAACCATGATCAAATTCATACAAATATTCACATTTAAATTTTAATAAATGTGAATTCATTTGCCAAAAAATAGATGAAAAGTTGAAGAGTTGAAAATGAAGAGTTTAATATTTGTATGAATTTGACCTTGACCAAGAAACAGAACAAACAGCTTTGTCTTTCTCATTTTCTTTTCTAATCCAATATCTGGATTTGTGACCCCCACCACACTGGTCAGTCAAACATGTGCACAGAGCAGTAAACATGCACTGGAAGGCTCCTTTGGCATTTAATTAACTGGGATTTAATTCAGTTGAATTCAACTGAATTTTAGCTGTTGCGTGTACTATGCTGTACCATTTCTTATATAGGGTACGTCTTGCAGTTTATTTTAATATGTGTATCATGTCATCTGTGTATGTTACTCTGATCATGAGTTATGAAGCCTAGAAAATGACATGTGACTGTCCAAAAGTGTGGATCTTGGGAGTTAAGACTTTAGGCAGGAGTCATAAAATTGTGTCTTTTCCAATGAAACAACCTTTTTGTTCACTGTACTGGCTGAACTGCTGTGCCTGTTGTTTTAACTCTGTCTTGGTTGTTTTTCTTGCTATCTTTGACTCGCACTGGAAGGTCCTTTTTTTAGGGTTATGAGAATCCATCACCAAGTTAACACCTCTCTGATGAACAGTTTGGTGCCACCAATGTCCTTAGCTCTTTATAAGGTAATATACTGACATTTACAGGCCTAACTGGCATGAACGTACTGCAGCAGTGTCTCCTTTGAGGCTACGGTCACGGCTAAGGAATTTGGCAGCTGCTGCATAATAAGTACAAACCATGTGTCCGACTGTCCAGAGGACTCCTGGTAGGCCACTGCTCTGTGACTAGTGTAACGGTTCCTCATAGAGTATTTAGTGTGAGAGAATGCCTGCTGCTTTCCACAGCTGGATATCTGTCTCACTCCTGAAGAGTGCTCTCGAGAGCCCCACTGCCATCATACCTGAATGACGCTGGTGTGTCTGGGTGTGAATATATGTATTTTCTCACTGCAGGAGAGTCTTATCTGTAATATTTTCAGATTTACTGGTCAAGGGTAATGGACCAGTGTGTTTATGTGCCAGGCCAGACTGGGTCACAGCACACATACACTTGCACGCACATGCTCACACAACACACGCATACCTCACCGCCTCGTGTGTTTTCACTGATGAAGTACACCAACCTCCAGCTCAATCTGTTCAAACAGTCCAGTCCTCTGTTAACTTGTTCCACATACCTGACCATCTCTTTCCTCGTCTTTCAACTGAACCACAAATATCCACATTTACTTTGTAAATTGCACGTGTTCCATCAAACTTTCACCTGCTGTGTGAAGATCCTCTCCTTTCCCGTATTATTCAGTGACAGTACAAGTCTAAATTATGGTATCAGGGAAAAGATAAGGGAAACAGTGTGATAAAAATTCAAGTAGCACATATCGATAGGTAGAAAGCCCTACAAAGAAATCCAGCATGGTTCCAGCTGGTAGCTGGTTTCAGATGGTTTAAGCTGGTCTTTGAGTCTCAAGGTGATTGAAAGCTGATCATACAGGTGTAAACTTTCTGGTATACCAGCTTATGACCAGCAAAGTTTTAATTTTGGTCTTGCTGGTCAACCAGCTTGGTCTTGCTGCTCATGCTGACTGACCAGTTTGGTCATGATGGTCAACGAGCTTGGTCATGCTGGTCAACCAACGTGGTCTTACTGATCACGCTGGTCATCCTGGTTGGTATTGCTGATCATACAGGTCAACCAGCATGGACATGGTTCTTGTAGACCAGCTAAACCATCAGACTTAAACATCAAGCATAATTTATGCTGGACAAGAACTAAAGTTGTCAACCAGCTTAACCAGCTTGAAACTGACAAAATGAAAAACTCACAAGGATTTCTTTTTCAGTCATTCATTATCTTTTCCATTTTGCTGTTCATTATTTCAGTGAAGGCTTCTTCACAAGTTTGAAACTCGTGCAAATCTTGTGAGTGAATTTCAAATGAGTTGTGGGATTTTATACTGTGCAGCTCATTACAAAATTACATTTTGTGTTACATAACAGTTACATGAATGTTGGTGACATAGCTACATCTTTGCACTGGAGATATGAGGTTAATGTATTCTTGTAAAGTTGTACCTCACCGGTGAGGACATTGCACTCAGCATATCTCGGTCATCATGCGCTTGTATTGAATTGTTATGTCATCTCAGATAGACTTGCTTATGTGGATTTCGATGCTGTAAGACTTCAACATCAGTGTGATTCAACTGTTTTAACCACTTTTAAATGAATTGTGTTTGTGCTTGCTTTTAGGCTGCTGGTGGGAGCTCCATTAGAAACAAACGGGCAACACCAAACAGGTGATGTGTACAAGTGCCCTTTAAGCAGAAGAGCCGCAGGTCCCAGCTGCACCAAGCTCAATTTAGGTACTATGTTAACTACTAACTCTTTACTGTGCCAGGATAATTACTCCTCAGTGCTTCCCTTAATCATTTGGATAAAGCTTGGAGTCGTGGTTTGGGTAAAGTGTTACCAGGCAGCTCACAGTGTGAAAAGAGGCAGGGGGGAGGCCAACGTAATGATTCATTCATTCCACAGTCCTGAGTTTACATGCATTTATACATCTGTGCCCCTGCATGTGTCATGCGTATGCATTCCATATGTACACAGATGCAGCTGCACAGGTCTAGCTTTGCAGAGTTTGCACATGGCATTATACTTTTTTGTGTATTCACAGATACACACAGACACAGTACATACACTTACTGACAAACATGCAGATATATGTGAGTGATTACAATATTAGAGTGAACGTATAAACTCATTGGGGGGAATTGCACAACTGAAAGGAGGCTCTATTACCCTGTTGGGCTTCCTCTAGTCTAGATTCAAGATGAGATATGGTTGAGCATCCTGCAGCACATTCACCAACAGATGTTGCAGTTGGGCCTGTAGATCCTGAACACTCATGGGTTACACTGATGTCCCAGCTGGTCCCAGAAAATGCTTGATTGGTGATAAATCTGGTGACCATTCAGGCCAAGGGAGTGTTGTAATCTTATGGATACATTCCTGGGCATTATCCTGCTGAAAAATGCCAGTTGGAAGCCCTGCCATGAGAGACAACACGTGACCACAGGATGTCTTGCATATATCACTGAGCCGTTAGTGTCCCTCATATCACTACTGGGGTGACCATCTGTCATATGTGATGGCTCCTGATGGCTCCAATCATTCGCCCGCTCTCAAACTCAACTGAGAATATGTTTTTGAGTGTGTCATAGAAGCATGTCTAGCAGTCAACAATCTTCTACCCCAAAAGTAGCCTCCAGAGCACTTCTATGTCCTCTTGTGCCAAGACCCAGTGTCTAATCAGACCACACCTGTAATCATTTACATATCTGCGTGAGACAGCTCTGTCTGGATGCATTACTGTTTTTGTCAGTGAGAGTAATAATCATTGAAAACAACATATAAACCATGTTAATTTCAACTGTATTTTGTTTACTGTGCTTATAAGTTTGTTTGTTCTTTTTTTTCATTTCTTCAAGGAAAGATATCTTTGACGAATGTCTCAGAACGCAAAGATAAAATGAGGTTGGGAATGACTCTCACCTCCAACCCTAAAGACAACAGCTTTGTGGTGAGTTAAATAGGAAATGGTTCCTAAAATTTGCTCCATAACTTCAAGACCTGACCAGCTGCACTATGCTGACCTATACTACAGTAACAAGAAAGGAAAGTGTGTATACAACGATCAACCTTGTTTCTTCACCCACTGTCCGTTTTATTAGCTACACTTACCCTACACTATCACTTTGTAGTTCTAAAGGTACAGACTGTAGATCATCTGTCTTTCTGCATACTTTGTTAGCCTTCTCTCACCCTGTTCTTCAATGGCCTGGACCCCACAGGACCACCTTAGAAAAGGTATTATGTGGGTGGTGGGTCAATGTCAGCGCTGCAATGACACTGCTGTGGTGGTCATGTGTTTGTGTGTGTTGTGCTGGTAGAAGTCGATCAGAAACAGCAGTGAAGTAAACCCTTCAGTGTCACTGCTGGACTGAGAACAGTGCACCAACCAGATATATAAGCGTCCGGCGAGCAGCGTCCTGTGAGCACTAGCGTCTAATACATTGGACAGAGAGTGAATACAATGTTTAAACACTCCAGCAGCACTGCCGTGTCTGATTCACTCATACAAGTAAAACACACACTAACAGACCACCACCATGTCACTATGCCTGCAATGCTGAGAATGACCTGCCACCCACATAATAGGTGCTCTGTGGTGGTCCTGTTAGGTCCTGACCATTGAAGATCAGGGTGAAAGAAAGAGAAACAGATGGACTACAGTCTGTAATCATAGAACTACAAAGTGCTCAAATAGAGCTGATAAAATGGAGAGTGAGTGTGGAAATGAGGAGGTGGTCATAATGTTATGCCTGATAGATAAACATACCCTGGTTAACTGCTTCTCCTCAGGCATGTGGTCCTCTGTGGTCGTATGAATGTGGCAGCTCCTACTACAGTACGGGAATCTGCTCTAGAGTCAACGCCAGCTTTAAATTCTCGCGCACCATTGCTCCAGCTTTCCAAAGTAAGCACAGCACACCTGCACAATCCGCCTGCGACTTGATTTAACTAGGAATGTTCTGAGCTGTGACATTTCTGTGGTATTCCCAGCTAATCTATTGCCCATGACCAGTGTTTTATGTTGAACTCAAGCATAAAGTTATCTGGAAACGACAAACTTAACAGAATTCAGAGTCAATCTGCTTATTATTATCCTGAAATATTTAAAGGTAAGAAGACAGAAGTTTTTTCACACTCTAACGTGTGTGACTAATGCCAGATTTCAGGTCTGCTGTAATTAGAAACACAATTTTCAGCTCAGCAGCAGTAGTCGCACAGTCCTTAATCCTAACTGCAAAAATTCCCTTTCAGGGTGTGAGACGTATATGGACATTGTGATCGTTCTGGATGGCTCAAATTCCATTTACCCATGGTATGAAGTTCAAGACTTTCTCATCAATATCCTGCAGAAGTTCTACGTCGGTCCAGGGCAAATACAGGTGCATTTTGCTTATTCTTTGATAAATGTAATAGATCGATGTGAACGATGTGAAATATCTTCATCTTAATCTCAGGGTAGATAAAGAATCAAGTCATAAAGAATCAAATGCTGCTCAACAGTAGTCTTTGGACATCTCCGTCATCTAGTAGGTATTATGGAAATGACCATATTTAAAAGAATGTCATTTTAGTTACATTATGACCATGAAGCTGTCTTATTGAAACCCTAGACATTAGTTTGGTTTGCTCTTGACTATTGGTGTGAGGGGGATCACCATGACCAACTCCAGTGAGCTCTCTGAGGCCTGAGGCTGTAGGTCCAGTAAGTCTGGGAAGAATTAGAAATCAGCCATTCCACTGTCCATCATTTTATTTTTTTAACTCCTGTATATACTGTGTGTATTCATATGTCATACTCAGGTTGGTGTGGTGCAGTATGGGGAGAAGGTGGTGGCGGAGTTTCAGCTGAATGATTTTCGCTCAGTGGAGGATGTGGTGAAAGCTGCCAGAAAGATAGAACAGAGGGGTGGGGAGGAGACCAACACTGCACTGGGCATAAATGTGGCACGGTATTACACACACACACACACACACACACACACACACACACACACACACACACACACACACACGCGCACACACACAGTAAATTGAAATATGTGACATCTCAAAAAATATCAACATTACAGGTGAAATATGTCACTTAAAAATGTAATGAATATAATTACAATGATCAGCCATAGCATTATGAGATGGAGGTGTTGTGTTAGTGTTTTGCTGGTATCAGTGGATCAGACACAGCAGTGTTGCTGGAGTGTTTAAACCCCTCACTATCACTGTTGGATGGAGAACAGTCAACCAACCCGAAATATCCAGCCAACAGCATACTGTGGGCAACATCATGTGAGCTCTGAGTGGACACCAGCGCAGCACACCACTACCATGTCAGTGTCACTGCAGTGCTGAGAATGACCCACCACCAACCAAATACCTGCTCTGTGGAAGTCTTTTGGCACCCTGACAACTGAAGAACAGAGTGAAATGAGTCTATCAAGATATTCAGAGAAACAAATGGTCTACACTCTTTGTAATTTATACAAAGTGCTCCTGCGTGGTTAGTGTAGTTTACCAAAATGTGTACAAAGTGGACATAATGTTATGGCTGATCAGTGTATATGATACTTTACCTCTTAAAACAACAAATTACCATTTTATGATATTCTAATTTTTGAGATGCATTAGTATATATTAGTGGACATGGACATGGACATGGAGACATTGTTGGAAATTTATGAAGGAACAACAATAGCTGTCCTGGCATCCATCAGCAAGTTGCTTGTTGCTTCTTCTGTGGAAGACTGGTTATGTCCAATACAGATCCTATTTAGTGAGATTTAATCAACTTGCCAACTGTGCCATTGCAAATGGGTGATCTGTTTGGGAGCAGAGTGTTGAAATCTGCTCCTCAGAGATCAGCACAATCCACCTCACGTGTTAATCTTACAGTCAAATCTGTGTCTGTTACAAAGAGAAAAATGATGACACTTTGGATTGATGATTTGCATTTCTCATCAGATGTCATTTGCACCCCTTCCCATTTGACAATTTTGACTTTCCAAGACAGCAACCCTCAAAATGGACTTTCAGTTTACAAATTTGCTCCCATCCCCTTAGCAACATGCCACACACAGAATAGCGTTTCCCACTTCCATTTATGCAGGTGTCTCCATACCTTTGGACCACCCTGTAGTTAAAACATACATACACCAAAGTATTATTGGAAGCATGAAACCACTGTATCTGAAGCAAACTCTGATGTTGGGTTTGGCAAAGATGACATTTCCATGTTAAGAAATCAAAGAGAAAGTCATTATTAAGGAATGTATGTTATATGATGTAATCAGTGAAACTAAAAGGAGTTCGAACTGGTGTAGTTTCAGAAGGGTGCCCATACAGGAAATAAATATATAGCAGCCAGTGGGCAAAAGCACTATGGTTACAAAGCTGATCGCAATAATATACCCTTAATCAACTGCTAAAATCAGCATAGATTTCACACTGATGTTACATTTTTTTGACTCATAAATAAAAAATACAGTAAATTCACTAAATATTTATCACAGAAACTGTTATAGCCTGTTGAAAGATCTTGTGAGTTTGTGGTCCCATTCCCTTCCACACAGTAATAATGAAGCCAAAAAGAGATTGAACATGGGCTGTTTACCATTGAACTGTATGGGAATAGTTGGATATAACCATCATACTGCAACCAGCCAGCAGAGGCATTAGACCTGTGGTGCTTTCACGAGATGATGCACTGTCCATACATTTTACAGTCATTGTACATGACAGCTTGTTAGCTAGGGTTGGAACAGTGGGGACATAGCCAGCATAGATGACCTTGGAAGTGGAATTTTGGTAGCTCAGACTGCATCAATTACCTCAATGCATTTGTTCTCAGTTGTGGATCCATATTCCATACATTCATACATTGTGCAATTTCTGGTAAAGGGATGTGAACCTCTCAGGATATTACACATTTTCCTTCACAAGCACTTCACCTGCGGTTGGTGCAATTTTACTGCACAACAACTATTGTGTCACTACTGTTCTCTAGAGTGAAGAGTACTGTCTTCTGTTACTTTCTGCCCCCCGGTTGCACACGTCTGTGACATTGTTGCATAGAAACCCAGTAGCATTAGAGTTCATGAGACTATGGTCATTCTGATTTACTGTAACTAAATGCTGTACAGTATGCAGGATACTGTCTTTTGAAATGGCTCACTCCCATGCAAACTTAACAACACGATAACAGCAGTATTTGTCATGTGTCCCATCAGATCACAGGCCTTTAAACAGGGTGGAAGGAGAGGAGCAAAGAAGGTCATGATTGTCATAACAGACGGAGAGTCACATGACAGCCCGGACCTGAAGCAGGTCATTGAGGAGAGCGAGAAGGACGGCATCATTCGATACGCCATTGCTGTGAGTACTCTACATGCTATTCTTCACTTCTTCATACTTCTATATTCCTTATTTTCATACTTTTGTGAATAAATGCACAAAAGTCTAGGCACTGTTCCAATTCAGATAAAAAAAAGAAGTCTTTATAATATCTACATCCACGGTTCACTGAACCACAGAAATGCCTCAGTGAGGTACAAATAAGCCCATCCAGTTTTGTGGTAGATGGACACTGCCAGCCCCAATAATGAATGCTTATTTTAATGCTCATTCTAACCTAGAGAAGCCACAGTCCTCTCTATTTCTTCCTCTGTAATAATACCCTCTCAAAGAGCTTAGAGCCTAGGTGTAAATGACCTATTCCAAAGCAACAGGGCTTGTGTGCCCAGCATTGGTCTGGTACTGATCAAATGCTTGGGCTCACTCTAGGATAACGAGGTGGACAATTAGAGTAGAGGCACTGCAATATGGGCAGGGAACCTTTTGAGGTCATGTTTAGTTGCTGACACCAGCGGAATTTGTGACACTGTCTCTCACTGGAGAGTTGGACGTCTGAGCCTAGTTTAAAGGGAGCTGTGCTGGAGTAGCTTTGGCCCTGAGGAGAAATGAGTCATGGAGGATGGAAGTGTTCTCCAGACAAGTTAATGGGTAGCAGTGTCAGGGTGCTGTCTGGCTATGTGCATCCAATCTGGTCTTCTTTCTACAGGTGTTAGGCTACTATAACCGTAGAGGGATCAACCCAGAGGCTTTCCTCAATGAGATCAAATACATTGCCAGCGACCCAGATGACAAGCATTTCTTTAATGTCACAGACGAAGCTGCCTTGAAAGACATTGTGGATGCTCTGGGAGAGAGGATCTTCAGCTTGGAAGGTAGTGGGTTTTCCATAAAGGCACCACACTCTGCATTGCCTCATGTCCATATAACAGCGAAAAACCTTGGTCTATAAAACATTTACAACATTTCAGCATCATACTGTGTTGTAAATCTGCTTGGAGCAAGTCTTAAGCACTTTCTCTTCACTTTGAAATATGCTCAGTGTCGTAACTCTTCTTAAGATGCTCGAAGACACAGCTGAAATGCAGTGTGGTGAGTTCTTAGCCAACGAAGGACGCCATTGCCTCCCTCTGTGCTCACTCAGACCTCACTCTGCATTCTATCTTGTTCTGTCTCTGTAGGAACCAGTAAGAATGGGACAGCATTTGGTCTCCAGATGTCCCAAGCTGGTTTCTCTACACATATAGTTCAGGTAAGCACAGTTATTTATCTGTCTTCAACTTGTTTCAAATTTAGATTGATATTGACACTATTTATTGAGCTACACATACAGAAGTAGTGTCTCTCAGTATGGCTTTGGGTGTAACAAACTTCTCTGCATGGATTTGTAAAAGTCCCTGATAGTGTCCTGCACTAATCCATCCCATGCAACTTGAATGTTCTTGCTCAGTTCCTACAGATTTTGCCATAGGGGATGAGTGTCGATCCAACAGCATCCTACACAGCATCCAATAGCATCCATAGCATCCTACACCAGACAAGTCTGGTGAGGCAGCTCGCCACGGCACAGTATTTGTGTCTCCAGACCAAGTTCTTGAGATGGCAGTTGTATGCAGATAAGCATTGTCCAGTTGGAACAGTGCATCAGAATTTGTGTTCAGAAAAGGTAGGGACAGGACCTCATTAATATAACATTGGACTCTCAGAGTGCCTGTAATAAAGACCAAAAGTAATCTGGCACTTTACAAAATTGCACCCCACACCATGGCACCAGGCCTTCTGGACGTGTGATACATGACACCAAACCATTTGTTTGGGCAATCCACGGTGCCTCTTCACATAGTGGTCATCTCCACCAAGAGTGAGACTCATCACTGCCATTCTGAGTGACTCCATGATAGTCTGGCACAACACCATTGTAGTTGTTCATTGCAATTGGTTGATTCCTCCTGGATGCAACTATTTTTTGACAATGATTGTATTTCCCTCCCCGTTCTTCCCATGGACCTCGAGCTCATCATGATATACAACTCCATCCCATGTCTGTCCCTGCTAATGTAGACAGGGATTTTTCCGATCCCCTTTCCAGAAAGACGGGAATAAATGGCCCTGCTTTCACCTCCCGGGGGAGGAATGCTGTGGTGAGTGGAGAAGAGGAAGTGTTCCTCAAGTGAGAGAGAGGAAAAGTATCGCTCTCTTTTCCCCCATGCATTTTTCTCATGTGTCTGCAGCTGATATCAGCATGAGAGCTCTTGGCTCATGGGTTGACACAGCTGGCTTGTCCTCCAAGGCAGCCTTGCAAACTCTGCGCCTCCCAACTGTACCTGCGAGGCTGGATAACCATCTGCAGCAATTCATCCAAAATCGATTCCAGACTGTACCTGAAGGTCTTGTGTATTTCCAAGACCCATTCCGGACTGGAACTTGACTGATCTTCATCAGCATCCAGGCCACACTGTCTGCTGATGCAACTGCTTCCATTTTTCCAATCCATTGCCACAAAAACCAGGCCCGACCTGCCATGGGAATTATAAATATATAATCTTTTCTTTTTGTGGGGGGAAAAATAGATAGGAAAACTGCAGATGGGGAGTGGAATGGCTGGAAATCCCATCCGTCAGACTGTTGAATGCCTGGGATAGCACTTGCTTAATGAGAGTCAACCTGAGTGTTGAGAAGAAGGATAACTTGTTGGAAAGAAAATTTGTGCTTTAGAAGAAAATTGTCCCCCAAATACACAGATGGTTTTCACTCGGGTTGGGTGCTGTCAGCTTAAATGGTGGCTTAATACACACATTCAGATGTTCCACTGTATTAGTGGTCCAGAAGTTGCCACATTTACTTTGCTTATTTATTTTCTTCAGCTATTAGTAATTGTCAGGGAAGGTGATCTGGGAGAGGCTTATAGCTCTGATGAGAGAAAATACTGATGTTTCTGCAATTTCTTCATGATTTAACACCAAAAATGTATTAGTTTATAATAGTTAAAGGAATCAAATTGTTGTCATTGGAAAGACACACATACATCAGTGATTCTTGTGGATTCGCATCTCAACATCATCTTCTTCTTTTCGCTTGGTCTATTTCAGCCTCAGGGTGGCAATAGGGCAAGTATAACAGCCCAGACATCTCTATCCCCAGCAAGTTGCATTAGCTCCTGCTAAGGCATGGGTGGGCAATGGGGGCCAGAGTCCAGCAGTGTTTGCTGGTTGTCTTGCTCTAACAGACCTACTAAGCTTGCAATTAACAGGTGAGTTTAATCAGGTGTGTTGGAAAAGGGAATCGGAAAACTGTGCTGGAATCTGGACCTCCAGCCCACTCTTTTGATAGGGGATACCCAAATGCTTCCAGGCCAGCTGGGAGATATGATTTTCTCTATTTCTGTGTCTCCTCCTCGTTGCTCATGTCCAATACACCTCCACTGGGAGTTGACAAGCTTGCTCCTCTTAATACAAAGAAGCAGCAGCTCTACTCCGAGTTCTATCCAACAGAGAAAACTCATTTCAGCTACTTGTAACTGCAATCTTGTTACAGGAAACTAATCTACATTTAGGCCCACACACACAATCATCATAATTTGGGATCTGCATGCCACCACATTGGATTTGAAAAGAATGACAACTGAGATGCAAGTAAAATGTAGACTTTCAAGTTTAGTTCAAGGGGTTGAATATATCCTATAAAACATTTAGGAATTACAACCATTGTTCTACTAAGCCTCCTCGTTTCAGGGCCTCAAAAGTAATTAATTTGAATATACATTTATATTAATTTGTTGAGAATCCTTTGTGAAGCATTTACATTTACATTTACTTTTATGGCAGACGCCCTCATCCAGAACGACTTACAAAAGTGCTTTGCTGATCACTCCAGATATCATTAGCTAGTTAGAAGAGGCTAGAATCCAGAGATTCCTCAAGCTTAGATGCTGCCAAGACAAATGTCAAATTGGAGACTAACAAGATTCAGCATAAATCTAATGATTTAAGTGTTCTTGAAAGAGATGGGTCTTCAGTCTCACTGAAGACAGTGAGTTACTAAGCTGTGTGGTCCCCCAGGGGAAGTTTGTTCCACCATTGTTTTTTCCAGGACAGAAAAGAGTCTGGATGCTTGTCTTC
Organism: Acestrorhynchus altus; assembly: GCA_034509495.1. NCBI lineage: Eukaryota > Metazoa > Chordata > Actinopteri > Characiformes > Acestrorhynchidae > Acestrorhynchus > Acestrorhynchus altus. Next base: position 9,491,976 of record CM067523.1, on the reverse strand, counting down.
CATCTTGAGGGATGATGGGTCAAGCCGACCTGTTTTTGATGTTCGATGGGCTCTTGGTAACTATAGAGATTTGACCATTGCCATCGAGTGTGTTTTGTAGACCAGTATTGAGGTTTTGGCAGCTACAGGAAGTATATAAAGGAAATTAAACAGTGGAGTTAGATGACTGAACTAGGAAACATTGAAGACGAGCTATGCCGGTGCATTTTGGGTGAGTTGCAAGGGCCTGATGGTCCGTAGCTAGAAAGGAGTTGCAGTGGTCTAGTCTTAACAATAACTGGTCATACACAACTACACCAAAGCTCTGTGTTTCTGCCAATGGACTGACCCATGAGTTCTCATAAGAAACGACAAGATCGGGGTGAGGACCAGTGGTTCCAGGAATGAATAGCAGATAAGTCTTGCTGGGGTTGAGTTTAAGGTGGGCTGCCATCCATGATGAGACATCAGGGAGGCTAGCAGAGATGCAAGATGAGACCTGGGTGTCAGGAGGTGGGAAAGAGAGGATGAGTTGAGTATCATCAGCATAGCAGTGGTAAGAAAACCCATGAGAAGATATTATTTTGCCAAGAGAATGCGTGTAGAGAGAGAAGAGGACCAAGCATTGTCCATTCAACCTTGCTGCATTTGCTTAAATCTATGCAGGACGTATATCCCTGTACACTTCAGAATGAATCCATCTGCTTCAATGAACACTAGTGACCCAGTGCCATTGGAAGCCATGCATGCCCATGCCATCACACACGTCTCACCATGTTTTACAGATTTATAGTATGTGGTGTACTTTGGATCATGAGCCATTCCAACACTTCACCATACATTCTTCTTCACATCATTCTGGTATAAGTTGATCTTTGTTATTTTTTCTGTCCAAAGAATGCTGTTTCAGAATTGGGCTGGCTTCTTTAGATGTTTGCTTGGCAAAGTCTAATCTTACCTCTCTATTTTTAAGGCTGATTAATGGTTTGTACCTTGTGCTGAACCCTCTGTATTTGTTCTCATGAAGTCTTCTCTTTATGGTAGGCTTAGAAACTGATATACCTACTTCCTGGAGAGTGTTCTACATTTGGGTGGATGTTGTGAAGGGGTTTTTCTTCATCATGGAAAGGATTCTGTGAGCAGCCACTGTTGTCTTCCGTGGACGTCCAGGCCTTTTCCCCAGAATGTACCAAACTGTTGATTTGGCCACTCCTAATATTTTTGTTATCTCTTAGATAGATTTCATCTGTTTTTAGACTAATGATGGTCTGTTTCACTTCCAGTGAGAGCTCATTTGACTGCATGTTGTTATTCACAGCAACAGTTTCCATGTGCAATGGAATCAACTCAATGATCTTTTACGGGGCCTTTTAACTGCTTAAGTGATGATGGAGTAACAAAGAAAAAGGCCCATATTTCCACAAACATTTTCAAAAACAGGAGGGAAATCTGTATATAAAAATACCCATGTATGTTCCCTTAGAGCAAGGGAAACCCTACAACATGTAGAGAAACACCGAGTGTGTTTACATCAGTATGATCCAATAACTGTGGAAAATTGGATTTTGTCAGTAATCCAATCAACATGTTTAGATTTATTTGAGTAATCAGAAAATGAGAATATTTGGGGTTACATGAACCAGGCAGTAATATATTTTCTGCTTTGCAACCATCAAAAAGAAGTACAGCAGCATGTGAAGTCTTTATGGCTCATCATACTGGTTTATTCGATTAAGATTGGATTATAAAGTGTGTTTACATACACTCAGTAATGCGATTGTAATTAGTTTTCTGCAGATTATTCACTTGATCATGTAAACAGTTTACTCACAGATTTCCGAGATAGAAGTGAGGTCTAGAAATCTGTTTTTAAAAATCTGATAAAGAAAGCTGGATTTTTAGCAGGAATCAGATTTCAGAGTGTATGCATACAGTTAGTCTGATTTCAGATTTTCCTTTTCAGTCTGTGCATGCACTCTTCCTGAGAAGCTGCAGTTATCTCTGATCAGGGGGCAAGCATGCAGTACAAACCAGACTCCTCCTTCACATTCTTCTGTGAGATTATTGGCTGTTTGCAGAGTAGAAATATGATAATATAATTTGACTTGTGTAAACCTGGAGTTTTCTCATTATTTGATTATGCAAGTGTATGTAAATCAGATGAACTCACAAAATCCTTTTTTGCAGTTATCACAATTTGGGGGGTGGTTATTACCCAAACCCACAATGGAGAATGCATTGATACATATACAGCCAGCCTCTTCTCAGACTGCTGCACCAGATCCCCAGCTATGATACAACAGTGGCAAGCATCATTATCCAGGATTCCAACATGTGATCCTTGTATCATTAGACTACTGAACCTAAGACTACTTAGTAATAATAATCAAAATTTTACTAATTTAATCTAAGTTCTCTGTAGTCTGATCTATGGCGCTGTTTGAACTTGGCATTAACATTAATTAAACTGACATGAAGCATCTATTTTTGCTTGTTCACCAGTAATGCGTATTTGCTTTATCCATTCCTTTATTTGTAGTATGCTCAGCTAATCATTTGAAAAGTGGACTGTGTGATATGTGCCAGCTGGGGCAGTGATGCAGTTGATGTGGGTAGTGCTTTTCTAACGGAGGCACATTGAGATACTTTGGCATTCACGCTACAAGAATAATGTGGTTCAGGGTGTCTCTGACTACCTCCAAATGTGGTTTGAGTGATTAGAATGTGGACGCATCCTCGAGATGCACTGGATCCCATTCATACCCGTACATACTGGCCACTCAGAACACCCAGGACGCATGATTAATGCCAGGTGTGAACAGGACCCACATTTTTCTGTATTCAAACCAGTATGATCAATCTAAGATTACTGGTCAGTGACAATGCCTGTTCAGTGACAGAGCCTATTTATGGCCCATATGTATGCAGTCACTGGTGTTTAAATAGACCTCAGTGAGAGCCGCACAGTTCATTCAGGATGCGGTGGCTACTCCGAGCCTAGTCATTACACAGAGTTTGAGTTTTTCTCCTCCATGAGACGAAAGAAAATTAAAAATCTGGGTTGTTTTGAGTTTGCACCGTTTCCATGGCAACAGTCTTCAACACATACACACAGTCTTACCAAGAAATATGTACTGTATGAAGTAGTAGACTTAGTGAATCACTGTAATATTGATTTAGAAGCAGCTCCAATGGGTTACAAGGCATTTGTGGTGTTTTGTTATCCACAAACCACTGGAAAAATCGCAATGACCGTTTAGTTATTGCAGATTTGCCATTTCATATAAACCTGATCATGCTGCAGAGCGGCACAAAAAAAAACCTGTGAAATATGTTTGGGAATGTCAAGCAAGAATGATTTTCCACTCTTCCTAAGGCTTTCTCATGGCAAGGCTGGCTTTGCCATGGATCTGTTGGTTTAAAGTTCAGCACAGTGATTCATGCAGTTGTGCTCAGGAGATGTTTAGCAGAGAATGACTGTGAACATGATGTTGGAAAAGCAGCATTTCAGCTCAATCAGCCTGCAAATTAGTCATTAATGAATGATTAATTTCTCTAATTTAGTCCTCAACAATTATTCTTAATAGATGTTAATTATCCTAAATAATGCCAGACAGATGATCTCATGACTCATTAAACTTTGTTTAATGACATGGTAACTAACAACTCAAATGCAAGATGGATTCTTTGATGAGAGCAAGAACACACGGTGCAAAAAGTTGATGTACATGTGTGCTGGCCTTCTGTACAGGATGGAATTCTGGTGGGAGCAGTTGGGGCATATGATTGGAATGGAGCTGTGCTGAAAGAGACGCGGCATGGAAAGGTGGTTCCCCCCAAGTCCTCCTATGCACAGGAGTTCCCTGAAGAGCTGAAGAACCATGGAGCTTACTTGGGTAAGTGCTGAATCCACTATCAGGAGTTGCAAGCAGGGAGCTGCTGCTCTCCACAAATAACACATTGCTGCCCATCTGCAGTTAGCCAAAGATCACATGAACACGCCAGAAGGCTATTGTGGACTGATGAGGTAAGAATAGATCATTTTAATTTAAATGAGAAGTGTTAATTATGGAGAAAGGATGCTGCTGTATTCCAGCATAAAAACTTTCTTCTTTCTGTGAAACACGGTGGTGGTAGTATTATGGTTTGGGCCTTACACTTGCAAATTTTAAAGGACAATGTCAGGACATCTGTCCATATCTGTATATCAATATCATTGTGGGTTATGCAGCAAGACAACAACCCTAAGTACAGAAGTCTTTTTACCAGTGAATGGATAAGGAACAACAAGGTTAATGTTTTGGCCAGTCAAGGTCCTGACCTTAATTAAATAGAAATATTTTAGAAGGATCTGAAGCCAGAAGTTCATGGGAGAAAGCCAACAAATATAGAGTTGAAGCTGTTTTTTACGGAGGAATAGGTTAAAATTAGTGCAGGACTAATCAACAGTTTGTTAGTGCTGCACAAGAGGTCACACCAGATACTGAAAGTAAAGGTTTGCATAGTTTTCTCACAGAATGCAATATTGGATAATTTTTTGAATAAATAACAAGCAAGTGTAATATTTTTGTCTCATTTGTTTGGTTTGGTTCTACTTTTAAGACTTGAAAATCAGTTTTGATCAAATTATTCAGAAATCTAGAAAATTCCAAAGGGTTTACAAACACTGAGCACCACTCGATTCTGCCACACTCTTGCTTTTCATTCATTTCTTTCTCTCCATTTAAAAGGTCATATGGTGGGTTTGTGGAGGCTCAGTGCCCACCACCTCTGTAACTCTCTCTATAAACTCCCACAATGTCTGCTTCTATACTCATTTTTACCTCTCTCACTTTCACCCACCCTCTCTCTCTCTCTCTCTCCCTTCCTTATTCTCTCCATTTGGCACTCAAGGCCAGCGTACCCACTCATTAGCTGTAGTGTAAAGACCTCATCGTTCCCTTATTCACTTAAAACTAGATCCCACTGCCAGGCTTAGGCTCATGAGCAAATGATTACAGAGCTCTAATTGGAGCTCTATCTCAGCCACATTAGCACTGAGTACTGCTGGGACTCTGGGCAGTTTTATACAGGCATTGTGGCTTCAGGCTCAGCTGTGAGCATTGCTTTTAAAATAGCAACAAACCATAAACATGACATACATCTACTCTAGTTTCAAACAGGACTCTGAACCATTGTAACAATTGCCTTATAAACTCAGAGTGTAGTTGCCAGGAAGAAAAGAGCATATTGATTTATATTTTAATATCAACTACATTATTATATTTAAGCTCGAAGTTGCTGCCAAGTGATTGAGAATTCATTGGAAATTATTGCTTATTGGTTTATACACTTTAGCCACATTATTATTACCACCAACTAATATGCAGAGTAACCGCCATGTGCAGCACATACAGCAGCAAGATGGGCTGGCAGGGACTAAGTAAGGTCCTGGTAGGTTGTCACAGGTATCTGGAGCCATGCTGATTGCACTACACCCCACAGCTAAAGGGAGGATCCATAGAGTGAACATGATGATCGAGATGGTCCCACAGATGTTCAATTGGGTTCAAATCTGGCATAGTATTTGGAAGTCTTGGAAGACATTTCTACCTTGTGACATTGTCATGCTGGAAGATCTCATCTACCCTGGGGACAACAGTCAGCATATATGGGTGTACATGACCTGCAAGGATGGTTTCATACCCAAAATTGTTGAGTGGGCACAGAGAATGCCACAAAAACATTCCCTGGACCATAATGTTTCCATTACCAGCTTGTGTTCTTCCATAACGGTTTCAGGGTATTTGTTCTCTGATGTTTCAGGCCTGACATGCCAACATCTATCCGTTCATTGAAGCGGAAAATGTGACTCATTGGAGAAGCCAACCCTTTGCCAATCAGGCTACTAAAAAAAATATTTATGTAATGAACACATTTTCAATTCTTGATAAAATAATACCAAACCAATACCAAAAGCAACAGGCTGACTTGAAGATCTCTTACAAAACTTAAAGTATCCATGTAGCAAATAAAAGCAAAAAGAAAAGGCGTGAACCATCATCCGTATAGCTCCTGTGGGCTTTAGGAGTGTGTAGCAGAGCCTGGAACTGAATTTAATAAAATACACTATGTCACTAAACAAAATAAATAAATATTTGCAAAATATTACTTTGAATTTGGACACCCACAAGTGTTTGTCAGCTGTGTTGTCCAGATCCAGATCCAGTTCCAGATACAGACTTACACCTGCTGCGTTTTGGCAGGTATAGCAGTTTCCGTGAGTGTGATGCTTATTTTGAAAAATAATAAAATATAATTTTATATTCATATTTGAAGATCACAACAATCTTCCAATTTAGAACTAAAATTTTAAAAAGAACCTACACAAATAAAATGCACTTCAATTAAATACTTATAATTTATTTTCCCTAACCACACGGAGCTGCGGGCTGCCGAACCCTGCGCTACACCATGTGGGACTAACTTGACTAACTTGTTAGTCACTCTGAATAAGAGTATGAGTTAAGTACCAAAAATGTAAATGTTTCTATGTCACTTATTCGCAATGTTACCATTTGTCCATTTCACCTCAGTATCACAAACTGGGCACTTTCAGAAATACTGTCACCCTTAACCAATAACCTCCTGTGATAAATTGGCCCATTTATCCATGGCAGCAATGCAGGATATGTGTGACGACAATTTACCACATCTTATATACCCACCAAGCCAGTTTGCAGCATGTGACTTCCATTATCAGCTAAGCTCTGCCGACACCAAAAGGAGGAAGTGGTTATAACAATGTGACTAGACTGTGTATTAACTTATTATGTAAGCACATACTTAACATCAGTTCCATAGGCCCTACAAACGCACCTTGTGGATTGCCACAAGATGCAACATCAAACAGTTTACAAAGAATTTGCAATAGTTTTAAACCTTTGACTGTGTCATATTTAAATATGTTGGTATTCGACCTGCGTTTTAACTATATTGAGAGATGGGGGAAATATAACTAAACATAAAACTGAAGAAATGTACATGATGATTGGACCATTGTTAGACAAGACTTTGGAGGATGTCTGGAGTCTTATTTAAACCTCAGATATTAGTTTGGTTTGCTGTTGATTTATGAAGTGAGTTCCATAGGCCCTACAATAGCACCATGTGGGATGCCACAAAATATGCAAAACCAAGTGGTTACCAAACATTTCACAATAGTTTTTGCATTAGTTTTAAAATACTCAGTAATAACCCTCGGGTCCAAAGCATTAATCATTCATATTCGCTTTAGGTTACACGGTGACGTCGGTGGTGTCAGCACGGAGTGGTCAACTGTATGTAGCTGGAGCTCCTCGGTTTAACCACACAGGCAAAGTCATCATCTTCACCCTGCAGAACACAGGAGAGCTCACCATACTGCACTCACTCAAGGGACAACAGGTACCCCCAGCATAACAGCCTTAACATACCTACACATTGTGTAATGCAGTCTGCAGGTCATGCTGCTTACATACAGCCACACATGAATGAGAAGGTCATGTAACATGTTTGATGGTGAGTGAGAGAGCATGGCTGTTTGTACTTTTGTGATGTTTGATTTGATTATAGTGTGCAAAAGATATCACGCAAAACGTAAACAGACTTTCATGCACATATGCATTTACTCCACATACACCTAAATAGTACAATCACACACATGCATTAGCAAAGTCATTTACTGTCTGGAATGCTTCTGTTTACATGGGTTTCCCAGTTCCTCTCAAGTTTCTATGGAATTTCCTTAGAAACTGCCAAAAATGTAATGAAATAAATGTAAATTATAGGAAACACAGACAAGCTTCTCGTCTTGGATTTTCACAGTAGTTAACATTACTTTTAGAGCACATTGGGGTGGACCTACAAAGTTTGTAGTTATATGTTATTCCTACCCCAAAGATACTGGCTGTTAAAAAAGGTAGAATACCCCACGAACACCTTTGTCTTAAAACGAAAACTGAAGAAAACACATAAAACTGAAGAAAGGTTTTTCAAACTTCATTTGTAAAATGTAATTTTAGAAAGTTAGGACACCCCAATATTTCGTACTATTTACAGTGCCAACAATGAATCAGCTGAAGCACATCAGCTGCAAATGATTAGATCATTGTTAGAGAGAACTTTGGTGGAGGCTGCCTTATTTAAACCTCAGACATTACTTTGGTTAAGTAACCCTTGCCACATTTGATGTCAAAGTGCATCATTTACAATCAGAAAGAGACCAAAAGGTTTGTGTTGTTATATCACCTCCATCGTTCTGTGTAGTCAAAATGAAGAAAGAATGTCCATATGTTTAATTGTGATAGTCAAAGGTGTTTATGTGGTGTCCTAACCTTTTCACACGATTGCATATATTTATGATACCATTCCAGTCCATTGCCGTTCAGGTTTCCCATTCAAGACACCACTGCAAACAAAGGAAATGGTGTCTTAGTCAGAACAGCTGTGATGGCGGGCAGTTCTTTGGAACAACCACCCCGCCGCTCTCAGTCCAATGATACACCCCCTCTCAAAGATCCAGGGTGTAATCAGAGCACACTCGTAATTATTTACATATTGAATGTCAGGCTTTGCAGCAATTCTATCTTGGTGCATTGTTGCTCTGTATGTATATGCAGAGTGTATACGCAGTATATGATCTATGCATTAAATAAAAGCAGAGAATGAAAAAAGATTCCATTGGAGAAATTATTGACAGTAAATTCCTGTAACTTTACACTATAATGTTGAACAGTGTTGTATTTCCCAAAACAATCTCAGGGCTTATTGTCTCCCCAATGGACATGCTAGGCCACTGAACCACTGAATGCCTCAGTGACAGGAAATGCTTTTTAACTGGGGACAATGTTTACAGCTTTTAAAACACTCTGATGACACTTAGGCTGTGTCACATCAGTGCAACATCATTCTCTCTCATCCTTTTCCATTTCATTTTAGGGACACAATATGTTGCAGTCTAGACTCCACACACCCACAGAGTACATGTGCTTTCAATCATACAGTGTAATTCAAAACACAGGCAGTCAGATACACACTCTGATACTATACATATATACACATACACGCATACCCACGTATTAGAATCACATGTTGTTTTTTTTACCTCTGCTTGCCATATGCCAGTGGGCTTTATGTGTTTATTATTTATATGTTATGTATATATGACCAAGTCATTTGCAGTTGTACAGTCCTGCGTGTCTACATGCACGTGTTTGTACGTATCACAGTTCACGGTTTGTTTTGGGCACATTCCTGTGGATTACCGAATTCCAGTGTTGACCCTCTGATTCTATAGATTGGCTCCTACTATGGCAGCGAGATTGCTCCAGTAGACACTGATGGAGATGGAGTCACAGATAATTTGCTGGTTGCTGCCCCAATGTTCTTCAGTGGAGGCTGGGAGAAGGGAAAAGTCTATATCTACAGAGTCACTGAACAGGTAAAAATACAACATTTGAAACTAGGTTCAATACCTGGAATCTAATTCTATACAGTGTTCAGACAGATACACAGACACAAATGAAAATCATTCTAGGCTCTGAGTGGCTTAATGGTCCAATGTGCTAGTACTACGATGTAAGAATTACAGGTTTGAATCATGGCTCTAACTAATGGAAGAAGGCAACAGTTGTGGTGGTTGGTGTGCAAGTAAAACTAGGTGATACTAGGTATCTCGATTTAATTATTTAATGTGAGCCATTCCCCTCATCTAGCAGAAACAATGTCAATTATTAATAATCCAGTCATAAACAGTTACAAATGACACATTTAAATTGCCAGTATGAAAAAATGGCAACATCAAATTTACCAGTGTCACAGTTCACCAAAGTTGAACTGTGACACTGGTAAAATACTGGTGCCAAATATTGTAACTGTGAAATGTATTTATACATGTGCATAAATTGAATTGAAATCTAATTGAAATGCATTGAATTTCCCACAAAATGTACAGACAAAAACCCAGTGTGACCAGGCCTTTTTACATTCAAATGTTCACTTACTTTTTTTAGCCTGCACTGTGGATGTGTACTCAGTGTGCTGTTTGTGTTTTAGCTTAGAGTGTTTTTACTGAATGGTGAATGAAACATGATAATGCTAGTGTGAAATATGTGTAAGGAGCAAGAATATGATTTCCATATTTGGGAAATTATTTCCTTGTGGGAGAGGGTCTAATGGTCTGAGGACACTTGGTATGAGTTCTCAGAAAACTCTAAAACAACTTGTCCTGTGCTCATATAATACAAGATGAATTCAAAAACAGTTCATACCCTGTCCTATTAACTATTCATCAAATTTCTACTAGAATTTTCAGTTTCTGTAGCCTTTATCACTCTAGTGATTGTATAAACTCTATCAGCAGTAAGGAATGGAAAATGCAAACACAGCAGCTTTACTAATTCTGTAGCCTCTGACAACTAGCTCCTAGAATAGGCCAACTCTTATATTCACCATTACCACATTAACAAGTGCTATAAAAATCACTGCATGATGAATAAACTACTCAACTCTACTCTGCTCTGTTCTATTTTTGGTCTCTGGCTTACCACAGCTCCCCTGAAATGTAACTGGCTGGTGTCGTCACAAAACTTTAATGTGATGGGTTCTGTAGAATCTAACTTTATCTGGCATTATCTGAACAGCTTTCAAGATTTAAATGTATTTTTTTTTTTTTTAAGCAACAGAGTAAATGTATGGTAAATAAATCCTTTTTGAGTAGCTAGCTATGTTAGGGTCAGGCTACCTCGATTAGCTCAGCTCTATTTGTTATTTTTAGGTTTTAAAACAAAAAGATTAAGTAAAACAACCAATTAAATGACTCAAATAAAGATACAAACAGTTCAGTAACACTTTACATGAAAGATGCTTAAATAATGCTTAAGTAGTTCTAATCAAAGTACTGAAATGTTACTTTCTTTATTCATTACTTTCATTATTATTGCTTGTATTAATGTATGTTTTTTGTTTGTTTGTTTGTTTGTTTTTGTTTTGTTTTGTTTTGTTTTGTTTTCTTTTCTTTTCTTTTCTTTTCTTTTCTTTTCTTTTCTTTTCTTTTCTTTTCTTTTCTTTTCTTTTCTTTTCTTTTCTTTTGTAGCATGAAAATAGTACCCAGTACCAGGTACTAGATACCAATTTTGCCTAATGGAAAAGCATTAAGCTTTTCTGAGAAGAGTAGCAGAGTCGTGCAGGTATCATGTAGTGGAAAAGCAATAAAAGGCAGGGTTCAGGAGCAGGTTCTATTTGGTTTATTGTGAACCTCACTGTACTGAGGTCTAAGGTTCATAATGGCTCCTAGCTGTCAACCCCTGCTCTCAGGCTTTAAACTGACCCCACTATAATGACATTCTGGCTGTACTGACACTCATATCTTTAGCGACCAGAAAACCTGCTACAAAATAGCTTTAAATGGTTGTTCACTGGATCCTTTTTTAATATCTTTCGCTGACAGAACACAGGCAAACTTGACACCTGCTATCTTATGGTTCATGCCAGAGCCATACCATGTCTTCATTAGACTTCAAGTGCACATTGAACTCAGTGGGAAAATATTGAGGCATTTATGGGTAATTACCTGCAGCTTGCAGAGACACAGATCCGCACTAATAGCTGGAAACGGCTGGACAGTAACTGTGAGAATAGTGGTGGATATGAAAGAAACCACAGGCTGGCCTGCATCTTTCATCCCACTATGGTTTATTTTTTATGATGTTTCCCAACAGTCGTTCGGACCAGACTGAGCGAGAGGGAGGAGAAATCAGCAGGAAGCAAGTGTAGATTTGAAACAGAGATAGTCCATCTTTAGTGTCTTTGCAAGGAGAAGTGGTGTCGTGCCAAGAGGGAGAAATATGCCCAGTTTTAATGGAAACAATTAATTTTACCGTATATTTAAAGGGGCCATATTCTATATTGTTGTTCATGCACACTTAAAAGAGCTGTTTTGTTTTCTGACACCGATGGCAGCTTTTGTTTATTATGCATTTTAAATTAGAATTAACTTTAAAATAAAATGATCAATAAGATCAAGTAAGAAGTGTTACAACCATACTTCTTCATTTGCTGCTCTCCAAAGGCCATTGTTCCAGACATCCTGGTCTTTGTCTAGGTGTTCACTTGCCAACTTTAGTCTTGCACTGATGTTTTTGGACAGCAGGGGCTCCTTTGCCCACCCTCCCTAAAAATCAAACGTGTGCAGTTTCTTTCTGATGGTAGTAGCTGCACATTGACATCAGCTGTGGCAAGAGGGAGAGTAACAGAAAGAGAAAAGGCTGGTATGTCCATGCACCATGGCCTCCTTTTAAAACCTAGGGGCTATTTTTCTCTCATCATCTCCCCTTTCCCTCTCACTCCATACTCCCTCTTCTTCCTTCTCTGCGCTCCTCTGTAGAATGACTTTAAAAAAACAAGTGATCTCATTTGCCTGCAGTCTCAGGGCAGTATATTAAGGAGAGGGATGGTATTCCTGAGAAGGAGGGGGGATGTGTGTGGCTAATTGCACTCCCAAATACTTGGCTGACATGTAGAGTCTTTGCTCTGAGGAATTGCACCTTTCCCTCAAACTTTCCGTCCTTATGAGATTAATTGTTTTCAAAGGCATGGCGAATGTCTCTGTACTGACTTCACCTTGACTGTAGACACTCACCCTAGCCAAAGATGCTTAAGTGGTAATACAGACACATTTTATATATTTGACCTTGTCAGTCCGGGTATGTTAACAGATTATTTTCAGTATTTAGATATCCTTTGGGAGAAGTGTGCATACAATACTGGGCAATTTTAACGAAGGGCATAAGCTTTCAGGCTATTTTTCACAAGCTAGGGAAAAATACAGGCTGTAATTTGAGTTCTTGGACACATATTTATATTAAGCTTTCAACATTTTTATAAACTAAGTATCAAAGAAACAGTTATTCAATAAGCATTTTCTGGATCATGTGATGCTCTCTGAAGGGTTTGAGGCCTTGCATTTTGGGAATATGAGTCTACAGTCATTTTTTTTTTCTACATTTTCAGCCTCGTTTCATCCTGGAGGGTGCACTGGAGCTCACTGAGCTGGGGCAGAATGCCAGGTTCGGCTCAGCCCTGGCTCCGGTGCCTGACCTGAACGGAGACTCCTTTAATGATTTGGTGGTGGGAGCTCCGTTGGAGGACGATCATAAGGGAGCCATTTACATCTATCACAACCAGCGCAACAGGATCCTGAGGAAGTATAAGCAGGTAAAAAAATTAATCAGTAGCTGGATCAGGACAGGACGTTTTTCAGAGTGGGGACATTTTCACACCTTAATGCTTGGGAGGTGGCTTCCTTAATGACTTCCATGTCTGTAACATGTCCATCACTCTTCCCTGCTGAAACACCCAGCCTGGCCAGCTCCAGCAGATCATGATAACCAAGCTGGTCAAGCATCATGACCAGCATCACTAAGATGGTTACAAGTATGACCAGCAAGACCAAGCCCATAATGTTGCCCATAACGACCAAGCTGATTGACCAGCATGACTAGCAAGACTGAGCTTTTCGATCAGCATTACCAAGCTCGATGACCAGTATGACCATGGTAGTTGAAGAACATGACCAACATCACGAAGGTGGTTGACATGCATGACCAGCAACACTGAGCTTGTCAACCATCATGACCAAGCTGGTTGAACAGCATGACTAAGCTTATCAGCCAGCATGACCAGCAAGAGCAAACAAGACCAAAATCAAACTAAATGTACACTATGCTGGTCCAGAACTAGTTAACCGGCTAGCTTACCAGGATATGCTTTTTGTCTTTTCAACTACCTTGACCATCAAAGTCCAATTTAGACCATGTGAAACCAGCTACCAGCAAAAGTTGGTCTTGAGCTGGATGTGGATACACACACATATGTCACTGTATTACAGACAAAAATTACAGAAAAAAAAAACAAAGAAACTTCATTTCCTTATAATAATCATTTAGTAGAGCAAAGTTCAGGAAAAAGGTCCAGCTAGTCTGTGATTTCAGTTTGCTCTTATAATAGAATTTCAGCTGTTTTAGTCGTGCAATAAAATAAAAATGGATCCAGAGAAAACACATTAAATAACATTAGCTGATTGCCATATGAACTCTGCCAGTACCATTAGTCACTAGTAGAGCTGTTCCATTTCAGGAATTTTGAGCCGACTCTGATTCCCATTCTAAGCAATAAGAAGTGAATACAAACCATATGCTTGATTAAGAAAATGAATATATGGGAAAGAACATCTAGCAAAATACAGAACTTCATTAATTATTACACTATATTGAATGATCCTGGCATATTAACTTAAGGTGCTCCCAACTCACTTCAGGCATACCTGGAAGTAATAAATATATATAGAAAGCTTCAACTCCATGTTTTCTCCCATGAACTACTTGCTTCAGGTCCTTCCACAACATTACTATTGGATTAAGGCCATGACTTTCACTCAGCCATTCCAAAACATTAACTTTATTCTTCTTGAATCATTCTTTGCTAGAAAACCCTCTGAGCATAGGGGTGTTGTCTTGACGCATGACCCACATTTTCTTGAGATTCAGCCCACAGACTGATATGCTGGCATTTTTCTGTAGAATATGCTGGTATAATTTAGAATTCATTATTCCATCAATGACGCTAAGCCGCCCTGCGCCAGTTACAGCAAAACAGGCCCTAACCATGATATAACCACCACCACCACATTTGAGAGATGGGATACATTTTTTATGCTGCAGTGCAGTGTTTTCCTTTCTCCAAATATAACACTTTTCATTTAAAATCAAAATTAATTGATCTATTTTGATCATCCATCCACAAAACATGGTTCCACTAGCCTTCTGTCTTTCTATGTGGTTTGTAGAAAGCTGCAGATGGGCAGCAATATGGCTTTCTCCTTACGACCCTGCCAAGCACACTATTGTTGTTCCGTGTCCTCCTGATGGTGGACTCATGAACATTAACATTAGCCAATGTGAGGAACACCTTTGGTTGCTTAGAAGTTTCACTTTGATTGAAAACACCTCACTCTAATTTCTCCTTCAAATGATCTGCTAAACCTAAAGGGCCACATACTTTTGCGACTCACAGATATGTGTCATTGAATATTTTTGTCTCATTTGTTAGATTTGGTTCTCTTCTTATTTAGGAGTATGGCAAGTTGTGACTTGTCTCTTTCTTTCTCTCTTAGAGGATTGGTGCGATGCAGTTAGCCCCTGGTTTGCAGTACTTTGGCAGGAGCATCCATGGCAAAATGGACATGAATGGTGATGGCCTGGTGGATCTGGCTGTGGGTTCCCTTGGTGCTGCAGTGCTACTCTGGTGGGTGAATACTCAAATCTAAGTTTCAGTGCACAGAAAGAATGAATTCCTTCAGGATATCTTATTCTCAAACAGAATGGTCTTGTTTAACATAGTACAGAATAGTCCTTTGCAGTGACCGAGACTGCAGAAAGACCTTGTGATGGTGCTGTTTTCTGTTTTCTTTTGTGTTTTAGGTCTCGAAATGTGATCCGCATCAATGCCAATGTCCGATTTGAACCCAGCAAGATCAACATCTTCAATAAGGACTGCCGTCGGGGAGGGAAGGACGTGACATGTATGTCAGCAATAGTGTGTCTCAACGTCACCTCCAGGACTACCATCAAAGCCTCACAGGAAGTAGGTCAGTCCTCAGAGTTATCTCATTCCACCATAGCTACAACCTTCTAAGTCAGGGAATGACGTCATGCTTTTCATTCCATTCATTTATATTCATTTCTTAACTCTTAGAACACTTTGTATGAGCCTAGAATAAATCATGAATTCATAAATAATAATAAATAATAATTCATAAATCAGGGTCACAGTAACCTACAGACACATATCATAACAAATAGCAAGACACAGTGGTATCAACAAAACACAGCAAGTAAATCAGCTAAGAAATACTCCACTCATTTTGAACTGAAGGTAATTATAGTTTAAATTCAATAGCAGCCATCTAGTGCATGTTTACTGCTCGGTCCATGTGAATACACTCCACATGATTGGTCCTCTCATCAACATCATCTGGTTTTACCTCACGCCACAGTGCCAAATGTGTCCCAGAAGAGCTTTTATCTTCTCCCATGTGCTATTTTTATTGGCCTTGAGACAATGGGATGGCATTAGTCTGGAGCCTTGATTGATAATGTCCCTGACCTGTCAAGAAAAATCTCACCAAAAAATTCCTTGTATGTGTAGCATACATAACAGAGAAATAAAGAGATTCTGAATTCTGAATTCTGACCCAGATATTAAGATTAAGGGCTTTATTATTTTTTGTTTGGATGATATATTGTGCCAGAAATAATTGTGGTAAATTATTACTGTCAGATCAATTTGGTGAATATGATATAATGATATCATAATAGCATAATAATGAAATTACTGGTAATGTATAACTGCTAACCCACACAAACACACACACACACACACACACACACACACACACACACATATATATATATATATGAATATGCTTTCATTGCTTAGACAAACATGATGGGTAAAACTGATTTTTAATCATAACATGGCAAAAATCATACATATATCAAAATTGTGTTAATATTTACATTTCAATGAAGACATGTTAGAATAGCATATGCTTTCCTGATCATAAAGACATCTGGCATGTGTGGCTGTCTCCTGTAAATACATTTAAATACATTTAAGGCAAGTAAGCATCAGACTATGAAAACAATTCCTAAGAATTGGCCCAGGATCTCCGAGTGAATTAAATAGAAAAGACAAGTAAATAATTTTTTTGCAGTAAATATGCATTTTGTCAAACTACAGGAGAATCTGGAACTGTATATCTTTCTCTCTTTATTACAATAAATGAGAGATCTCTTTTTCTTTTGGCTTTAGTACAAATGGAGAGCGTAACCTAAACTATTCCCTCCTCACAGTGCCATCTTCACTGTGCAGTTCATCTAAGGTTATTAGGAAGCTCTCTCCACGTTTTATAGCCTAAAGAATAACACTGCAAGATGAACGGTTCAACACAAAGTAGGCTTTTGATCATCAGTTAATGACTTTGTTGACTCAAGCCTCAAGCTCTGCCTTGAAAGGGAAAATCTCCAACTGCAGAGAAAACCTATTAGACCCGAAGGAAAGCAGGAATACTTGATCATAGATTATGAAAGGGGGTTGCTTTTGAAATAGCAGTGAATTAAAGTCTAAAATAACACGTAAGTGTTTTTCAGTCTTCCATATTATATATATATATATATATATATATATATATATATATATCTGGTAAAATTACTTCAATTAACTGGCAGCAATAGTATCAGTATATTGCTGGTAATTCACAGTACTAATACTACAGTTCACAATTGCTGCACTCTACAGTAATTCCTGTTGACAAATTAAATTGACATGCCATATGTCATGGGGTGTCAGTATGTAAATTGATTCTGAAGTGACATGGCTTCAGGGCATGGCTTGGGAATGTGCACACCTGTATAAGTTGTAAGGTGCTATTTTTTGAGGGAGAATGAACACTGGCCAGTATGTTCATGGCAAGGCGACATGTATTATCATATTTCAATCAGGGTATCAAAGTGGGTGCTAGATTCCATTTCCAATGATTTGCAGGCATATCCAATAATGTGTGGTCATTAAAACTTAACAATATGCAGGCATTTTACACAACAACACCGAAAAAAGTGCGTCACATAGGCTCATGATGTTCCTAACTGTGGCCTAAATAGACACAGTATCAGTTGTTTGGGGCTGAAGGAATGGTTCATGTGTGACACAGACCCCATAAAGCCATGGACCCCAGTTGTTCCATACTGGTGTGGGGTGTATTCTCATGAGGTTGGGTCAAGTCGTCCACCTAAATTTGTGATTGCATGGTGGCTCTACGTTTTCGTACTTGGTGACTCATTTGCAGCCCTTACTGGACTTCATGGAAGCTTGATGTAAAGGTTGTTCACACATCTGTATTACAAACATGGTTCTTTAGGGAAGTAAAACTGTTTCCAATATCCATATTTTAACCTCTTTGGCAGGCTTGACCTGTACCTCTGAGAATGCACCATGCCAAAGCTATTCCAAAGGTTGCAGTTGAGAAGATTACATGTTCCTCTGGTTTTAAAGTGGTGTTCTTATTTTCCTACAGTTTATGTATGTACCATATATGTCTGTCCAGTCTTCCCATACAAAGATGTAATGTACTGACAAAAGCTTATAACATACAGTCATTGACAAAAAAAATAATCCATGGAAAAGGAAGTGTTGTAATCTGGCGGAGACATTCCTGGGAAAATTTCCTTGCTCGGTGTGGGTCAGCATTATCCTGCTGAAAAATGCCAGCTGCCAGCCCTGCTATGAGAGCCCGCACGCGTCCCTTGCATCACTACTAGGGTGTGACTGACTCGTATGTTATGGATCCCAAGTTAATTACACCAGCAGTTGGGCCAGTGTGTTGCTCCATAGCAAAGGCAGGATTTGCCTCCAAACTCAAAGACAACCATTGTCAGATCCTAAGTACATAATGGAGGCATGTGTAGCAGTCAGCGATCTCTCACATAGAGGAACACTTCCCAAAAGTAGCCCCTAAGAGCTTTTTTATAGGGCAGTGGGGGAAGCACTTTTACATCTTCTTGTGCCAAGACCCAGTGTCTCGTCAAGCCACACCTGTAATCATTTATATTTTGCAGCAATTCTGTCTGGTAATTTTGTAATGTTGTCCATATTCCATTATCTAATGGGTTGAAATCAGATCGCAGCACCACAGCCAGGAAGTCATTGCCTTGTTAAGAAGCTGTTGTTGCTAAGTGTGAGAAATGCAGGCAGACAAGGAGCCAACACATTGCTGCTTATGCCCACCTTATCCCCTCAGGATATGTCTGGTTACCCGTGGCACAGAGACTGTTATGGCCTGTCCAGCCCACCCGCAGTTGGACACAGGGCCACTCATCATGACTTTGTTTTAAGAGACATTCAGCACAGATTGGGTTTCCTCCTTGGCTTTTGGGGCAACATGTGTTTCAGGTTAACTGTTATGACCCTGGAGCATCTCCGTCACACACGTGTCATAGGTGTGAGAGAGTAAATAAATAAATAGTCACCTAAAACTGACACATTTGCCTTGGAATGGTCAAACAGGGAGATGGGGGGAAACAGACTTGTTGGGGACGAAAATATGGAGGCCTGTCTTTTTTTGTGTTTTGCTGCCACTGTCATGCCTCCTTCTAATTCCGTTCAGATGTGTTGGGGGGCTTCTGGGGACTTTGCGGTGATATGTCATCTGAGAATGGAAATCTTCCCTCAAATATGCCATACTTAAGCTGTAAGGAAGGTTGAGTTGTTTGTTGTTGGAATAAATCTCTGAGGTTTATCACTTAGGTCAGAGCAAATTTAGTGTTTTATCTTGTGGTGTATCTTTCGCTTGTTGAAGAAACTGCACATTAAAAATGCTGGAGTTGTACAAACACAGCATTGGGTTGTTTTGAGTCAAGAATTTAACCTAAACATTGTGGAATTTTAACTACTTTGCTGGATGAAGAGAACCAAAAGGTGGGTTATGTTTTGTTTATGGTTGTTACTAAGTGGTTGATATGGTATCCTAGATGGTTGCTATGTTGTTGCCAAGGCATTGCTAAATAATTGCTGTGGCATTGCTAAGTGACAGTTAGGAAGTTAGATGCTGGAGCCAAGGAGTTGCTTGGTAGGTGTTATGGTGTTGCTGAGTGGATGTTAGGAAGCTGCTAAATGGTAGCTATGGTATCCAAGTTGGTTTAATAATGTACAACCATAATCAAAACACAACCCAAACTGTGCTTCTGTTAATGCAGCAATGTAGGTAAAACTACACAGCATTAAAGTTACAGTGAATATAACATAAATTCTTAATGCAACTGCGGGTTGTTTTAAATCCAGCATTTTTAGTGTGTAAACAACAGATAGAGTGGGATGTCTGTTGATAAAGATGATCTACTCAAATTTCAATTAAAATCCTACAGCATATATAAGCATGAAATAACATATCTTTGCTTTGAGGAGAGTCATGAGTAAGCAAAAGGCTTTTGTCTCCTGGAATAAAGGTTTGCAGTGAAGCCTTAAACCCTCCAGATTTCAAATCCCCAGAGCATTACTAACTCTCTGAATCTCTAGTGGCCTTTAAATCAGAAGCCACAGTTTATTACAGTCATAAATCATGCTGATGGTATTTGCCAGTTTGTCGCTTAGTTGTGCGGGGTTCATTGAAAAGCTGTGGATGTTCAACATACTGCTTCTGCTTTAGCATGCAGAACACAAGAATGAGCAATGGCTTTTCCAAAATTTATGGTCCAGGTGTTAAAAGTGTGGGGTTTTTTTTGTTTGTTTGCAACTGTGGCTGTGGGGTTTTGGGGGATTGCTTTGCAGTAGTGGGAGGGATAGAGAAATAAAATTCAAATGAAGATGGTATGGGAAGGTGGTGGTAAAAAAGCCACTAAGAACAGGAAACATTTTGGTCATTAGACATTGTTAGTTTATCCTAATTTTGTAGGAGTAACTTTCTCTTCTATCCTGGGATGACTGTCTAATAGAGTTTGGAACATTACTGTGAAGATTTGATTGCAACAGTGTTAGTTAGTGTTAGTCAGGTCAGGCTGTCGGATGAACACCACCCTACCTATTCTCCAACTCCACAGTTCCACTGCTCCAGAGCTCAGTGCTGAAGTCTTTCTGCCCCTCTAGCCAACACCTGGTATTAGGCATGGTGCCAACAGGTTCGTGTTTGTTTATCTGCTCAAAAGAGTCCTATTCTATTAGTAATACTTCTCTCCAGGGACTAGGAAGCAATGTCAACAGTGGGTACAACTTAAAGTAGCTGAATGTATTCATTAACAGGGGTGTCCACAAATATTTGGACATGTATTGTATCTGTTAAATTCTAATTTGATATGAGCATACATGCATAAAGACAAGGATCTTGCTTCACTCTCTCAAGGTCTTTGGTACAGTGCCTTTATTGAGGAGAAGCGTTTTAACCCTCGTGCTGTGATGGATGATCTAGAGCGACAGCAGCCTCAGAACCTCACCTTGTTCCCAGGGGAGGAGACCTGCGAACACATCTACTTCCATGTTATGGTAAGCTCACACTTTATATGCCTTGCCCCAGTCGGATCTGAGTTAGTATCATCCAATTTATACATGTGTGTGTATTAATAATACAGCTCTTTAATAATAAATAATAATACACACACTTTAGGTAAGATCACTATTTTAAGTAACAGTTTGTATAAGACATTATGTCCATTAATGGCATCTTGAGACCACCAGTTGACACTCTAAACTTTGTAGTTAAATCGATGACTTGTAATTGGACTGGTATTAAAATAGCTGTTATATTAAAAAAAATGCCTGGATTTGCCCTAATGCCAACATGTATTGAGATTGGGACATATCTAGTTCAGAATGCCGTGGCTTAATTTCATTTCATTTATCACGTACCATTATGTACCAATCAGCCGCAGAGGATGTTCACCTATTATTGACCTACCTGGACAGAAAGAGCAATTGTGTGGGAATGCTGTTCATAGATGTTGAGCTATTCTGAGAGATTCTGATCACCTCTCAGACCAGTCAGTCAAACTGAGCATAATCTAGTAATGTACAATGGTCATAAAGTAAACACAGAATGTAGATCAAGAAAAACAGCCATGTGTTCATGTGTGCACTGGAATTCTACAATGGAAGACAGTTTTGGAATTTGACATTCCACCTTAAATGATGCAAAAGCTACATTCTGGTGCTAGTAACGGTGTCCAATACAGCAGCACCATTTAAGGTGGAATGGGAGTTTGTATACACAGTTTGTCTTTACATTTTTTACATAAGAAGTCCTCTGGATAACATGCATGTTTTGGGACATGTTCAGTTCTGTTCAGCAGCAGGTTGAAGTTGTGTAGTGTATGATCCTTGGTCATTTATTTCACCTTAAAATCAGCCAAACCCAGCTGGGAAGTGTGAGATCTTTTTAATCTATGACTTTAAAAGTCATGGGCAATTATTTAACATATTTGATATATGTGGTCACAGCTTATTCCTTTTGCTATTTAAGGACACGACAGACTATGTCAGGCCCATCATATTCACAGTGGAAACAGGTCTGCAGGACCCAGACCAGGGGCCTACCCTAGACGACAGCTGGCCAACCACCTTCAAAACCCAGGTCTGCAACTGTCATTTTTCTTTATGAACAAACATATTTATGGTTGAATGCAGATGAATATGGATTACTATCATTCTTTTCATCTCCAGCTTCCATTCTGGAATGGCTGTGATGAGGATGATCACTGTGTTCCAGACCTGGTGATACAAGCTCAGACTGACCTGATCAATCGCGAGTAAGACCACACCCCACACGCAAACAGACAGATAAACAAACCAACAACAACAGCAAAAAAATACCTTGTATGTATATCTCTGCTCTGTCATAGGCAGTTCTGTGGTCAGGCATTCCGTGCAGGTAGTATGTTGTGTCAAAGCCCAGCCCCAGCAGATGTGACAGAAAGAGTAATAGAGGGGTCCAGACGGAAGATGGTACTGGACGTTCGCCTGGAGAACCGTGGAGAAAATGCTTATGGAGCTCGCCTTAACATCTCATACTCCAGGAATCTTCACTTCTCCAGTCTTGTAGTGAAGGTACAGCCTAAATGAGAGCTAATGAAGCTTTTTTTTGACAAATAAATCTTGTTGAGGAGAACAGTAGAGAGAGAAGCCACTGACTACTGATTATTATTCTGTTTAACTCCTGAAAAGGCCAGCCACCAGATTCAGCCAGTTCAAACTGTTTTCTATGTAATTACTTTTTAATAAGCCACGTGATGTACTAAGCCTGAAAATGTTTTCTGAAGAAGCATCTCATC
This sequence comes from Acestrorhynchus altus, assembly GCA_034509495.1. Taxonomy (NCBI): domain Eukaryota; kingdom Metazoa; phylum Chordata; class Actinopteri; order Characiformes; family Acestrorhynchidae; genus Acestrorhynchus; species Acestrorhynchus altus. The sequence continues at coordinate 9,469,108 of CM067523.1, read as the reverse complement.
TTGCTCTGTAGGACAACTCAGATATACAGATCAATTGTCGCAGCAGGATGAAGCAGAGAAATGAGAAATACTGCAATGTTAGTGCTCCCTTCATGAGAGCCAAGAGCCAGGTGAGTGTCTTAGTTAAAGCAACATTATGCAGAATTTTTGTAATGCTTCTCAGTAGGGATGAAAAAAAACTGAAATGAAAATCTTTTGCTGAAAACAAACAAAACTAAACATTTGGGCAAAGGTTGAGTAATTTTTTCCACAATATTTAATTATTTTTTCCCATTATTTCACATTTGCATTAATTAAATAACCTAAATGTATGTTGTCTTGCTTTTCAAAGAAACTACAATTATACAAGTACTGATTTGGGTATTATTCAGTGATTTGATCTCAGAAATCTACAAACTGAATTGATGAATATACTAGTTTATATTGGAGAAATCTTTTCAAGGTTAAAAACACACTGAATCATCACAACTGTTCTATTCAGTATCTATTCAATTTACTCTTCATTACATTGAATATTAAGGATATCAACTGAGGATTTGCCCCTTATTACAAGCAGATTTTTTCTTTTAATAACAATTCATATGTTCACAAAGAATTTATAACATGTATAAAGTACATGAAGTGCAGATCATATAAACTGATGATAAAAACTGGCTTTGGTCCATAGACGGTTTTAAAATGTCCTTAGTTTACATATGGAGTCTCTTGTGGTTGTCATAAATGTATACATGGTTGTCTTGTATATGCATTTTAGGGAAATATATACAGTATGTGACATGTATGAAAGTGGGCATTTGTATGTATTTTCACAAATATGTCATGCATGTAAATATTTGACCAGTATATATCTGCAGGTCCCAAGTATGCACAGATATGCTTCATATATTTTGTCATATATGATTTCAGCAGAATGAACATAACTTGTGCAGAATAGTTTGCTGTGAGTGAAAAGGTCCAGTAAGTCTCCAAAAGTGAGACAGAAAGGAATGTATCTATAAATCTGGAGGCAGTAAATTGTGATTTTGTGCACCACTCTAAAAAAATGATGTTTAGAGAGATTAATTTTGCAAATTTATGATGACAAACCAGCCTGAAGAGCTCAAGGAAACATGCAAAGAGAGTCCACAGAGCAATTAGTGTGTACTGTACTGCAGAGGAATCAGAGTATTCCATTACATTCCTATGAGCTGGAATCAGCACACAACATTGGTCCACATAATACAGATGGGAACATGACTGTCCTCCTCTTTCCTAATCCATGGAAATATCATAAAGACTGTGATACTAAAGTACATAAAGAACAGCACGTTTATCCTAAAGCCGTGTGTCAGCAAAGTCTAGTTCCAGGTGATCGTGGAGTTCTTGGAGTTTGAGTTCAGCAGTGTTGTGCTGCTGGACCATGTTTGGGTTATTCTGCAGGCCAGCAGGTAATGTTCTCCATAATGTGGAAAATTATTTATAATGGATCAGTATTATCCATTATATTAGATTTGTCTATTCAGTAACATATGCTATTATTTTGGTTGCAAATTGGCTTGTATCCAACATTTTGATAAGCTGTCTGGTTTCCATGCAGAAGCTGATTTTCCCCGGAGATGGGAACATGACTGTCCTCCTCTTTCCTAATCCATGGAAATATCATAAAGACTATGATACTAAAGTACATAAAGAACAGCATGGTTACCCAAAAGCCGTGTGTCAGCAAAGTCTAGTTCCAGGCGATCATAGTTTTGTCCATTCCCTCAAATCAATATTTTATGCAGTAGCAATTCATCCCTTTCCTGAGCGAAATGCCGAAGTTAAGCGAGGAAACTGCGTCTTTATCTTATCTGGGCTTCTTTTATGTCTTTCATGTGAAGCCATTGAGGCTTCAGCCCAGCAAGCAATTGCTCAGCTGTAAATCTGCAGGCAGTAAATGCGACGTGCGCACGTCACTAATGGAGATGTTTTATTGCTTCATGTACGGACGCTAGATTTGGACTAGAGGTGAAAGTGAAGAGTTCTACTCTGGTTCTGATGACAACGCAAGAAAGGCCTGCACACACTCGCTTTACACCACGACCATGAAGTACATCACTGAACATTTCGCTTTGTTCTTCAAATCAGACTTTTCACAGAACTGGGAGGGCTATCAGGGGACTTTCTCTCTGACTCGAGCTTCAGTAAAACTCAGCTGGGGTCAGGAGGTTGGTGTTAGACTAAATAAGGACTGTGCCTCAGTGGAGGAAATATCTGCCTTATGAGGTCCCTTGGGTATGACCAAAGAAAATAGGCTGGCATTTAACTTTTGTCGTTACCCCATAACTATAACCTGATGATCACCTCTTTGCGTCTATATTCACTGTCCATTTTATCAGCTCCTCTCACTCTTACAGGACCACCACTGAGCAGACATTATGTGGGTGGTGGGTCATTCTTAGCACTGCGGTGACACTGACATGGTGGTGGTGGATCAAACCCAGTAGTACTGCTGGAGTGTTTAATCCCCTCAGTGTCACTGCTGGACTGACGATAGCCAACCAACCAGAAATATCCACCCAACAGCATCCTGTGGGCAGCTTTCTGTGAGCACTGATGAAGGACTACAGGATGACCAGCACAAACTGCAAAAACACATGAGCTTCCGTCTCTGACTTTACATCTATAAGATGGAGCATTTAGGTAGGAGTGTCTAATAGAGTAGACAGCGAGTGGACACAGCGTTAAAACACCCCAGCAGTTACCAACCATGGTGCCTCCATACAGATTCGTTGGTCGTCTCCACAAAGATGAAAGTGGGACTCGTCACTGAAGGTGACCTGCTGCCATTCTGAGGGACTCCATGACAGTCTGGCTTGACAGAATTGCAGATGGTTGATTCCTTCTGCCATGAGTTTATGTTTACCAACTATATTTCAACACAAGACATGCCAAAAAAGAGAAGGAACCGATGGATTCAATGCAGATAAAGGGTGTCTGTGGGCTGCCGTGGATGAGTGACGTCCTTATATCCGGCATTTCAGCATGAGGACTGGGTTACAAGGCAGTAAACGCTGGCCTATTGAACTGCAGGCCTCTCCCCACATGTGAGTTGGTTCTTCTGCAGGACAGCATGGTACTATGATTGCACTGGTATTCCATGCCAAGATAGTGCTAGAATTTGGTTCAATTTCGGTGCTTTAATTGTGGATTCTTAAGCTTGTTTGAGAGAGGCTGAATGAAAATTGTGTGTGTGTGTGTGTGTGTGTGTGTGTGTGTGTGTGTGTGTGTGTGTGTCAGCAACTTCATTATGTATGTGTGCACGTGTGTTGATCACCAGCAAGACAGCTCGAAGTCAGTTGACTGGTGCCTGTGGCTGCTTTGCTTGAGGCCACAAGCTTACAGCAGGTTATTGCAGGCTTTACAGCTAAGCCCTTCAGTAAAGCTTGCACTGTTGCTGTTGGCAGCTTTTATATACAGAAAGGAAAGTTCTGCCCTCCTGGAGAGTTATACACAGTGGGTACTTTACATTACACATTGCCAGTACTCAGTATCATGTTTGCACGGCGGTTCTGCCTCAGTAGTACTGTCATTTTTGTCATCTCTTTACAATTTACAATTTTTTGCAACATCAGACCGATCAGCCAACCAATCCTAACCTTTCCTTTTCCTCTCCTGCAACAGGTCACCTTCCGCTTGGAGTTTGAGTTCAGCAGTGCTGTGCTGCTGGACCATGTTCGGGTTATTCTGCAGGCCAGCAGGTAATGTTCTTCATTATGTGGAAAATTATTTATAATGTATCCGTATTTTCCAGTAGATTAGATTCATCTTTTCAGTAACATATGCTATTATTTTGGTTGCTTGTATTTGGCTTGTATCCAACATTTTGATAAGCTGTCTGGTTTCCATGCAGAAGCTGATTTTCCCTGGAGATTTGAATGGGGTGCAAAAATTTTTACAACTTTCTTATGAGAACAATACAAATACACTACTCACACCACAGCAACCCCCAAGCAACATCCTACGCACTACTTAGCAATACCATAGCAACCATACGAAAGACTACAGAAACCACCTATCAACATTTCTGAACCCTTCCAGCTACCAATTAACAATCACTTGAAATAATGGCAACCCACCAAGCAACACCTTTTTAGCACCCAGTTGAAATACCATAGCAACCACATACAAACAGTGTAGCACTTTCCGTTTATTTATTTATTTATTTATTTATTTATTTATTTATTTAAACACCATAGCGAGCACCTGAAATACTATAACAACCACCTAGCAACCTTACTGCACCTTTCTAGGAACAACCACCCTAAAATACCATTGCAACCACTTATCAACATTACAGTTCTATTATATACATTATAGTATAATTCCAGCAAACACCTGGCATACCATAGCAACCACCTAACAATATTATAGCATGCTCCTAGAAACCACTTAGCAACCCCACAGCAACCACGTGGGATACGAAAACAACCATCTAAACAGTTTCAGCTTAGTGACCATGTAGCAACCGTGGAAACTACTTCAGCTGTGCAACCATTCTGCATTTCAGCAAATGTACTTTTCTTTTTAATGTTATATCATAGAGTGGAATCTGAGGGAGTCTAAGCTTAAAGGCTTGTGTTGTCAGGGCAGGGATCCTTGTATTTTACCTAGGGTCTCAAATTCAGTAAGTCTGCCCCCTGGTGCATTGATGCCCATACTGTTTACCTTTGCTGTTGATAAGAGATCATGTGCTAATGCTAGAAGCATGAATGGCTGCTATTTCTGCCGTAATACATCGACATCGTTTTGAACAATTGTGATTTCTTTGAAACAGTGCAGACAAATTCCTCTCATTTTATTGGTGCATAGGAATCTTGCAAAGCAGTGTGTGTGTGTGTGCGTGTGTGTGCGCGTGTGTGTCAGTGAGAATAAAACAAAGTGGCAGAGAAAGCCATCTTCAGAGCTGGAATGAGGTTAAAGTATATACACATGTGACCAAGTGCTACTTGACCATTCCCAGAGTGGGAACTTCAAACTCCCCCAGATTCTCTACAAATAACCGTAAGCTTAAATATTCAAAATGATCCCAAAACAGCATTCCTGCACTTAAAACGTCTTGTGAAACAAACCCATATTTTTTAATTGGAGCATATCTCAAGCCATCTCCTCATGTTTCTCTGCAGTGATGGCGAGGAGGTGGCTTTACACGACAACATTAATGACATTTACTACACGCTGCGATACGAGGCCGACCTGCTCTTCACAAGGTCAGTCACTGAACATGTGCGTGGGCATGTATGTGTGGGAAACATGCTTCAATAATAAACAGCCTGTCCTGTACAAGAAATGAAAAGCCTGCTTTTCCATGTCTCTGTTTGTTTCAGAGACTCCAGTCTGCCACGCTGGGAGCTCAAAGCCGACCTCTCTCTAGAGAAGCCTGGGAACATTCATCCGCCTTTCAACTTTACCTTCCAAGTAAGCTCAACTTATTTTACAATTCACTAAGAGAGCTGGGAGTAAATGAGAAGAATTACCGCTAACACGATTTGCCTTGTTCTGCTCAGATCCAGAACTTGGGCTACTTCCCTGTGAGAAATCTGCAGCTGAACATCATGATTCCAGAAGTGACAAAAAATGGAAATCAGCTCCTACAGATCCAAGACTTCCATGCAGAGCAGGTGAGAAAAAGGCCAGGCATTTGTTCATGTACCAGTAACAGTTGTTGAAAATGTCATAGAGCAAACACACACATACACACACATTTATTACTACTTAAAATGTCTAAAATTAGAATCAGGCGCAGCACATAGACCATCATTAGAGAGGACTTTGGAGGAGGCTGTCTTACTTAAACCTCAAACCTTAGTTTGGTTTGCTCTTGATTGTTGAAGTGAGTGGGTTCACCAGGGTGAGATCAGCCATTCCACTCTCTGGAAAATAATTTACAAGGGGAGAACATTTAAAACAACTGTTTTGAATAAAAAAAATTATTCATTCAGTTTAATATTGTAATTGCTTACATATATCATTACATTCACACATAGAAAGTTTCATTCCATTTGAACAACTCCTTCTTGGGGCATTTTTGTCAATGAGTGTATTTAGATAGTGAACCATTCTCAACCAAACTGACTGCTAAATAATTAAAAATTATGATTATTATTAAAATTAAAGGATGGTTCTTTAAAAAAACATGTTTATGCTTTTAAAGTTTATTTTATGTGAATATTCAAAAAAAAAGATTCATCTAAGAAATCTTTTAAGTAGCTTTCTTTTTCTTTTTCTTTTTCTAATAAAGTGGCCAGTGGATGTATGGACACTTTATCACACTTGAAAGTCTTCCATCTTAGTTATGTAGCCTACTTCTAAACAACTCTGGCCAACTGTACCTTTAAGATCTACACTCATTGACAAAAATAAATAAAAAATAACACACATAGCAGGAGTTGTTGGAATGGAATGAAGCTTTCTATGTATAGATATAGTTGTGATATGTAAGTGATGACACTATTAGAGTGAAAGGATATGTTTATTTGGGAAAATTGAAAATAGGCTCTAGTACCCTAGGGCTCTAGGGCCTCTATCCTAGATATAAGATGAGATTCCGTTGGGCATGGAGGCATACAGGTTCCATAACCTACAGCACATTTGCCCACAGATGCTGTAGCTGGGCCTGTAGATCCTGCAAATTCATTGCTTGCTGAAGCTAGCATCCCAGCTGGTCCCATAAATGTTTGACTGGTAGTAAATTCAGGTAGGCCAAGGAAGTGGTGTAATCTAGTGGCATTCCTGTGAAATCCTTGCTGTGTTGGTGAGCATTATCCTGCTGAAAGATGGAAGCTCTAAAATGAGAGATGACCATGTGGCCGAAGGCTGTCCTGCACACATCACTGAGCTGATAGTGTTTTATCGTATAGTATGGCTCCCCCGATCATCACACCAGCATTGGGCCAGTGTATCACCCCACTGTTGGATTGCAGCACTCACCATGAGGCCTCTACACTCAAACCAAATCATGGTCAGATTCCTAACAGAACCGGGATTCATCACTTAAGGTGACACATTTCCAGTCCGTAGCAATCCAGGTTTCATGTTCAGGAAACCACTGCAAACTAAGTGATGGTGGATTGGTCAGAACAGCCTAGATGGCAGGTTATTCATCATAACAGCCATCCTGCTTCTCTCAGTAGAATGATTTGCACTCTCAATTTCTGTTAGCTGGGCATGTTTAGCAGTCATCAATAGAGGTACACTAACCATAAGTAGCTTCTGAGAGCCTTCTTACAGGGCAGCAGGCTAAGAACTTTTACACCCTGTTGTGCCAAGACCCAGTGTCTAATCAGACCACACCTGTCGTCATCATTTACATAAATGCCTGAGACACAACTGGACGCTGAGTTTTGCAGCATTCTCTGGGTGTATTATGTCAACAATTGTATATGTATTTTCCAGTTCTAATATAATGGTGAACTGTGTTTCGCCATCAGGAAAATGGGATTCACTGCATTCCTCCTCTACACATAGCACACAGTCGAGCGTCACCAGAGGACCTGACCCGCGTCTCCCACCTGGTAACTGTCACTTTTGACTGTGTGTGTGTGTGTGTGTGTGTGTGTGTGTGTGTGTGTGTGTGTGTGTGTGTGTGTGTGTGTGTGTGTGTGTGCGCGTGTGTGTGTATCTATTATACTGCTCTCTTTGAAGCTTTGACTAACTTTAAAGGCCTTTGTTATGAAGTCACTGCTTGTGAAAAAAAAATTACTCCCCATATGTGTCAAAGAGTTCTTACGAGACTCACTAAACTACAGTCATCTATCATACAAAATGTCTGGCTTTATGTAATGCAAAGCAGAAACTTCACAGAAGTGGTTTGTCCTGTAAAAAGTGGTCACTGGAGTTCTATGATTGAGACTGTAAATAAGGTTTATTGTCAGTACCGCTGCTTCTTATCTTAAACCAGCTTTATATCTTTGTATCACTGAAACGACTGGGGGCTGCAATTAAATTCTCAGAGAAATGGGTTTTGTGATCCAGAGCTCACCAAAAAAGCTTGTGTCTGACCTGTAAGTGAGAGCATTTGTGAACAGAGGAGCTCACTAACTCATCTTCGTGTGTGTTCATGTAGAATTACACCAACATGCTGACTGTGCCAGTGCAGTGCAGTGTGAACCTGACCTCATATCAAGATGTCAGTGTGAGGATCGGCGGGTCTCTACGCATTGACTCATTACATGCAGTAAGTACCACTGACTCTTCTCTGCACACCTATTGAGGTTCAGAACTAGGGCCGGACCATTTTCATCTTAAATGCAGTGCCTCAATTAGAAGTTGCAAATTTCACAGCTCAGTCTTTTATAAAGCTCCCAGGTGATTAATTTATTCAGCATTTTATCTTATACTTTGGTGACTTTGGGCAAGGTTCAGATGCTCATATGTGGCTTCACACACGCATTTACAACCCTATGATTTTGCCTCAGAATTAAACACGTTTTGTTTTACGATGTGCTCATGAATAATTTGAGCCCAGAATGCTATTATATGGCACCATGGTGGCTAACACAGAAGCCAAATAGCATAGCACAGCATATAATTGTGAAAAAGCTAGGGCACGGCATGAAAACCGTTGTCTTTTCTAACATGTTAAAACATATGGACATTTGATCTTCATTTGAAATATACTGAAAGATGGAGGTGATATAACTAAACATATAAAACTGTAGAAATGCAACAAAATGTATAACTACCTAAATTGTGTAAAATTAGAATTAGGCTGCAGATAATTAGACCATCATTAGACAGAGTTTTGTAGGAGGCTGTCTAGACCTAGACATCTAGACGTTAGTTTGGTTTGCTCTTGACTGTTGAAGTGAAAAGAGCTTCAGATAGAAGGATATAAACGCAGACGTGTCCTGAAATGGATTTAAAGAGATCTTTAAACAATGAGAAATCAGCTGTTCCACTGTCCTGTAAATATTCCAAGAAAAAAAATCAAAGTGGAGAACATTTAAAACAACTGCTAACATTGCCAGGTCAGGCTGACCAAGAGCAGACCACAAGATAAGTAACAAAATCTCAACAACAATCCAAAAATGTCATGAAGGTACCTACAGCAGCACTCACTGTTGATGTCAAAGTGCAAGCATCTACAATCAGAAAGAGTTTAAAAGCAAGTTTGTTTTTTATAGGAGTGTAAAAATAAAATGCTGACAAAAAAAAAACAGGGTTAGACTTGAGGATAATGTAAGACTAAGTCTATACAAACTCTGATGCTGGAATATCACATATCACAGCTGAACGAATTATGAATGGAGGAGTGGGAAAATCTTTTTTACATGTACAGGTAACCTATGAAATGTATTCCCACTGGAGCCACTACAAGTGATGATTTTCACATTTGACTGATGACTGCATTGTTTGGTTTGCCACTGAGTGCTGGTTTGCTAGCCTCCATCTGTTCTTCTTTATGGTGACTGGGGTTTGTCTACAGGTCAGGATTTCCTAAAGCCATTAGGACTTGTCAAAATAGATAGCAAATGCAGAGTAAACACTGCACAAATAGAGCAACTGTGTACTGGCAACCCTGGTAAATGAGAGTGAGATTCTGTGTACGTTACGTCTCTGTGCTGTACATCTGTTCTCTGTTTGTCTGGTCATCGCATATCCACACTGAAATTTGACTTCTGCTGCCTCTAGCACAATTTTACTTGTCTACTCTTTCATCTCTTTCATCCATCACCATCTCTCTATCAATCTTTCCTTCTGGGAGCAAGCAAATGTGTGGCAGAGAACTGACTGTGTTTTTCCTGTCATGGCCAGCTGAAGTTTAAAACGCTGGAGCTGGTGACGACAGCCTCTGTGGAGCTGAGCCCAGACAGCCCCATGTTCCTGCATGAAGAGAGGCCCATCAGACATGTGAGTCACACTCATGACACAACAGGAAGTTGTATATTACCTCACACTCCATGACACTGCATGAACTGGCTGATGCTGGACAGACATGAATATATCAGAGTATTCGTTAAGACACCAGTGGACAGAGGGAATAGGCTGGATTTGGAAATGATCTTCAAAGTATTAGTGCATTTCAGAGAGTTAGAATTTCAGAGATCATCATTCACTATGGCTTACAGCTCTTGAAAATCAAAGATCCACTACCTCAGAGTCAGCATCTCCATAAAGCTCTTCAGTAGATCACAGATACCATTACAGTCTACAGAAACCTCACAATTGACTTCAGACATCTTGGATTCTGTGCCTCTCCACTCTTCCTCCAGACTTTAGGAGGTCAAGTTCAGACTCTGGGACTCCATTTCCAAAGGAAGTGCAAACATTTTTTGGGGGGTGAAAACAGTAGCTGTAATGTAACTTGCAATAAATACAATTTCCAAGCCTTTCATAATTTTAGTTGCATAAAATGAGCATGACCTGCTGATTTATAGCTGATTTATATCTATATTAGGAGTCCAAAACCTGTGATCAGCCAGATCAGCAATTACATCAGAAAGAAGGAAATACACATACATGCAGAAAGAGATGAATAAAAGCACAAATGTATCCAGGAGTAAATTAAATTTAATGAGTGTGTAAATAATAGGATGCGCTAAGTCAATACTATGGTTACTGGAAAATACATGGGTTTGGAAAGACTTTTTGATCTAAACTTAATCATCCATTATCAGCATCTGACTTCACTTATACTCCCATTGGCTGTATGCCATCAAATCCTCACAGCAGTGTTCCAAAATCTAGTGTAAGGAGGCTGTTACTGCAGCAATAGGAAAGCAATCTTCTCATCATCACTCTTCATCTGAAACGGAACTCTGGACGAGCAGGTGTCCACAAACTTTTGCACGTAAATTTCACATATTCTGTATGTGCTCTATCTGCACATCTATTTGCACGTAATAGCAAAAACACACTATGATGGAACTGTGTCAAGATCATTTATCTTAACAAATCCACTCACGTAATCTTGCACAACCCGCCTGGTAACGTTTACCAGATGAGGACCTTCTGTTTGCAAATGAGTGGGTGTTCAGGATAGCTGTAGTCCGTTTCACAGCTCAGACAGTGGAAGCTTTTCTATTCCAGCTGCTGAAGCTTTGCTGTTCCAGCAGTCTGGAACCAAAGGACCGAAAGGACCAGCAGACCACCATGCAGCCCTCCACTCTCACACTGATCTCTGCTGCCATCTATGGACATTGCAATACAAAACACAGCTCACTGACACAAGCAAAACAGGCATTTCTACATTTCCAGAAGAGTTTCACATATGATCCGGCAACCTAGAGCAGGTGAAGATGAGTTGCTTAGTACAAATGTAGTATTTAATCTGAGTATTTTGATATATTCAAGATGTGTTTTCACAGCCTTTTAATATGTGTTAATGTTTGTTTGTTTTTTCTCAGATAATTCTGGAGATTAGGAAGGAGGAAGATTATCGTATTCCCATCTGGATTATTATTGGGAGTACACTCGGTGGACTGTTGTTGCTCTCTCTCCTGATTCTAGCACTGTGGAAAGTAATTACCTCTATTTGTCAAATTGATATCAATAAATATTTGTAGTCATAAATGTGACTTATTCACAGTGACTCAAGGCATGGTGTACTTGCCCATCCAGGGAATCACACTCCTTTTCCCAAGGTGGAGGCCAGCAGCATTACTATAAGTGACATTGCAGTGACACTGACCTAGTGGTGGTACGAGTAGAACGAGTGGATCAGATACAGCAGTGCTGCTGGAGTGTTTAAATCACTATTATTAGCCAATCACTATTAGCCAACAGTGTCCTGTGGGTAGCATCCAGTGATGAAGGACTAGAGGATGACAAACGCAAATTGTGTAGAAACAGACAAGCTTCTCTCTTTACATCTCCATGATGGGGCAACTAGGTAACAATGTCTAATAGAGTGGACAGTAAGTGGACACTGCGTAAACACTTCAGCAGCACTGCAGTTCTGATCCACTTGTACCTGCTCAACACACACTTACACACCACCACCATGTCTAATGAAGTATGCAGAGAAACAGGTGGACTACAGTCTGTAATTAGGCACAGAGTGCTGATAAAATGGACAGTGAGGTGGACATAATGTGATCTGTGAATGTCCATTCTAGCACATTAAGTACTTTTCCAAAGATGTGCGATGGGAGTTTGGCTTGTAGATCCTGGATTAAATCCTAACCCTTGGCTATGTCTGCATTTCTCCCAGCTGGGTTTTTTCCAGAGGCAGAAGCACAGGGAGGAGGTGGAAAACGAGGCCAATGGAAAGGTGGCAGAAGAGCGATAACGCAGGCTGCCCACAGGGTTCAACCTGGCCCAAATCTCAGGGAGCATCCCACAGTAACACTACACGTCTCTGGAACAGAAAAGGAGAGGAGGTTGGGGGGGGTGGGGGGCAGTGTGTGTTTGTGTGTGTGTGTGAGAGAAAGTGAGGGGGGTATTGAAAGGAGGAGATGAATTGGTGAGTAAAATAAGAGAAAGGAGAAGTTAAAAAGTGAAAGACTGACTAAGCAAAAAGAGATACACACCGGGAGAAACGTGAGACGGACAGAGCAAGAGAGAAAGCAGAGGATTTGCTCTGTGCACTGGATGATCTGTTGCTACATCATGGGAAAAAACACTGCATCACTCTTCTCCTGGCCTGCACTGCTTACTGAGCCGAACCCGTGGATCACGGACAGGTCGCCACATCTCACCCTCCATCCACTCTAAATAAAAATAGAGGAAAAAATGGGACGTCGTCAAAAACAAAGACTTTTGGGAAATATGTACAAGAAAGACTTCTGGGAACATGAGTTTTCACGTGCTATCTGACTCACCACATTTGATCTTCTGCCAAATTAAATGTTGCTTTCTGCAAATATACAAGAGAAACCTCAAAAGGGCTGTGACTGTCCACAGCAGCCGTGGTTCCTGGTGCTTTTTCTCTGAAAATAGGACATCTTGGGGGAAAAAAGAGAGTGTGGAATAGAAATGGGAGAGCAGGAGTTCACACAAGAGCTGATGTAACATTAGGCACTGGTGTAACTAGATCTTTGTTTATTTGCAGTGTTTCTAATTTATTGTTATGAATAGAGTTTCGAGGTTTTTTGGAGGTTTTTCCACAGTGCTTCAGTAGCATGTCCTCCTGTGCTACACACTTAAATGCTGGGTTAAAACAACCCAGTACTGGGTCAATACTGGACAAACACAGCATTGGTTTATTATTCTGACCCAGCTTTAACCTAAATGCTGTATTATTTTAACTACATTGCTGAATAACAGAAACAAAGTGTGGGTTATGTTTTAATTTTGGTCTTACAGTGCAAACTCGGCCATAGCAACCTCCTAGCAACCACTTAGCAACATCATAGCCACCACTTTGGATATCATAGCAACCTCTTAATAACTACTTAGTAACACCATAGCAACCACTTAGCAAAACCATAACAGCCATGACAGCAATGACTGCATGACAGCAATGACTTTGATACCATAGCAACCACTTCACAACCTTTATCAATACCATGGCAACCCCTGAGCAACACCATAGACACCACTTATGATGCCACAACAGCCATCTAGAAACACATATGAAGTTGCTACATGGTTGCTATGGCATCCAAGTTGGTCTTAATCAAAGCAAAATTACACAGCATTTAGGTTAAATGCTTAACCCAAAATCCTGGGGAAGAATAATAACCCAAATGTGCTGCGTCAAAGAAATACCAAAAGAACAATACTGTAGTCGTCGAATACCGACTCAGCGCTGGATTGTTTCAACCCAACATTTTAGTGTGTATTTTGAAATCATACTACATCCACATTGCCCTGGCAGGGTATTTTGGTCCTTCCGAAAAATTATTCTTTACTGGAATGATACATTTCCAGATTTTAATTTTTTTTATTCATTTTGATGCACTTTTTTATATTTTAGAAATACAAACTTGAAATTTGTAAATATACAATTTATCTTTTTTTATAACCTAAGTTGTGAATGGTGTAATATTGCTTCCACAAACACTATGGCATTACCTTGTAACTCAACCATACTTTGGCTTTTAGGACAAATCATAGCGTTCATCTTCACATACGCTCAGCACGCCAACAAATAGCCTTTAACAAGGGTATGCTTATTGTATAGTACTGTTTCAGCCAAGTTCTGCTTCTCCATCTAGGCTGTGGATGGCATGTCTGATTCAAACGTTCTGGAATCGTGCTAGATTGAGTGCTAAAAGGAGAACTCAAGTTCATGAAGATGGTCTTTGTTTATATGTGTCAAAACTGTAACATGTAATATAGGCAGAGAAATCTAACTGCATTATGCTTTTTTTTTTATCTATGAAGGTGTTTGTCAGGACAGTGAGTATTTGTACGAAACTGAATAAAATAAAAATGCCCATCTTATTGGTGAGTCAAATGTTCTGTGTAGTTTTCTGACTGCCCTTTATTTGATGAAGCAGTGTGTACTACACAAATATATCTGAATCAAAACCATGACATAGTTCAACATACTCATCAAGTTTATTTTATTTCATTTATTTTTTATTTTTGTTTTACTGTTGATCTCTTTGGCTTGTAGCTCATGAAAATCAGAAATCCAACATCTCATGTTATTCAAATAATTAAGTTTGAATATTGTACTAATCAGACAGAATCAACATTTAAACAAAAATATGATAGAAATATGTCACTATAAATATCATGGACAAAAAATAGTCATCTTCATGTTTGATGTGGTAGTAACATCAGGCTCAAATGACACTGAACAAGGATGGTTGGGCTACAAATACCTGCAGGGTGTGCAGCATTCATAGATGGAGAAGAGGTGGTACAGGGCAGTGAATGTCCTGATGTGTGGAAAATGGGTCACAAAGCAGATTTTAATGATTGTCTAAAAGTAATGACTGCATTTGGGTCAAGGAAGGAGGAAGGAACTGACTTTGCAGGTGTTTGTAGGCATACTCATATGTGTCTTCTGCATTTTCCTTCTTTTTCATGCCCCTCAATTTCCCTCAGGATCAGTAAAGTATATATCTACTACACCTGCAAATTCAACTCCATCCATCCAGCAGGTTCTCCTGTTGGAATAGTGTAGTGGAGTGCCTTCAGAAAATCTTGAACGGTCTGTATGAAGTAGTCACACATTAAAATTTAAGACCCCCAATTTTATAAAAAAAAAAAAAAAAAAAAAAAAAACACAAGTAGGGATTAGAGGTGGGCAATACTGGGAATTTTGGTATCGATCCGATACCAAGTAAATGCAGGGCCAGTATCACCGATATCAATATCAATACTTTTTAATATTTAGGCTTCATAGAGCCAAAGGATCCAAAACACCTAGGATAGAATTTCACCAAACATTGTACGTGACAACAAAATACTTTATTACCACAATCAATATTTTTGTTCAGAAACAATGGAACAACAACAAAACAAAGTTTGCCGTAACATTAGGAAAGTAAATCTTTTTTGAGGTAGAAACGGAGAAACCGCAATACAGAAATAAAATAAAAATTCTCCCCTCATTAGACATCTTTTCTTAGGAAAAAAATCTTCCTTTTGGTGCAATTATTTTTCTTAAATAGTGTTAATAAATAAATAAATATAAATATCACTCAACACAACTTCAAACACAATCTCCTGAGGCAGAAGACTGACAAACCACAACAAAATTAACACACCACAACAAATACTGTAAACAGTTTCACACTTGTTCTGTTTTTCAAGTCGAACAAAACAATCAAATAATACAGAGTCTCTGGGTGGAGGCTCTGGGTCTGTTGGGCCGGGGACGGGGATGTCTCTCCTCTCCGTCTCTGCAGCTCTGTTTTCTGCGGCGTGATTTTCCATCTGCTTGTAGAGGTT
Source organism: Acestrorhynchus altus (assembly GCA_034509495.1). Taxonomy (NCBI): domain Eukaryota; kingdom Metazoa; phylum Chordata; class Actinopteri; order Characiformes; family Acestrorhynchidae; genus Acestrorhynchus; species Acestrorhynchus altus. The sequence goes on along the minus strand of CM067523.1, from coordinate 9,453,298 downwards.
TGTTGTGTTTCCACTCTATTTAACAGCCCTGTTGTAAACTGTACCGCTGCTGTCGTTTCATTTTCTGCAGTAAAATAAAGCTAAACGGCGCTTCTCTTCCTCTCAGACACTTCGGTACTCCGGCGGTGTCTCTCTCCGTACTGTGACGTGTCGACCCGAGGAGACCGCTGATTGGCGGGCCAGGCTGAATGGGCGGGCCAGGCTGCTCCTACCTACATGGCTGATTGGCTGGCGCCGCTGAGACACGTAATAAAAGACGAGAGTTGTTGGGACGCGTGCGCTGTTCTGTGCTGTAACACAGAGTAGCGTTGCACTTACACAGAGTGGAGAGGTCGCTGAACGCGCGTGCGCAGCAGTCAGTGCGCGCGGGAGAGAACAGACGTTCGAGTGTCGATCTTTTTACACGAGTATTGATCACTACCAGCGTTGATATTTGTTAGACATACAGTAATATAGGTTTTATTTTTCCAAATAAAATTATTATTATTATTTTTATTATTATTTTAAGTATGTGTAATGACAAATAAAGTTTATTCGTTTATTTATTTATCGTGCAAAATACACAAACGTATTTGGCGCTTTTTCAAAGAGTCCACAAGATTTTGAACGCACAAAGATTTTGGTCTTGGCCAATCACAGCCGACTTTACTGGCAAGTTCACAGGGCTTTGTTTCCACGACGACCAGTAGCAAACATAAAGTGCCCTGGCCGTGCAGGTGTCTGTAGCTCTGCTCTCCGTCCTGACCACACTTATCCAGAACCAGGGTTACCCAGCTTCACAGTAACGGTGAGTTGAAACGTTGTAATATCCGTGTTAGGCTGTACTTTCTAGAACATTTCTGAGCGCAGCGCGTGCAGAGGCGGCGGGTTTGTTTATGTTGCTCATATGTGGTTATTTAACACCAGTGTTTATGTGCCTTAGTAACGCAGGAATCTTCATATATCACATATTACATACATATGTGATACACTCAAATGTGAGCCATAGTGTGTGTGTGTGTGTGTGTGTGTGTGTGTGTGTGTGTGTGTGTGTGTGTGTGTGTGTGTGTGTGTGTGTGTGTTTGGTCCTTCAGATATTTAACTGCATTATGGTTTTATCTATGAAGTTGTTTTGTCATAAATGTAGGACAGTGAGTTATATATATATATATATATATATATATATATATATATATATATATATATATATATATATATATTAAATAAAACCATGACAATGTTCACACATTTAAGAATTTAAGAAAAAAAAAACATGAGTAGGGATACTGTTTGAAATAGGATGAACGTGTTTTCAGCCAGTCGATTCTAAATGCAACAGTTTCAGAAAAGACCACCTTTGGTTTTGCACTCAGTATAGAATTAACTGTAAGCTGTAGTATGAAAATAAGTGGGAGAAAGTCATTGGTGGGTGCAGCTCCGATGGTGTCTAGCTAAAATATAGAGAAGTATATAATATGAGAGTATGATTCCTCTCCGTTAGTTTAGAATGAGTAATGCAAGGCCTGTGGTTTAAAATTGTTTGAATAGTTTGCACTGTAGTGGACACAAGGTGTAAATGTTTAAAAAAAAAAAAAACCTTAATATTCTATTCACTGGTGGTTGTATCACCACACAACATATTTGAGTCCTAGTCCTTTTAGGACATATAATAAGTCCTAAAACCTAATTTTTCATCAGTATGAATTAACTGGTATTTATGAGTTTGAGTTTTGCTTTTTCATTTTTAGGTAATATTCTGAGCCAGAGACGCAGCATGTCACACAGCCATCGCCAGAAGATGGTCTTGAAAAACAGACAGCGGGAGCAGCATCGTGAGGATCAGGCCAGACAAATTGCCAGAGACATGCAGATGGCTGCCAACCTGAAGAGTGAAGAAAGGTTTGAGAGGAAAATATACTTGCGCAAGATGCATGATGAAGAGTATGAGAGACAGATGGAGGAAGCTTATGTGAAGGTTGGTTAGCATTTCTTGTAGGGTTATGTATTGACAATACGATACAATAAATCTGAAATTACAGTGTGTTTATAGTAGATAGAAGGTCCTTGGCTAATATAATATGTGTGAATTTAGATACTTGTAGATATTTTGAGAAAACTTCATGGAATCATGCAATCAATGGACTTCATGCTCTTTTGTTTTTACTTTTTGCATTTGTTCTAATTCATTTATTTATTTATTGACTTTTCAAGAGAGTTTTTCATATGCTTCCAAAAAAATATTAATAGTTATACAATAGTAAAATGTTGACTGTTTTCATTCCTGTGATATTTTATTTTTTCCATGACAGTTAAAACCATTGCACACAGTACCATAGCACCCACATTTGTATCATGCAGTGCTTTGCTTTATTTTAAGCTACATTCACATTACAAACCTCATAACTCAATTCCAATTTGTTGCTCAGATTTGGCTTGACGGTTCACATTAATAAATATAAGTGAGCTGTATCTGGCTGTAATGTAAACAAATCTGTCCTTGAAACGGCGTGCATTCCCACATCGCCTCTGCAGAGATGGTATAAATCAGGAAACCAGTCACTGGTTGAAATATTGGGGTGCTTGCAACTCTCAATATGGCATTTGTTTATGGATAAAATCCAACTCTTCAACAAAAACAGCCAATCAGCGTGCTGGTCACAGTTTGGTATGCATGTGCAGAAACCACCACCTAAATAGGCAAGTGCAGTAGCCACAACAAGCAGAAAATATTGTGTTTCTTGTGTGTTAAGACAGGCTTTGCACTATTCCTAAAGTTTTTTGTCAGACGTCGTCCATGGTATAAAAATATTTTCAACGATTATCCGACCTTTCCTTTCCAATGTTTTGGTCTCTCCCCGTTTATATCAGCTACTGACTGAACAGATAAGGACTCCATCACTAGTAGCACTAACTGCATGCATACATGCACACAAATTGGATATGTATCCAATCTGGGACCACATATGAAATCCAATTTGAAAAGATCAGGTCTGATTTGAGTAACATCAACCTGGTTATGTAAATGTAACCTCAGACTTTTTGTTTCTGCAGGCAGAGCAAGACCGAATTTTTAGGGAAAAACAGCTGGAGCAAGAAGAAAGGATGGCTAAAGAACTGGCCCGCATCGCGTATGAGAAAATGCGAGATGAAAAAATGAGGCAATACATCAAAGAAAACAGGTCAGGCTTCAAAGGTGGCAGTGATCATGTATTTGCATATCTGTTCTTGTTGTTAGTTTACTTTTTATTGACAGTGAATAACTGATTTATAGTGTAGAACTTCGTGAGCTAGAGACGAAACTGAGGCTGGCTTACCTAAACAGAGAAAGATCAGCACAGGTAGCTGAGAAGGAGGCCATGCGGTACGAGGCCATGGTAAGTTAACTCCTGAACCGTATCAGACCTGCCCTGAGAAAAAATGAAGTACCTGAGCTGTATGTACTATTCAGTGTTAATGTTCTGCTTTTGGTGGAATTTCAGAAGGAGGAAGCTGATCTTGCACGTAAACTGAAGAGTGAACAAAAGGAAGCAGTGATTGAGAAAGAGAAGCAGGAGCAAAAGCGCTATGAGGAGCTGGTTCGCTACCAGCAGGAGCTGGAACAGCAGCTGGAGGAGAAGGAGCAAAAGAGGCAGGAGGCCTATGAGGAGTTCCTCAAGGAAAAACTCATGGTGGATGAAATCGTACGGAAGATCTATGAAGAGGATCGGAAGTGAGACATGGGAGAAGTGTTTATGTTAATCTGTATTTATTTTCTTGATGTTTGACACATTTTTTTGCAAAAGATCTGATTTTTCCTGATTTTAGCAGAGGTATGAGGGACTTAAAGCCTCAGTGACCGTATGGATGGTCAGGGTGACTAGAAAAAATAGTTACACCAACAGTTGCACCCAGAAGGACGTGTGGGACCTGTTGGTTGATTCCTTCTGGGTGCAACTATTTTTTGACGATGAGTGTACTTGGTTTAAAGTGCATGTTGTGTCTGTAGGGAGCGTGAACTCCGCCTTGAGAAGATTACGGCCACGCAAAGATACATTGAAGAATTTAAGAAGCAGCAGGAAGTCTGGAGGCGCATGGAACGAGAGAAGATGGAGGAGGAGAACAGGCGAATTCTTGAGTTTGCCAAGTACCAGCAGAGGAAGGAAGAGGACAGAATGGCTGGTGCTAGAGAGAGAGAGATGGCCAAAGAGAACCTCCATAAGATGGTAGGTGGTGACCTGTTCTTTCAAGCTCCATCCTTTCCATCCCAAGTATAGCTTGGGTTTATAGCAGAGCAGTAATAGATTCTGACCTGGCTTGAAGGTTTATTCCTGATCTAGTTCTTTGAATGTGGTACAAATAACCTCTTTGATTCTCCTGTTTGTGTAGCTGACTAAAAAGATTGAAATCGAACGACAGCAGCGTGAGGAGATGGAGCGTGTCCGGCAGGAGCTGTACGTGGAGGAGCAGGCAGAGGCAGCCAGACAGAAAGAAATTGTGAGAATTCAGCTTTTATAAATGCATTTTTTAGAATGTAGTCCTACATGGAACAGCTTTTCAGGAAGGTTTTTATCAGAAAATTGACATAGATATTTGTTCTCTTTTCCTTTTAAGGAGGAAATGGAGCAGAGAATCCGGCAGAGGTTGGAGCTGCAGCAGGCGTGTCAGGAGCAGCTGGCCTTCAAACAGCTGCGCCAGCAGGCTGAGCAGGCAGAAGAAGAGGCATTCAGGCAGATGATGCTGGCCAAGTTTGCAGAGGACGATCGCATCGAACAGATGAACTCACACAAGCGGCGAATGAAACAGCAGGAGCATAAACGTGCAGTGGAGAACCTGATTGAAGACAGGAGGCAGCAGTACCTGGCTGACAAGGTGTGGTTGGCTGGGTCTTTTTCTTCTGCAGCTCTGCAGTGTTGTGTTGAGATTTAAAGCTTCTGGCAGTGACACCATATACATCAGTCTATTAGTTTATTTATTTTGCGTAACTTGAACTTCATGTCATTTTAGTAACTTGAACTTCATTTTAGTTGTTCAGTTGTAGAAGGACCCATGATTTGCTCAGAGTAAAGCACAGTGTGATACATAATCTTTTCATCATATTGTCGGCCACTATTGTATTGATTTTGATGTTTAATAAATGTAATAAAATTTTACGCAGGCGCGTGAGGCAGAAGAGAATGCAATGGAGCAGGAAAGAGAAGCCCTACGCCGACAGATCATTGAAGAGGAGAGGCAGAAGCTCCTCAAACAGCATGCTACAAAACTCCTGGGGTATTTGCCAAAGGTAAAGAGATGTCACTACTATCTAAATTTAATTTCAGTGCATCTCTAGTAGGCAAATGCACTGAAATTAAATTTAGCTGAAACCAAACAAAATTAAACAAATGGGTTTTTTTGTTTTGGTTTTTTTTTGCAGGTTTTCATTAATTTTGCTACTTTTCCCCATTTTATCCACTGCATAAATTAAATGGCCTAAATGTATTTTTTGTGCTGCTTTTAAAAGGAAGAAAAACAACAATTAAACACCTTCCTTAAAAATGATAATATTCTACTTTTTTGAGATGCACTATGTATGTGAGCTGAAGAGGATGTTTTTTATTTGATGGTATCTGATCTATTATTGTTTTTTCAGTAAACAATGTGTGAATACACTGTTTGTTTCCAGGGTATCTTCAGGGAGGATGACTTGGAGCACTTTGATGAAGATTTCAAAAGCAATTTCAGCAAACGTCAGGCCAACATCTTGTCAGAAGAGGGCTGGGGAGAGGATGAACCATAACATAATTCCATGCGGGACCACTAGATGGCAGATGTTCTCAGTGAAGCTTATTAGAAGCGTGGGTCTAAACAGAGTCTGAGGGTGAAATTGCTTCTGTTTGCATGTCTTTCTAATTTAATGCTATCATTTCCTTATATTATCAGTCTCCACTAGTTGAGAAGATGAAATTCCAAGAGATGCCCAAAATTGAGTTTCAAAGGAAAAAGCAAGATTCAAAACACAGTCTTGTCTTTTTTGCACAAATGTGTGAATATGGCCAATGTCCCACGTTTGCTTCAGTTTACATATTACTGGGTTTCATGTAAAAAAATTCTGATTTGCAAGATGGGATGTTGAACCCGTCTGTACAGTCATGTCATATCCAGATGCAATATAATGTGAATTTGTTTGATATTTTAATAAAACTTTAATTAAAGTATTTGTGCAGTATTTCAAATGTGTAAGTAGCTTGTCTTGTTTTTACCACCTTACCATAGGTGTCCATATTGTGAACACCAATCGATCACAGTGAAATGAGGGGTCAGAGGTGCACTAAGGAAAAGAGGTTCTTTACCTCTCAACAATCAATATCACAACCCTTTTGTTTCATATACAGTACTCATATACAACCCATTTTGACCATTTAAACATTGATATTGTTCTGCGAGTTCTCATGACTTCTACAGAACCATTGCCTTTACAATAGAACACTAGATCTATTTTTAGAGGGGTGTACAGTTTGTTTTACAGAGGTGATATCACGTCTGTTTTTACTATAGTAAAAATATTTTTCCTCTTGAAAATTTACGTCAGTAATGCAAAATAGAATGTTTTATGTATTTTTTACTTTGACGTGGTGATGAGTTTTTGGTGAGTTTGATTTTTGTTTTTACTTTAAGGTAACTGTCCCTCAGGGATTTGGATGTATTTTCTATCACTGTATACTATTCATAGTTTCATTATTGTGTGTTCTGTATGGAACACTACAGAGAATAGTTGAACTGGTGAACACTAACAGTTGAAGGCAAAATTAACATTACTGTTAAAAAGTGAACGGGGAACATTTTAAGATTTTTCACTTTTTATGCCTTTGACAAATATCTTGTTCTTGTCAAATTCCCAGTCATCCAGAAGAGAACTGAACTGTCCTGGATGATTGGCTTTGCTTCCTCAGAGAGCAGCAACCGGTTGATGGTCAGAAGGCAGGCTGTGTAGGCTGCTTTGACTAATCTAATGTGACTGCTCATGTTCATCTGAACCTTTGAGCATTCTGTCAGCTGTCAGTCATGCCCAGCTTCACCCACCCTGTATGGTCTTCAGGAAGTGGCATTGTTTTCCTCATTACAATCCCTATAACAGAAATCATTTACAGAAAAAAAAATTACAGTATGTGATTTCATCAAGGAGGAACCAAGTGGACCGGACACACTGAGGATGAAAATCAATCATTCAATAGAGGTGGGCAATATGACGATATTTTATCTTTATTCACAACACTGCAAACAAAGGTGATGGTGGTTTGGTTAGAATGGTCTAGGTGGCAGCTAAGTCTGCTTCTCTCAGTCCAGGGATGCACCCCCTCTCCTTAACTACTTCTGTACACATCATTTCCATTTACTAAATGTTTCCTGGGCATGTAAACACAGATTGCTTCTCTGCAGTTAAGTTTTTTGTTCCTGTAAATGCCATATTAGATCGTTGTATATACTGTAACTCATGCCAAGCCATGCTCAGAAACCTCTGCCTCCTACCCCCACCACGCACAGAATTACCAAATTCTGGAACTCCCTCAAAAGGTCTTTGATGTAATTTCCAGTGTCTTGACAACTCATACCTGAAGACAATAGCTGGACTATCAGTGATCTCTGTGTTAAGCAGGTAATAAGGTATGATAAGGTAATGATTACAAGGAAAATCCATGTTTCTCACAGGAAAAATGATTAAAAACAGCCTTTAAGTAAAAATAATCTACAGTCGAAAGAACTAGAAATTCTTGAATAACATCTGAAATGCTATGGATTGCAAGTCAAGACTGGAAACCTTGACTTGAACAGAATCTAGGCTTGTTTGTGCAACAGCAAGCAGTGCTTCTTTGGCTGTGAAAAGGTCATGATTGGAAGTCATACAGCAGCCAGCCCTCTGGTGTCTCGCTTAGTTTGGTTCTGCACTTTTCTTTGTCCATGCATGAGAAACCAAGATTGCGTCAGAGTGTTTGTGCAGGCAAGCCACATGCATGTGGAATGCTGATGCACTAGATCATGCCACAGCACACATGGGCATTAAGCCTCTAAGCACTTTCCAGCCAGGTATGAGCTCACCATCTCACTAAATGATCTACTGTATGATGATCCAGTAATACTGTGTTACTTCGAAAGGTCAGAGAGAATGTCGAAAGTGAGGGTGTGAACCCTTGTTAAGAGTTTGGAGCATGCCAGAGGTTGACTCAGATGCTATTCAGCTCTGCTCAATGAAACCATTAATTAGTGTTGACTCTCCATTTCCAAATGAGATGTCATCACCTTTTAAAAACTTGCTATAAGGATTTTGCACCAGTGTGTTTTCCTCCTCTGCCCAGCTCAGTGGCTGACTGCTTGAGAAGAATCATCTCTCTCAGTGAAGCTCACTGAACACCCTGAGACTCAATTCAAACTGACATCGCTCTCCTGCTTTGACTCACCTGAGAAGACATGTATCACTGATACCTGCAGGGATGACCAGGGGTTGCACTGAGGGGTCACAAGAGAGTTGAGATGCTAAGAGTCTTCAGTCTTCAGTCTTCAACACCATACACCAGTCAAGCATAACATTATGTTTACCATTATGACTAAGACCTGGGGTGTTTCAACCCTGCATTGTCACTGCTGGACTGAAAATAGTCCACCAACCAGAAATAATACTGGGGAAGGACAAGAGGATGAGCAACACAAACCGTGCTGAAACAGTTGAGCTTCTGTCTCTGACTTTACATCTACAAGGTGGACCAATTAGCTACGAGTGTCTAATAGAGTGGACAGTGAGTGGACACAGTGTTTAAGCATTCCAACAGCTCTGTTGAGCCTCTCATTCCAGTCCAATACAAACTAACACACCATCACCATGTCAGAGTCACGGCTGAATGACCCTCCATCCACATATCACCTGTTCTGTGGTGGTCTTGTGGGGTCCTGACTACTGGTCACTACAGTCTGTAATATTAGAACTACAAAGAGCTCCTCTATGGAAAGAAGAGCTGATACATTAGGTAGTGAGAGTAGAAACAAGGTCATGATGTTATGGCTGACTGGTGTATTTGCCAATAATATATAAATGTCATAATAACAGGCCATGTCAAGGTCTGGCACAGATCTCAGATGGTAACATAACAGTCTGTTCTCGCAATTTGAGTGAGACAGACTTGTCAGACTTGTGACTTGTGTGTTTAATCCCTCCTGGTCCACATTTATCGCAGAACATATCTAAACAGTACCTGGCATTGTTTACATCTAGGTTAGCTAGCTGACGTCACCTTTCCTAAGATGACAAGAGCTTTTTGTCCTCTTTATGGAACACCATGGGATTCTTTACCCACCTGAATGTGAGCCAATGAGCTTGAGTGCTTTTAAACTTTGAGAGACTCGTCAGAACAGGGAGAGCATTTGTGTATCAGTTCAAAATCAATGCCAGGAAAACAAATTCAGCTCATTTTCTGCCACTTTCAGTGGGCCGAGGAGTTTGGAGGAAAGTGTGTGTGAGGAGCACAACCAATTTTATTGACTATCAAGGCCTGCTGTTTCTCTTCCAAAGTAAGGTGGCTAATTTCAGCCATCTTTCACCTGTTACTTGTGTGTGGAGCAGCAAAGCTGGTCCCAAATATGGAGGCCAGACTATTAAAACAACAACACACGACTGTCACCCTGGAATCACAAGCATAAGGATTGAGAGCAGTCAACAGAATGCTCATGACCAGTCATTGTCAGGGCTAGGAACCAGAATGACCCGAAGAGCAAACACCAGAACAACCCTGGAATATGAAAACCCTCATCTGAAGATTCTGGCTTTGAGCTGTAGCCTTTGAAGCTCAGTTGATGCAAAGCCCAGTGGATAGTACCAAGGAACCTGAACTGGAGACGTGTGGAGTCCAGAAGTGGAAAGACTCAGGGACACTAGATCAGAAACTGCAACTGGAGCTTTCCACCTGGAATTATCGGGCGCAAGGAAAGAATACACCCTGGATAGGGATCCAGTCTATCACAGGGTGCCACAGATTCATACTCACACCAAGGGGGCAATTTGACCTACCATGTGCATTCTTGGGAGGCAGGAAGAAACCGTAGTGCCTGGAGGAAACCTGCATAGACACGGAGAGAACGCACCAAACTCCTAACAAACCCACAACCCCAGACCCCTGCAGCTGTGTGACACACGCAATACCTGCGGTGCCACAGTGCCATTCAGTCCACCATGAAAATGGACTACCATAGGACAACCTGTTCACCTACGATGTGTACCAATTGGATAGATGTATCTCATATTATCAGGAACCCCTGTACTGCACCACATGTTTTCACTGTATGTCGAATGGCTACCCAGGGTCACGCATTTAGCCTAAACCCTGTGTAATTTTATATCATTGCTGGGTTATCGAAACCAAAGGTGTACTGTCAGGGGAGCAACCACAGCAGAGCAACCACCTAGCAACTTTGGTTTTTATGGTATCCTAGGTGGTTGCTCTGCTGTTGCCAAGTGTTTGGTTGTTCACTAAGTGGTTGCTATGGTATCAATGGTTTGCAATGCACAATTACAATGTTGGTTCTGTTAACCCAATGCAGATAAAATACAGGTTTAGTTTAGGTTACATTAGATTTAGGGTAAATGCTTCATCCAAAATGCTGTGTTTGTCGAATACTTACCCAGCCCTCTGTTGTTTCAATCCAACATTTCCAAGTTTGTAACATTTATCCAAATAGTACATAAGCTGGCAATGCACTTGTATGCAGTCTGGTTCACCTGTCTATCCAGCCGTAATGTCCTGCACTGGCTAATGTTAAAGTAACTTCATGTTTAAATCTTTCTGCCTGTTTGTATGAAGACTTTGCCAGACTGCACTCCACCAAATCAGCTTTATAAACCTGTGCTGATGTGTTGGCACATGTTGCTGGTACGAACGCTGGAGCAGACGCTGAAGAACCAGAAACTGTTCATTTACATTTGCATTCCCATTCATATTCCCACTAACTGTGTTAAAATGTACTACGTTATAACTGACCAAGCTGCCATCCAGGATATGAGGCATCTGGAAGTGTTCTGTGGTTTTATACATTTCCTATGTGTCTGCCCACAAGGACTGCAGTAATCATCACATCACACATCATTTTACATCCAATAAAATGATACAGGCAGTACGTGACCTGTGATGAAACTGCTGAGAACCCGGCTGATGAAACTGGTTTCCTTGTCTTAGAAAGGAAGGTGCCACACTTCCACCTCCATGCTTCACATTTGGTATGAAGTTCTTGCGATTAAATGTTGTGTTTAATTTACACCAAACATGTCTTTTCTTACTGTGCCCAAATAATTCAGCTTTGGATTCTAAAGAGGTCATCCTGGTTTTGTTGGGGTAACTGTCTCTACTTGCCAGTGAAGATGTTCCACTACATGTTGCAGCATTGCTGTGAGGATTTGACTGCATTCAGTCAGAATGTTGGATGATCACCAGCACACTGCAACTCCCCAACTCATCCCAAATGCATTGGATGGAGTGCTGTCCAATCATTCCAGAGAACACAGTTCTACTGCTTTATAACTCAATGCTGGGGGGCTTTATAACCCTCTAGTCCACAAATGGCATTAGGGATGGTGCCTGTAGTTTCATGTTTGTTTATCAGCTTTATCAAAATACTTATTTGCAGTGTGTTAATTTGTACAGCTGTTGAAGTGGCTAAAGGCATTTATTAGAAGGGGTGTCCACAAACATTTTTACAAATGTGAAAAATTTAGCAAACGTTTTGGATGTTGTAACTGCATAATTCAACTTTCATGTGTCCAAAGCATATTATTCCAGAAGTGCTGCTCTTTGTGTTCTCAAATTTTAGTAGTGAGCTGATGTTTATTGACAGATGTCTGAAAAAACATCTCCACTTGTAAATTAATTTCCTGACTGTGGAATGACTGTTTTGAGATCTTTTTAAATCCCTTCCCAGACTCATATGCATCTACAGTGTTCTTTGTGAAGGCCTTAGAGAGCTCTTTGGATTTCACCATGGAGATCCTTCTCACTTAAATAATCAAGCAATCAACCAAACTAATGTTTACGGTTTAAATGAAAGTTACAATGAAGATCAAGTGTCCATATATGTTAATATGTTTAAAGAGGTCAAAGGTGTTCATGTATTTTAAAGTGTATAAACCAAAAACAATACCTATCTGCAAAACACTGAGGTTTGAGTCATTGTGTGCGAGTCAAACTGGTTGTCCTTCCGGAGACAGTGAGCCCTTCTTATGACCCGGCCTAATGAGATGTGTGGTTATGGGGCTCACTACAAAAAAGGTGCTATTTACAGCGGAGGACAGCCACGTAGGTCTCTTAGATCAATGACCAGGCACTGGGAGGCAGAGACAACAGACCAATAAAGAGGAGAGGTAGCGTGAGAATGCCTGAATAAAGGATGAGTCATGTGTTTGACTTGGATTCACATCAGCAGCTCATTATACTGGGTTAATTAATTGCTGGGGGGAGCTTGTAAAACCACACTATTGCTCATAAGTACCAAATCATTATTAATGCAGTCAGAGGTCATTAATCAGGCCCTGCATTCATACACAAGCATTTTATGACTTTCCACCTTCCCCACTTTGGAACAACTTACCTGGTGCGTGGAGCGGGACACAGTGTGATTTTGCTCTTTGGCCCTGTGGCTTGATTGGGGGTTTCCTGTAGTGAGTGATGAGCAAACAAGAAGCCTTCAGCACCAGCTAATCACAGCTCCTGGTCTGTTATTGTTGGTTATTGGCTTTGACCATTTGCCTTTCAACACACTCTTGTCCTGCGAGGCCACGCAGGTCCCGCCACGGAAACACAAGAGCAGATGGCTCTAAAATGAATGCCGAAAAGGGTGTATGCCCAACAAATGCCAAGGTCTGTGTAGGTTTGTGTGGGTTGGTGAAGAGCCCCCACCCTTTAGAGGAGCTGTTCATTTGGCAGTGGTGCTGAATACGTGCCCCACAGAATGGGGTGGAAATATACCAAAGCCAAGGTACCTTTAATGCAGACTGCATGCTGGAAAATGCCAGTGAGTCACCACAGATTTGATCAGTTTCAAACATTTAAGAACATAATAGACTGTTTTCCAGCAGGATCTGCATTGTTTCCATACTGCATTAATTACAGATCCAGTAGACAGCTGTTTTGGTATTCTACTTCAGTTTATCTTGGGTTGTTTTTCCACATTGAAGTCACATGTTGTGTTTTGATGTTTTGTTTTCAGTGTTTAAACTCACTGTCCACTACTGTTCAGTCTATCTACCTAGGTGCTCCACCTTGTAGATGTAAAGTCAGTGACAGAAGCTCATTTATTTCTGTACAGTTTGTGTTGGTCTTCCTCTAGTCCTTCATAAATGCTCACAGGATGGTGTTGGCTGGATATTTCTGGTTGGTGGGTGATTCTCAGTCCAACAGTGACTCTGAGGGGTTAAATACACCAGCAGCACTGCTGTGTCTGATCCACTCATACCAGCGCAACACACACTAACACAACACCATGTCTGACTATTGAAGATCAGGGTGAAAGGAAACTATTATTATTATTATTATTATTATTATTATTATTATTGTTATGATTTTGATTATGATTATTATTAAAATATGTACAATGCAGAGTGGGTCATAATAATGTGAAGAGACTGTGTATATCAAATGGCATGCAGTGATTTATTTTAAACAATTTATGTAAGCAGTAATTTAAGGCATATTATTAATATTATATAAGAGATGCAAATAAAAGTTTTTCTTATTTTAAAGAAATCAATTTATATCTTTTGAGCTACATTGAGGTATAAAGCTTGGGTGGAGTATTCTCCTGGACATTCCCAGCCAACAGTTCACCTGATTTAATTGATATAGGTATAATTAATACTAGACTCTCTTGAGGAGAGCTTTGGAGGTGTTTGTGAATGTTGTTTGTATTTATTCTAATATTAGTATTTGAGCAAGTAAACACATACTTACCATGAGATTTTTACTTCTGGAATTGTTCAATTTGCGATTGAAGAGCACTACTGAGGTCCGGAGGATGGGTAATCGCTGCCACAACCCCTCTCCAACTCTCCAACTCACCCAATATCAAGTCCTGGAGATCCATTATTCCAGAGAACACAGTTCCACTTCTCCACAGATCAATGCTGGGGAGATTTATACCCCCTAGCCCACACCTGGCATTAGGTATTATGTCAATAGGTTCATATGTTCTTGGGAGGCTCACTCAACACTATCGACACTATCTTCTCGACAAGAAGTCTGGGTTCAGGGGAACTTGAGTGTCCTGGCGGGAGATTTGTGGATGGATACATAATGGACTCCTGGGAGAGGTGGAGGGTTGTATGTCCAGTGGCACTGTCAGTCTAGGATGTTGAGAATAACTTTGTATTTGGAGCCATGATTGCAGGTGTTTTGTTGATTGGACTTGGCACTGGTTGCAAAATGGATACTACTCTCTCCCAGCCAAAATATTCTTGTTATGAGCTTTTCTGCTCCCCTATCAACTCTGACCTTGACAGTTGCTGGAAAGTTCCCCCGGAGGACAACACTCTGGGACGCTCCCTCCCTTCTCCACCTGTTGATTGTAGACTCTGGCCGGCTGCTCAAGGCTATTTTCAGGGGTTTGCTAAGCTTTGTTATCTACAAACTGAGACAATGTCTCCATGGCGACTGCTGGAGATCAACTTTGGCTTCTGGGCAGGGCGCTTTCTTCAGTCGGCCCCAGGTCTTCGCAGCTTATCTCCTTCTGTGGTAAGAAGTGTCTGCAAATCGATGCTGGATTGGCTGGCAGCCAGAGAAGAACATGCTTGTCGAACTCTCAACTGGAAAGAACGAGTTGACTTCATGGCTTGCTGCCCAAAGTATCTCACAAGGCACTTTAATGGTGAATGTCTCTATAACAAAATCACAAAGGCCACAATACATCCAGATGTTGCCATGGTACCAACAGCTCACTGCTAGATGCTGTGTCAGCTGTGTTATCATTACCCATTAACATTTTTCACTCAGTAATAGAGAAAGCTTGATTACTAACTATTCAGACTTGATTTGATGCCTTCCTGCCTCAGAATAGTGTAAAAGTGGGCAGCATTTCTTATGTTTCAGACACAACCCTCACCTGAGACCTAGCCACGCCCACGCCACCAACTTTAAGCTTTCTTCCAAACATGGTGGAACCTTTGTCTGTGTGTGTGTGTGTGTGTGTGTGTGTGTGTGTGTGTGTGTTTGTTAGTATCTGTGTGTGTGCGTGTGTGTGTGTGTGTGTGTGTGTGTGTGTTTGTGTGTGTGTTTGTTTGTTAGTATCTGTGTGTGTGCGTGTGTGTGTGTGTGTGTGTGTGTGTGTGTGTGTGTGTGTGTGTGGATGTGTGTGTGTGTGTGTGTGTGTGTGTGTAATGTTTTGACTCAAAATGAACTGTAGTAGTGTAGTTCAGTTGTTGGTGAACTGCTGCTGGACTGTGGGACTCGGTTCAGCAGAGGTTTTGTCAGAAGTACGATGAAGGTGAGGAAATGAAAGTGTACATCTTTCCTGGATTTGATGCTGTCATCTTCTGACCACTGCATTGGTCATTTTTCAAATATTAAAACACTGTAAGGGAGTGTTATGATAGTGTGTCAGTGCGGTTAGGCTGCCCGGTGACGTTGCTGGAGGCTGAGTCTTCACTCTGCTGCCCGCTGACCAATGCAGGGTTGGGTCCGAGGTGCGCGCGCCCGCCCCTACATGGAGCGCATCTAATAAAGAGCGCAGCTGCGCGAGATCCGTGAGAAGCTCCGATCTGCCCCGCTCTGCCCCGATCTGCTCCGATCTGCCACGATCTGCTCCATACTAACCCGCTCTGCCCCGCTCTGCCCTGCTCTGACCGCTCTGCCCTGCTCTGACCACTCTGCCCCCTCTGACTGCTCTGCCCCACTCTCCACTGCTCTGACCACTCTGCCCCTTTCTGCCCCCTCTGACCACTCTGCCGCGCTCTGCCCCACTCTGACTGTTCTGCCCTGTTCTGCCCCCCTCTGACCGTTCTGCCCCCCTCTGACCGCTCTGTCCCGCTCTGCCCCCTCTAAACACTCTGCCCTCCTCTGACCATTCTGCCCTGTGTAAAGACATGCTCTCCAGCAGGACGGACGGGCCACGCAGAGGACGCTCTTTTGACTCCATTAACAAACACCATGAGGAGAAACAGATCAGCCACGAGGTCAGTGTGTGTGTGTGTGTGTGTGTGTGTGTGTGTGTGTGTGTGTGTGTGGTTGGCAGGGTGGGTTTTTGGACGTGTATGGTGTGTTATAGTCCAGGGGTGGCTGATGGAGGCTGGGCACAGTTTGCTGATTCTCCGTCTCTAACAGATCTAACAGGTGAGTTCAGTTTGGTGCGCTTGAGCAGGAAAAGCACAAGCTGTGCAGAAATCCAGCCCTCCAGGACTGTAACTGCCCACCTCTGTTATAGTACAATATATTGTACTTTATTGAGGTTGTAAAGCTGCTGTCCGACACATGGTGCTGAATGTACTTGCAGATGACTGACAGATACATTTTTATGCATTATTTTCACTCAAACATAACATCTCTATGTTCTGAGGTCCCTTAAATGTTTTATTTCTTTATTTGAAGCTGAAAATATCTATGTTCAACAACACTGATGAGAACCAAGGAAAGATCCTGTCCTCCAAGAGAGAACATGCAGCAATCATCTTCTCCCTGAAGAATGAAGTTGGGAACCTTGTGAAGGCTTTAAAACTTTTTCAGGTTGTTTTAATATCCTATAAATCTTCACGTTAATGACACTTTACAGAATCAGAAGTACGTTATTAATCCCAGAGGGAAATTGCAATTGCTATAGTTATTGTAATTTGATGTCTCTTCCTCTTCTCATTGTTATGGTCTTCTCATGCTCAATAAAACAGGAAAACCAGGTCAACCTGTTGCACATTGAGTCCCGGAAGTCCAGGAGAAGTAACTCGGAGCTGGAAGTGTTGGTAGACTGTGACAGTGAGCGGGAGACTCTGAAGGAAATCCTTCAGCTGCTGAAAAAACAAACAAACACGGTCACCATGGACTCACCTGACAGGATCAGCTCTGCTTCTGATGGTATCGTCCTTCCCTCCTGCACAGTCATGGAATGCTAGGCTTCATTTTTAATCAGTGTAGATTAACACCAGGTTAAGGTTAGGTGTAGGTGTAGATTTAGGTCAGGTTAATGTTAGGTTTAGGTGTATTTTCTATATATAACTACTTCCAAATCTTCAAAAGAGACAGTTCTGCACACTCTAAACATGGAAAAGAAAACATTAAATTATGGTTTGTGCAAAAGTAATAATAAATTAATTGCATTCTTTTTTAACTGGTGCAGATTAAGGTGTTGAGTAAGTCAGGTTAAGGTTAAGTCTAGGTTTGGATTAAGGTGTAAAGGTTAGGTTTAGGTGGACATAAAGGTATTAAATAAGGTGTAGGTTAAGATTGGGTTTAGGTGTTAGATTAGTCTGTACATTAAGATTAGATTACGCTTCAATTTAAGTGTGGATTAGGGTCTAGACTAAGGCCTATAGGTTAGGGTTCAGTCAATGTGTAGATTAAAGTAATCCGTTTTTTTGCTTGTTTACAGTAACGCTGATTTCTCAGTTGAGTCGTCTCTAAGAGGTTGCACATCCTCAGAACTTAGCAATGTCATGGCCTTAAATATGTCACCGACACCATTTAAAACATATGAATGGAGAGATTTTAAATAGAGATGCTGTGTGATGTTGCAGATTTTCCAGAAGAACCCTGGTTCCCCAGGAAGATCTCAGATCTTGATAAGTGTGCTAACCGTGTTCTGATGTATGGATCTGCCTTGGATGCTGATCATCCGGTGAGTTCCCTGCACTTTCTTCTTCTGTCCCTCCAGGCATTTGACATGAAATTTAATATGGAAGATAACACTGTTGGATTCAGTCTGTGATATCACTTTCCAGAGAGAGGGTTGTTTACTCTCTGAAGCTGGATTATCACCTCTGGTTAATCATATTATTCATTCGTCTGATTAGAATGAATGAGATTCAGAAACTGAGAATCAGTGTTTTCAATTATATAAAACCAGTACATCTGGAAATATGCATACCATGAAAAACACAAACGCATTCACTGTTTAGTAGTTTACAAAAGAGTCGTGTGCTATTGAACAGTGACATAAGAAGAACCAATCAAACAAACGAGACAAAAATATTGCATTTGTTCATTTATTTATTGAGGAAAATGATGCAATATTTCATATCTGTGAGTGATAATAGTATGTGAACCTGTAGGATCACCAGATCATTTGAAGGTGAAATTAGAGTCCGGTACTTTCAATCAATGGCAGACATTTAGGTGTCAGTGGGCACCCTGTTTTATTTAAAGAACATGGATCTATCTCAGTCCTGTCCTGAGATAAAGGTAGGCAGCTGTTGTGTTGATCTCTTTATTTATTAGACATATAGCTAATAAATTTGCTCTTTTGAAACTTAAGTCCTTCAGCCGATGTTTCTGTTACTTGCTATATTTTAACAGACTGACAATTTCACATTTACTGTATTTAATTTAAATACTGTATGTATTATATAAATACACTCTGACAGTGACCAGGATGAGAGGCTTTAGAGGACTTTATCTTAAGTGTCTTCACAAACTCTTTCTGAGCTTGAGAAAGATGATGAAGGGTGGGTTCACCCAGGGCGTCACACAAGTTAGAAATAATAGTCTGCAAGCTCGTAAAGGAATTCTAAGCAAGTAAAGGCCTTCCTCACTTTGTCTAATGTTAATGCTTATGAGTTCACCACCAGGAGATCACTGAACAACAGTGGTATACATGGCAGGGTTGCAAGGAGACAGCTGCCGCTCTCCAAAAAATGATTTTTGGATTAAATGAGAGTGCATTATGCCTGGAGAAAGGAAAACACTGGATTCCAACATACAAATCAGGAAGTTGTATCCCATCTGTGAAACATGGTGGTGGTAGTATCATGGTTTGGGACTGGTTTGCTGAATCTGGGCCAGGACAGCTTGCCAGCATTGATAGAACAATTGATTTTGAATTATACCAGCAGATTCTAAAGGAAAATATCAGGAAATCTGTCCTGCATGTGTCATGCAGCAAGACAACGGCCCAAACACATAATTCATTCTACAAAAAAATTATACAGAAGAATAAAAGTTAATTTTGGAATGGCCAAGTGAATGTTCTGACCATATTCTTAAGAGAAATGTTGTGGAAGGACCTAAAGTAAGCAGTTCATGGGAGAAAAGCCACCAAAAAACCCACCAACATAACATGAAGCCGTTTTGTATGGACGAATGGGCTTAAATTAGTACTGGACTAATCAGTATTTACCAGAAATGCTTATTTGTCACATCAGATACTGAAAGTAAATGTTGACATATTTTTGCCACTCACAGTAATACTGGATCATGATTAATAAATGAGCAAGTGTAATATTTTAATATATATAATCTCATTTGTTTCATTTTGTTCTCATCTACTTTTAGGACTCAAATAGGGCTCAAATTTAGACAAAATTTAAAAAATCTGCGAAAGGGTTCACCAATTTTCAGGCACCACTGTATTCACCCTTAATGTGCACTGTTTTATATGAGATAAACTTCTATGTGCCAAACTCGAGTATGATTTGTCAAAATTACCATTAAGAATACTTAAAATTTTCATGCGTCATATTTCAAAAATGGACATAAGACCATAGGGGATTTAAAATGTGTATCTTAAAAATGAGAAACAACATCAACAATAGAAAATGATGCTTGTAAAGAAATTATTTGTGTTTCCACAGTCTATAAGAGCATGAAACAAACAAAAACAAATATTTTACAGGATGCGGGAATAAAAAAAAAAGTATAAGTAATAAATTAAGGAGGGCCATCAATATAAAATACAGTTTGTATTGAAATATTATCAGTTATAATAATAATAATGGCACTGAAACACTGTATCAGTGATGTTATTAAATCCCTTTTCAAAATAATAGCGTAACATTGGTAGAAAAAGAAAAATAGTTATTTTTAAAAAAATATATATTTTTTAATAGTCATTTAAAAAATAATAAATGATGTTTGAATGGTAGTAAAATTCTGCCCTGTTTGTGTCTGGTGTCTGATTTCTTCTCAGGGTTTCAAAGATAACGTGTACCGAAAAAGGCGGAAATATTTTGCTGACCTTGCAATGAATTATAAACAGTATGTTTGACACTCTTTCCTCTCTCCCTCTATCTCTCCCTCTCTTTTATTTTACTGTTGATCAATGTGGATTTGAAGTCATGAACATCAGAAATCCAGAAACTCAAATTCAAGTTTGAATATATTACTGATTAAAAAGGCTTGAAATATTTCCCTTTAAATATAATGAATAAAACGTATCACTGTTCGTCTTTTTTAATTAAGTTACGACCAAAACATCTCTCTATCTCTTTCAGTGGGGACCCAATCCCTCATGTAGACTTCACAGAAGAGGAGGTGAGAACATGGGGGGTGGTGTTTAGGGAGCTGAATAAGCTGTACCCCACATATGCTTGCAGGGAATACCTGTGCAACCTGCCTCTGCTCTCGCAGCACTGCGGCTACAGGGAGGACAACATCCCTCAGCTTGAGGATGTGTCCCGCTTTCTCAGGGGTGAGGCAGCCTTCTTCAACATTTATTTATACAGCATTTATTTATTATTATTAATAATAATAATAATAACAATAATAATAATAATAATAACAATAATGATGATAATAATAATAATAACAATGATGATAATAAATCAATGAACTATTATTATTTAATTTTTTTATTGTTCATTAAACAATGTGAGACATTGAAGTTTAAATCTGCAAGTGGGCCGAGTAAGAGTAAATATAATATTATTTAATATGGTGTTGTGCATTGTGCTGGTACAAGACACAGCACTGCTGCTGGATTGGTTAAACCCCTGAGAGCTGAGAAATATCCAGCCAACAGCATCCCGTGGGCAGCGTCCAGTTAGCAATGATGAAGGACTAGAGGATGACCAACAGATGAGCTTCTGTTTCAGATTTTACATCTACAAGGGGGAGCAACTAGGTAGGAGTGTCTAATAGAGTCGATGATGAGCGTTTAAACACTCCAGCGGCACTGTTGTGTCTGATCCACTCATACCAGCGCAGCACACACTAACACACCACCACTATGTCAGTGTCACTGCAGTGCTGAGAAAGACCCACCATCCACATAATCTCTGCACTGTGGTGGCCCTGTGGGGTCCTGACCATTGAAGAACAAGGTGTAAAGAGTATGCAGAGAAACAGATAGACCAATCTGTAATTATAGAACACATTTACGTTGTATAATAATGCGTGTATGGTTGGTATATGTGTGTATGTGTGTACTTATTAGAGCGAACAGGTTTCACCATCCATCCTGTGGCTGGTTACTTGTCCCCTCGTGATTTCCTGGCTGGACTGGCTTTCAGAGTGTTCCACTGCACTCAGTATGTTCGCCATAGCTCAGCTCCACTCTACACCCCAGAGCCGTGAGTACTACATCATACATCACTGCTAAAGCCGTACAGCCTGTCCTTGCACCCATCTGCTGTTCGCCTCAGCAGCATCCAGTTCATATGCCTTACTGGTGTTGATTCTTCATTTGGACTTGGAATTCTTTTGATACTCTTGTCTTAGTCTTTAGCAAATACTGTTGTGCGTGCACAGGTTTGACCCTCAGCTAATGGTGTATTTGTTTTGTGTTCCAGTGACACATGTCACGAGCTGCTGGGTCATGTGCCACTGCTGGCAGAGCCTAGCTTTGCGCAGTTCTCTCAGGAATTAGGCCTGGCTTCTCTTGGGGCTTCTGATGATGCTGTGCAGAAACTGGCAACTGTAGGTACACATGATTTACACCAACGGCTCACACGCTGAAGCCTAATGTGAAAAACCCAAGACACCTATTTAAACATATTTAAACATATAATGTTTTTTATATAAAAGATGTGATAGGTGTGATAGTGGCGGCTGCCAATAACCCGTGATTCAAACCTGCGATCCTCATATCATAGTACTAGACCACTGAGCCACTTGGAGATCTAGATCTCCAAGATCTTGAAAGGTGATATAATATCTTAGAAACCACTGATGCTGAAATGTCATATAAATGTAAGAATTCTGCACGGTGGAGTGGGAAATCTTCCTTCCAGTCAATTTCAGAGAAACATCTAATTAACATAACTTACACAACTTTCCTCACAATTAAATTGCATTTCTATTCATTGCATTTTACAAATGACTTTTTGTGTTTAGTTATATCACCTCCATCACTCAATATAGTTAAAATGAAGATCAAATGTCTGTACGTTTATATATGTTAACAAAAGACAAAGGTGTTTACGGTGTATGTATAATAATGCATAATACTGTAATAATTCAGTAAGTACTAATTACATTAATATATAATAAAGTTGTGTTGTGAAGTGACGAATTACAACAACCATTCAAATTCAGGCTGCCATCATATACAATCGTACATTTATGTGTGAGTGTATAACGTGTAGCTTTTCCCATTGCAGTGCTATTTCTTCACAGTGGAGTTTGGCCTGTGTAAGCAGGAGGGTAAGCTCAGAGCATATGGAGCTGGTCTTCTGTCCTCCATCAGTGAACTTCAGGTAAAACAACATATAAACATCTAATATGGCCAAAATCTGTGACTCAAAATATATGTACATTTATAGAACTTATGCACCTTGTAGATGTAAAGTCAGAGACAGAGGCTCATCTGTTTCTGCACAGTTTGTGTTGGTCATCCTCTAGTCCTTCAGCAGTGCTTAAAGGACACTTTTGGCTGGATATTTCTGCTTCGTGGGCTGTTCTCAGTCCAACAGTGACACTGAGGGGTTTAAACACTCCAGTAGCACTGCTGTGTCTGATTCACTCATACCAGCACTACACACACTAACACAATTCCACCATGTCAGTGTCACTTCAGTGCTGAGAATGACCCACCACCCATATATCACCTACTCTGTGGTGGTCTTATAAAAAAATAAAATCTGCCCATTATGTAAACCTTTGCTGCCATAACCTCACACTAAAGATTTCACAGAGAGAACAAACATTGTGGAGCAAGCAGTTTGTTCTCATATGTTTTGGTTAGAATGTGATAGCTCCATCTAGTGGTAGCCGACCAATGCATGTTCCAGCTGCAATTCCAAGTTATGAACACACATGGTAAATATGGGGAATTAATATATTGTCATACTTGATTTTATTGTATGGGAAGGAAGAAGTGCGTCAACCAAACTGAATGATTTTGAACTTCCAATCCTTTGTTTGAAGCAATTGTGGTAGAGTAAATCACCATGAATGTAATTGAAAGGTATAATACATACTTTCATTAGTAATATTATACTTTTACAGTGAGTTTATGTTTCATTTCCAGCATGCACTTTCCGGAACGGCCAAAATCCTGCCGTTTGATCCCAAAGTCACATGCAAACAGGAGTGTCTCATTACAACATTTCAAGATGTATACTTCATGTCAGAGAGCTTTGAGGAGGCCAAGGTTCAAATGAGGTAAACATTAATTAATATATACACCAATCTGGAAAGGTGAAGTGGATAACACTGAATATTTTCATATAAAGTGGTTCTTGTTAAGGTGTGGATATATTAGACAGCAAGCGAACAGTCAGTTCTTGTTTATATATTGTATATATATGTGTGTGTGTGTGTGTGGGTGTGTGTGTGTGTGTGTGTGTGTGTGTGTGTGTGTGTGTGTGTGTGTGTGTGTGTGTGTAGTGGGGATATACTGTATGTACAGTAACCCAGTCTCTTTCTCTTTTACAGGGAGTTTGCCAAGACAATTCGGCGCCCATTCACAGTGCGCTACAACCCATACACACAGAGCGTGTGTGTTCTGAAGGACATGCCCAGCATCAACAGTGTGGTGGAGGAGCTCCGTCATGAGCTGGATATTGTAGGAGATGCACTGCACCGACTCAACAAACACTTGGGCATCTGACAACACTGCACATACACTGCCTACACTACATCCAGGACTACAGTCTGCCACAGCGTTGGCCTAACCACTAATCATTCAGCACTGCTGTATGTAAATACTGAGTTCATATTTTATTATTGTTTATTGCTGTTAAAAGATCGTTTGATGTACAGCAGCCACTCATTTATTCAGTGTCACTTATTCAGTCTTAATCAGTCCATACATTTTAAATTATTTTCTGATTAAATAATATGGCAATCATGGTCATCAGACCTGTTTATTTTTATTTGATTGTGAAGTAACTATTTATTCCCAATAAACATAAAGCATTACACAAAGCACAGTGTATTCCTGGTTAGCTATATACAGCTCATCTGACCAGTGTTTGATATGCATCTGTTTACCATTGATTTAATTCATTTTAATGCTTAAACATCCATCCCAAAGCAGTCAATCCTCCTACCTTCATCAGAATAAGGCTTTCAGACCCGAATAGAATTTATTCTATTTATTCTATTTGAGAGAAGGCAGTGGAGGTTCTCTGTCCAGGGAAGAGTGATGTGTTAGATCTGCACACATCATCAACATTCATTAATAAAAGAACATAACCAATGTTCAAAGACACATTTATTACATTTACTGAAATCACTCTTTATCACCAATTCAGTGTCACCTGCTTCCCTTTCAACAATGTACTGCATTTTTATTTAAATACAAAATAATATAATGCAATGGTGTTATGTGTTTGAAAACGAATAGCTGAATATGATTCTGTATGGTGTCTTTGTATATAGTAGGATGTGCTACACAACGTAAACTGATATGCAGTTCAGTGATTGTAGTCTGGACTTCCACGGCAATAAACCCAAATATATTTTAATGATCCACGAAAGACACAAATGTCGTGCACCAACTGGCAGTGATGCTAACGGCAGGCTTGGATCCAAACCAAGAGTGAGCTGTAAAATATGAACAGTTATAGAGTGTCACAGTGATAGGACGAAGAGAAGGATTTCACATGAACAGCAGTGTTCCGAATGCAGATCAACAGATCAGCATATATTAATCACCTCCTTCTAAAGAGGGCCTCTGTGTTTGAAGGAGCTCACTACATGTACTAAACCCACATAAAAAAAATAAAAAATATATATATAAATATATATATTTATATAGTACAGGCATATCTGATGTGTGTGTTTAGAAAGGTGTTAACGCAAAACCTTCGACCCTGTTACATTTTTGAATGTGACAGGGTTCAATGAAGACTAGGCCCCCATTCCTGAGAACGACCTTTGTATAACGGTATTGACTTGGCTTTTGCGCTGAGGTTATACTGCGCTCATTTAACCACCAGAGGGAGATGTCTTACAAAAGATTGCATCAAGGCAACAGTGGAAACCACTAGATGTACAGCTTTATCAGAAAGTCCAGAGTTTTAATCATGACTCAGCATCTGTTTTCACCAAATATGAATGGTGTACTTATGTGTGAGTCATAATTCAGACAGCAGAAGTGTTCACGTGGTGGTTTTGATTTCCATGTGGCAGTGTAGTCGGAGCTCTGATACACTGAAGGTGCTGACAGAGCTGAGTCTTTGTTTATGTGAGAGAAAGCTTCTGCTGGGAATAATGTGTATTTAGATTGAAAACACACACACACACACACACACACACACACACACACATACAAACTTTGCATTGAGTATTTATGTTGCTTGTCTTTTTTTATGAGTTCCTGGCAGCAGATGGATGAGCTGAATGCTTCTGGAGGGGTGATTGGAGGCTCAATAAGGTTGATTCATATGACATCGGTGCTTTGGCTCTGCATGTGTGCTCATGTGTGCGTTACATGAGAATCACAGGACCCATAAAAGCCCTTAAAGGAGGCACATAAAGTGTCCCTCTCTGGGTCACACCTGATGTATGGGGTAACATCATGTTAGTCCACCTCCTACAGGTGTGTAGTTGAAGGTGACCTTCCAGTTCCTATACTATGCCACACAGATGAGAGAGAAAAAGCGTCATACTGGACAATACATTTTAACCATTTCATTTCTGGTTGTGTTAACACGCTTTAAAGCTTTTAATCCTAAAGAAATCAATTGACAGTGCAATGACGCCATTTCAGACTGTCATGGGACCACCCAGAATGACAGCAGATCATCTTCAGTGATGAGTCCCGCTTTGTTGGAGATAACCAAGAACTCCACCAATCCATGGTTTGCTGTTACACGTCACACATCCAGAAGGCCTGGTGTCATGGTGTGGGATGCAATTTGAAGATGATGTGACAATCGCCTTTGGTCCTGCAAACAGTTCTTATACCTCTTCTGAACACACACTCTTTCCAACTGGATCACGCTCGTCCACATACTGCTGCTGTCTCAAGAGCTTGCCTTGAAGACAGATACTACATCATGGCCAGATCTATCCCTGTTTGAAAATGTGGGGATTGCTATTGAACACACTTTTAACACTGCACCCCTACTGCACAATCTGCAGGAACTGAGTGAGAATATTCAAGCTGTATGGGGTGGATTATCACAGGACACCATTAGGAAACTCTAAATGCTGAACACCCAACACCATACTGAGAGACACTACTTCTGTATGCAAAGATCTTCTTTCTGTGTCTTGATTTGTACTCTGATACATGTGTTTTAACTAAGTGGATTTAATGCTTCACTTTTACTGGGTAAAATTTTTACCTATTTTACCAGTTTTTATTATTATTATTATTATTATTATTATTATTATTATTATTATTATTATTATTATTATTATTATTAGCATATCTGATATACAGTAAATCTGACATAATTGACTACATCACTTATTACATTAATTCCACTGCTCCTGAGGCAGCGGAACCAAATACACAAAGGAAGCAGACTCACATATTACAAACAAAGCACGTTATTTCCCTAAAGGCTATGGTGCCTCTGGGATAGAGGAACAAAAGCCTTGTAGGAAGTACAGAGTCTTCCCAAGTGGGAATTAAACTCTTTCTTCTACAAACAGAAGCACCTAGTCAATACACCAGCAGTGCTGCAGTTAGCACAGCAGTTTGCAGTGGATATGGCCTTCATAAGACTGAAAATGCCCACACGCATTCTGGATAAGGTTACCATACATTTCTCCTCTTATATTTGATTATCTATCCACTTAACATTGTTATTATTATTATTATTATTATTAGTAGTAGTAGTAGTAGTAGTAATTATAAAAAAGGAATAAGGAAAGAAATCTGATAAGAGTAGGTGGATCTGGAAGAGCAAGTGAAATACTGAAGTAGACACAAATGTCAATTTACAAAATGTCAATACCTGAAATGTGAGCCCAGTCATTAGAGGACACAAGAAATTGGTGTAATTGTGTTTTTAAGAAACCCATAAAATGCAACTACATTTTTGCTGGATGGTGAGTTAATTAATTTGGGCCTGAACAACATGAATATTTTGGCATCAAAATTGATATCAGCAGCCGTTTTTAGGAGCTAAAATTTTACAATACAGGCAATATATAGACCAACACAAAGTAGCAAGTATTTGTGTTCTTTCATTTGTGTGAAAACCTAATTAGTTTATAGAGTTCACCTGTGTCGAGAACATTCATGATCAAACAGCATCATTAAAACCAAGGAACAAACCAGGCAGTTCAAGGTTATAGTTGGGGATAAGTGTAAAGTATGGTTAGGTTAGGTTCTCATGGAGAACCATTCAATCCACCATCCAAAACTGGCAGGAATATGGCACATTTGCAAACCTACAAAGACAAGGTCATCCAGCTAAACTGACAACACAGGCAAGGAGAACAGTAATTAGAGAAGCAGCCACAAGGCCCATGGTCACTCTAGATGAGCTGCAGAGATCCACAGCTCAGGTGGGAGAATCTGTCCACAGGACAACTATTAGTCACGTACTCCATGAAACTGGCTTTTAAAAGAGGGTGTTCTGGTCAGATAAGGAAGAACTTTGTGACCATAATGCAAAAGCCAACACGTTGCACTTTCAAACCTCACTTTGAGGGTGTAACATGAACAAAATGTGGAAATATGAAAAATAATACTTTTTGAAGACATTGTATATCATTATATATGCAAAGAAATTCTATGCCCCTGGGGGGGATATGGCAAAACAAGCTGTGTAAAAGCAATGATATCATACTAGAGATCATATGCACCCATACATTAGGATGTTGACAAATGTTGCCGATACAGATATCAAAGTCAACCAGAGTTAAAATTGGAATCATCCAGCCAAGGATCACCCACATGAAAAAAAAAATCATAAATATTCATTCCACATATATGCAATATGTGTGCATACTTGTGGATTGAAGATAATATGCAAAATACTCATATATGTATATATGTGTAACAGTTCATGTGTACATATACGTAAGTTACATTATGTTTACATATGGGAATCTTCAAGCAGATACCTTGGAAAGCACCAGCAATGTTTTCCTCCATACACAACTCCCTCTGATGGATGCATTGGAAAGACTGAGGAAAGAGCTACCTCTTAGGTCTTGTGATGACATTCTAAGATAGTTGGAGACTTCTTTATGCACCTTGACTTTATTAAGACACATTAACACAATATTTTATATGATCATCAACAGTCTTAAAAATATTGGACAACCGTGGTCTCCTTGGTGAAGAACCTGTTTTGGCATCTTCACTTTTAAGGGCCCTGTTTGAACAAGGTACTCCACTGGCTTGTAAAGCTACAAATGCTTAACCATCCATGCACCGCAGCATTGACAGCATTTGGCTCCATGTGGCTGTTTGCTTCAGCTTCCTGAAAATGTCCAGCCTCTCCCCCGCAGCGGAAACTCTCCAGGTCCCCTGGGAAACTTCAGGTCATGTAGGAGAAACGGCTCAATTTACTGGCCCATCACTTCTGCCCTAATGAGGACAGGCTTGAAAGGCTGGAAACCATCTGGCAGATGGATTGTGCACCTGATTATCACACCATTAGTGAGCATATCCAAATAGTGGTGTGATAAGATCACCAAAAAAATTAAATAAATAAAACGACTTGCTTGCATAACTTCTCTGCTAATACTTTACTAAATGTCTAATGAGGACATTAATAGTAGAGTCAGGTTAGGATTTCAGCAGCTTCTTCACATGACTCCTGCCAGTCTCAATGCCCACTTCAGCATTTCAACACCAGTTTCAGATCTGGGATTGAGATCTGATCATTTTGCATGTCCTGATCATGTGTCAACACTCCTGTTTTACTGGTCACATAGTTGTCATCCTGGAAATGTAGATAAGAATGTAAGAATGTAACATAAGAATGTCCTAATAAAGAGACACATTAAATGAAATTGGCACAATTCTACAAACAGGCCATGTGTACGTATGTGTACAGCAGCAATGGGTGCTTTTCTGAGCCAGCCTGGTCTCAAATGAAATGTGTACAAATGTGACTACAGTAGCAGTTCAAAGTACAATATGAAGTAATTGCATTTCAAACCTACGTGAAGACCCCAGCATACTTCTTACGCAACCATGTTGGCAAGAATTTGAGCACCAAATTGAGTTTACAAGCTCCCATACTCCTAGTGATATGGTTTGGCCTGTGGTATACACTTCACAACTTCAGCTGACACCATGGCATTTTATAACAATAAGTTCTACGACTACTGAACATTCTTTAAAGTTCTATTTATGATGATTTACAAAGCCAGACAGTCAGGAGAAATATGTTGTTTTGCTTTGTCATGGATTTTCCACTTCTGACGGAAAGAAATGTTCTGAAATGAGTTTTTCTGATTTCTCTTTCTCATAATTTGAGATGTTTTTGTAATCGCTCAGTGAAGAACCATACAGATACCTCAATACTGCCTCCATACTGCTCCTCACTGTTGTCCATGGTTGTTTCATGGCACATCTTTTTACCAACACATTGCAGCCTTTGTTGTGTAGTGTCTTCATCCACGAAGTTCACCCAACTACCATGTGCACAAAACAGTGAGTGATGCCTCCATACAGTGTCGGCAGTTTTTCACTATTTCCAAAATTTCTTCATATTGTTCACCAAAGACAGGTGAACATCGTCTCTGCAAGAAGTATGCTGACCTGAACCATCATCCACACCCCCACCTAAACCTAACCCTTACCCTTACCCTACCCCTAACCTTAACCTTAGTAAAATGTAACATCGTAACTGAGATTATTCAAGCTGCTTGGGATGGATTATCACAGGACACCATTATAAACTTCTACAACTCTGGCATGTTGCGTTTTTCCCAGTGCCATACTGAGAGACACTACTTCTATGTAGCTCAATAACTTTTATCTTCCTTTCCAATAGCATTGCAATTCCACACTTATTCCTGAGTGCTAGTAACTATTTTGAGAGCTCTGGTGGTTAGGGAACCAGCCTTGTGACTGGAAGGTTACTGGTTCAAATCTGAACTGGCAGAACATCAGTGAATTGCCCTTGAGCAAGGCACTGAACTCCCCAACTGCTCCTGGGGCGCTGAGGATAGGGCTGCCCACCGCTCTGTGCACATGTGCTCACTGCCCCCTGGTGTGTGAAGTCATTAGTGTGTATGTGTGTATCAGTGTGTGAGGATGGGTCAAATGTGGAGGATAATTATAATATTATAAGTATAATTATTTTATATCTACATGTCTGTTTCTGCCCATGTATTTAAATCTTTGTTTGAACCAGATGTGTCCAAGAGGTTGTCAAACAGAAACATGTTCTGGAGATGTTTGTCTGGTACTTATGGTGCCTTAATGTCACTTAAACTAGAGTTCAGTAGGTCCAGATAGAACATTATTTACCTATAACAATACAAGTCAATGATAACCCACCCCCACAAAGGCAGTAATAGCCCACTTCCCCCTCCTTTCTCTCTCTGAGGGAATGATGTATTTCACAGCCAGTGTCCCACTACCAGCACACATTATTGATCTGTCCTTGCACTTTCCCCTCCATTCTACCGAGTGGCAGTTATGGATGTTTTGCATAACCCATGTACTCAAGTTGCCTCATCATACATTATACATTAAAATGAGCTTGTTGACCTTATTGACCAGGTTTACCCTTGGATGGAGGATGCTGGGAATGTCTGCTCTAGGTTTGAAACTAATCTGTATGTGAAATATTTTATAACCTTGGTTTTGATGGTACACAGGTCCAATAGTCCTACTGTTCAGCTGCTCATTCTGGATACAAACATAAATCCTGAATATTTATGTCTTGATTTATTTAGACAGTACATCATAGCCCCCAGATGCTGAGATTGTTAATGATCTAATGAAATGGATTAGGATGTGATGGGGCTATGTTTAGGGACAGGGCAAAGTGTTAGGTTTAGCTTTTGGATTGAGGTTAAAGTTAGGATTTAAGTTAATGTATGTTAAGTGATTTATGTCTTCTGTGAATTGTGTGAAAGTTAAGATAGGCCTCTGGTGGGCAGCATGGTGGCTTAGTGGTCAGGATATTCTAACCACATTCATCTCTGGGTGGAGTTTCCATGTTCTGCCTGTGTCTGTGTTGGTTTCCTCCCATATTCTGACCTGTGTAGTCATGAAGGTCCTAAACCACCTGAAGTCCATTACAAATACACTGCTGGACTATCTGCAGCTTGCATACAGAGCTAAAAGATCTGTGGACGATGTTGTCAACCTGGCTCTTTACTTCATGCGACAGCATCGTGACAGTCCTGGAATCTATGCTAGAGTTCTGTTTGTGGACTTCAGCTTGGCATTCAACCTGGTAATGCTGCAGTTCCTGGTAGTGAAACTGTCCCAGCTATCAGTGCCAGACTCCATGTGTCAGTGGTTGTGGATTTTCTGACAGACAGGAGGCAGCAGGTGCGGCTAGGAAAACATACATCAGACCCTCAGTACTGCAGTTTGACAAGGTTGTGTTCTCACACCCCTTCTCTTCAGTCTCTACACCAATGACTGTGTCTCCAAGGAACTCACAGTCAAAATCCTGAATTTTGCAGATGATACCACCATGCTGGGCCTCATAACAAATGGTGATGAATCTGCCTACAGAATGGAAGTTGAGCAGATGGTCTCCTGGTACAGATGTAACCACCAGCTGCACAACACATAAAAGACAGTAGAGATGGTGGTGGACTTCAGACACAATCCCCTTCACCCCACCCCCTAACATAAAGGGCTCTGTGGTTTCCACTGTGGAGTTATTCAAGTTCTTAACCAGGGACCTGAAGTGGGAACATGGTGAAAGGAACATGGTCTCCACAGCTAAGAAACCCCAGCAAAGAAGTATCTTCCTGCAGCTGAAGAAATTCAACCTGCCAAAGTCTCTGATGATCCAGTTCTACACAGCGATCACTGAGTCCATCCTCACCTCAGTCATCATCTATTACCATCTGGGTTGGTTCCTCCACCTCACAAGAAGAAGCCAAACTCCAAGGCATAATCAGGGCAGCAGAGAGGATCATTGGATGTAATCTGCTAATGCTTCAGGACATCTACACCAGCAGGGTGAATAAGCATGCTGGCAAAATTACAGCTGAGCCCTCTCATCATGGACATCACCTCTTCCAGACACCTCATTCTAGCAGAAGTCTCAGGTCCATGGAGACCAGCACAACATGAAATGCCATCAGCTTCTTCCCCAGCGCTGTAGCTCTTCTCATCCACATTGGTCAAAACAGTGGTCAAACTGCACCTTAACTGAACTGTACTTGAACCGATCCTCTGATTTCACTCACTGTAGTGACTCTCTCTTCATTGCTCATTTGCACTATCTGTACCATTCTGTGTATTCTATGATTAAATGATGATTAAAAAGAGCATTGTGCTTTCAATCTGCATAAAGATTGCAGAGCAATTCACTATCACAGGCCGTTGTGTTACTACTGTTCAATGAAATGAAAGTAGGCCACTACATCATAAATTCAAATATTATAAACTTGTGCTATGTCCTATTTTACTCCACTAAGTTACATTTTGCAGCTTGGGATTGCAACATGCAATTTTGGCTCACATTGGTGCATGATTTTTCCCAAGAGGAAGCTCGTAATTTCAGGAATGCTGAGATGTTTTAAAAAAGTGGGTTTAGATCAATTATTTACATGTTAGATGTAAATAATTAGGAAAGACTATTTAAGTGGGTTCAATTGGCCTCTTGCAATGATGTGCATGTGCTAAAGCCGAGGACATAGAAAGAAAACATTAATGCAAACCATTTGTAATATGCAGTGCAAGTTGATCAACTCTAGGTACATCTTGAAATAACTGTTATAGAATCTGTGCACACATTAAATAGGTTGTTCATAACCACATCCATTTCCAGATACCAGTGAATGTTTGGACCATGAACATGAGTTGGAAGTGTTAAAAGTAAAAGTGGCAACAAAACGATCAAAAACAAAGTATCAGCATTTCTGCACAAACATCCCTGCAACATTTAATATATGCATTCTTATTTACTTACATGCATACACTGTACGCAGGTCTCTGAAAGAGGATCCGACACCTTCTGCTGGTTACCAGAGCAACCCTTGCGCTGCTAATGGTGCTGGTATAAATAGAATGGCAATACAAGAGCTATTGTGAACATGGAAATAACAGAACTGCAGACTCAGTCTTCATCTGCTCTGTCACCCACTGCCAAACCAAACAAACTCAGAACTCCAAGTGAAGAAAGCTGGCGTGCCAAAAGAGAGTGCCACCGAATCCATGATAGAACCACTAATAAACACTGGCTTGGCTTCTAAAAGATAACAAGAGCACTGAGACCAGTGTTGAAAGGATGGTACAGTGATGGGTAAACCGCAAAGAGCCAGATGTCTCGGAATGGAGTTGTAAAGGTTTCTAATGGTATCCAGTGATAATCCATTCCATGCAGCTTGGATATTCCCTGTTGACTGATTCCATCTGGGCGCAGCTATTCTTTGACAATTAGTGTCTTACGCTGATAAGAACATGAACAGTAGCTCTGAAGACATTTCTTTCACCATTTCTGAGTAATCCACTCACTGACGGAATATATACTCGGGATCATCATATTTCTCTGCTCTGATAGGACACCTCGTCACCATGTTTTAAATGTACCCTTCTGCATGATCTGTAATTACTGAGAGGTCTTAAAATTCCCAGAACCAAAACATTAAGAACAACCACTTTAAAGAACCGTCGATAGAAAGGTTCCATTGATCCTTTCACTGAAGGTTGCTACAAAGGACCTTCTTGGAACCTTTATTTTTAGACACTATAGTTCTGAAATTTTCTCATATTACTCTCACTGTCACTGAATGATTTACACTTATCATCAAAAAAATACTGGCATCCAGAATTAATCAACCAATTGCAGTGCACAGCTGCAATGGTGTCATGCCAGAGTGCCATGGAATCATTCAGAATGGCATCGGGTCATCTTCAGTGAAGAGTCCCACTTTTGTCTTGCTGAAGATAACCAACAAATCTTGGTGTGGAGGCACTGTGCTCAGTACCAATGTCACATATGTCCAAAACGTGTGGTGTCTTGCTATAGGATGCAATTTTGTACAAAGCCAGATCACCTTTGGTCTTCATTACAGGCACTTTGACAGACTAATGCTATGTTAATGAGGTTCTGCAACCTAAGGGACTTTTCCAGATGCACACTCCGATGTGCTATAATCATGGGACAATGATACCAGACACAATCAACACTCCAGCCCTACCATAGAATATATGCGAATATTCAAACTGCATGGGATGGATTATCCCAGGGTACCATTAGGAACCTCCATAGCTCCATTCTGAGATGTCTGGCATGTTGCGTTATACCCAACGCCATACTGAGGGACTCTACTTCTGTATGTGTAAATATTGCTCATATGAGTCTAAATATTTCATCATGTTTTTTTTGTTCCTGGTTATTTACTTCTTCATTCCAAGTAGCGTTGCAAAAGATTTCTCCTAAGAACCTTCTTGATACCTTTATTTTTAAAACTGCAGCATTATATTATCTATATTGCTTTTCATCACCCTTCACCTCTCCTCAATCCCTCCTTTAATTCACCTTCACCTTTACGTCTTTATAACTCCCTTCCTTCTCCATTCCTCTCCATACCTCTTACCCCCTTCCTTATCCCATAGCTCCTCCGTCTCCATTGCCAGTGCACCGACCCACTTAACGGATTGTGAAGGCTTAATTGCTGTGCATTAAAATTTCAGGGCCGGCTCTTCCATCCTGGGTTGCTGTGATGACAGCCGGGGAAGATGAAGTGACTCTATGCAAGCCACAAGGCCCTTAGCGGGATCAGCACTCATGCTTAGTGGCCTTTGCAATAACCTTCATCAGTATGAGTGGAGCTCTCTTTTTGTCCTATGAAGAGGCACGAATGGGCCATGTTGTGAACCTGTGAAAGTGTTTCGATTCACACCCCTGTCTCTTTCTCTCACTGTCTGTTACTCTTAAGCCTAGTTCATGCTCATCTAATGAGACGAGATCATCTTTTGATTGTAGGATCTTGTAAATGGGGCTTAAGTATCATCTGCAAAGCAAGGCCACATCATGGAACCTATTTTTCTTTTGCTCTCCTACACAAGCCATGGGCTTTCCCAACTAAGCTTTGCAACCATCTGGCCTTTCCCAACCAACTGGGCATACCCAACCAAATCTACCAGTTGAGCCTTCTCTCTCTTGTACTAGTTACACTTGGTTCAGTAGCTCTGGTTGGGGTAGCTACAGTGGCATGCAAACCCATATTTATGTAATGTCCCACAATTCCAGAATCTGCAAAATACCTTGGAGTTTAGGTGGGTGGCATAGTGCAGCACTTAATGATAAAGAGCAAAGAGCATGTAGTGTGGTTGAGGAAGGAAGTGGTGGAGGGTATCAACTCCATTGATCAGTCTTTTTTGCCTGGTAAGTTAAAATTGTGGTGTCTGCAGTTTGGTTTGCTATCTCATGTAAGGTGGCCAATGACATTTTACGAAGCTCCAATTACTGAGGTGCAGAGGTTAAAAAGGATCTATAATGCTATAAGGAAGTGGTTAAGGGTCCATTGTTGTCTCAGTAATATGGCATGGTTTGGTAGAGGTGTGTTGGAACTACCACCAACAAGCTTAGTTGAGGAACTGAAATGTGCAAAGATAGGTCTGGGGTCAAAATATAAACTGATTAAAGCAGCATCGCCTGTGACAAAAGCAGGAAGAAAATGGAATCCCCAAAAGGCACTGCAGTCTGTGACAAGGGCATTGGAGAACAGGGACGTGGTGGTGCAGGTGCAAAATGGGAGGGCAGGACTAGGGTCAGGTTATCCGAGAAAAGCATTCAGAAAGGCCACATCCCTAGAGAGAAGGCAAATGGATAACAAGCTTTATTCAAGAGCAGGAAGAGGAAGTGTGGTGGACATCTGCAGCCTTACAGTGGAAACAGTTGAGGTGGGAAAATGCAGAGAAGTGAAGAATCACTTGGCAAGAGTTATGAGCATTAGATGCGAGTTGTATCACGTTTCTGGTGGGAGCTTCTTATGATGTCCTCCCAACTCTGCAAAAACATTGCTCAGTGGATAGGTGAAGGTTCTCGTTGTAAATTGTAATCAGGTACTCAGGTCTTTAACGGAAGCATTTGATAAGAAGCACTCAGAGGTTAAGAACACACCCACTGTTAGTGGCAGCAGAGTAATGAGATTTGTGCATGAGGGGCATTGGAGTGGAGAACAATGTAAGAATAATGGTAAATGGAGGATGCACAAGCTTGGAGGTTGTTGGCAGATGTAGGTACTAAACTACAAGTTTATAAACAAATAGTTTATTTTTTAGCTGATAGTTTAATGAAGATGAGGTTGAGGTCTCTTATTAAAGGAAAAGGCTGAGATTTGCACATTTGGTGGCTGAGGTGAGAGAGTGTGAGTGACAGGCACATGTAAGACCAGTAGACATAGGGGCTATGAGTTTTATAGGGAAGTCTTCTACAGCATTGTTGGGTGAATTAGGGTTTAGATGTCATGTATTGAGGGCAGTTATGAAGGAATTGTCAAGTAACTGAAAGAGCTGGTCAGTGGTTGTGAATAAGAAGGGCTGAGGTTGGGTAGAGTAGGGCAGGCGTGACATGGGGAGAGATTGGTGGGGAGTAGGTTTGGGATGCTGGACTTCACTGTTGAGCCTTCTGGAGGTTTCATGGTTTTAAATCATCTGCCTACCTTAAGACCCCTGTGAAGAGCTTGCAAGGTGGAGATTGAAGTACAGGTAAACTGAATGGGTGGGGTTACCACCTGCTTCATTTCACAAACAGTAAATGTTTAAGGAAAGGTTGCTGATCGGATCTTGAAGGGACACAGCAAACGTTCTTCTTCAATATGTCATATTTATTACCTGTAGAGAAACCCTTCCAATAGAATAGGACTCTCTGAAGCAGATTTTTCATGCAATGTCTAATTCCAGATTTTTGCTTGAGCAGTGATTCTCAAACCTGGTCCTGGAGGCACCCAGGACACAACTCTGAAATGGCTTGTTAATGAGCTGATGAATTGAATCCTTGCTTGAGAACAAGGAAAGCTTTAGAATGTGCTGGGGTGCCTTCAGGACCAGGGTTGAGAAACACTACTAGATGGGTATAGGTCCCCTGCATTGAATGTGGAGCAGTGGAACAGTGTTTTCTGGAATTAAGGATAATATTCCTTACTTCACTAAAACATTTGTCACTAAATGCGATCAAATCCTTACAGTGGTCCAAGAGTATCAGGAAGAATCTGCAAAATTAGTATAATGAGCAGATGTCCCAATACTTTTGTCTATATAGTGTATCACTTTATGCCTAAGTCTACATTAAAGGGAAGGGAATCTCTTATCTTGCTATTAACAATAAGCTGAATGGATCACAGTCTGAGTGTTCACCCATCAAATCAATCTCTGTTTTGAAGACATTCTGCATCCTGCCATCGGACACATAGAGTTAAAAGAGAAAAGGTGGCCGAGGAGCTGCAAATGCTGCAGATTAAAAACGCAATGCTGCACTGCTGAGGCACAGGAGAGCCCATGCACTAGATTTAGGACTGTGGGTGTTTGTTTCTTTACCTGGACTGAAGCCATCCTGGAGAGACTTGCAAGTCTATTCTACGTTTGTGTGTGTGTGCGCGTGTGTTTAGATCTCTGCTCTGTTACCATAGCAACAGAATGAATCAGGTGAGTTCAGAAGGCAGCGCAAAGCTGACTTAACCGTAGACCGTACGACGAGAGGGGAGCAAGGTTCATCTGCCTTTCTAAAATGTGAATTACTTTTACAAATATAGTTTTGGGTGAGATACAGAGATACAGAGACCTCAGCTTCCAGTTCACTTTATTTACTCATTACAATACAATGGAATAAACACTCATCATCAAAAAAAAAAATGTTGCACAAATAGTTTTATGCAGAAGGAAGAGTGAGAGTGCAGTGTTATTTGGAAGGATGATAAAGGTCTGTGTAAAGAAGAATGTCCATAGATGCAAAAGATATAAAGTGGTGTGAAATGATGTACAAATGAATCTAAAATGTTAACCAGTAACTGTACAACCAGACACTGTATGACTATAACAAAAATCAATATAAAGAAATGAATATGCAAATATATGTATACATTGAGACAACGTCACATACATACATGTGAATAATGAGTGTGATCATCAGGTCCTGAGGTTAACTCAGTCTACAGCAGCCTCTCATCCCCTACGGGCAGAGTTAAGAAGTCTGATGACTCTGGAGTCATCAGCGGGGGTCTGTCATTTGAGCAGTTCAGTGTCTGCAGTCTTCCACTGAACTATTTAAAGTGTGTGCGGCACGTGTTCCTGTGAAATGACTTGTAGGTGGTACTTAGCAGTTTAAGTGTGATCATGGGATATGAACCAAAAAGTTTGAGGACCACTGTTGTAGAACATAATGCATTTCATCTTTGTGACACGCTGAGGTTGTTCCAATGTTGTCCTAACAAAACCATGTTTGCAGGGTAACTACATATTGAAGCACTCCTGCATAGTACATAACAGAGTGTGCTTGTTTTAGGGGGAGGTTGTATTTTTATTGTGCAATTCTGCACTGTGCATAAAACATAAAGCACTTTAACTGCTTCCCTCAGCAACTGCTGACACATACAAGTGCATGTCCCACCCATGGTATTAGAACATTCAGAAGAATGTTCAGCTTAAATGTGATGCAACACAAACTTAAATCCTCATGTTCTTTTAATCTCTCTGCTTCTCAGTGAGAACAATGTCTCCCCAACACACTGCCAAAACATGACAACACCTCTGGTCTGTGTAACTCAATATGAACTTCATACTGACCACACAGTGCTGCCCTTAGCCTCTGTGTGTTTTGCATGGATGAGCCACAAGAACCACATAGAAATGTTTCATTGAGTAGGCCTTGCTTCTGGTCATTTTACCATCCCATCACATAACCTCAGTACAATAATTCTTCCATCAAAATCAGAACACAGCAGTTTATAACACAGTTAAGAAACACGGCTGCACCAGAGATGCTGAAGTTCATCATATATCTTCTTATGGAAATTTTCTATTAACCATTGTAGCCCTAAACACCAGTATATGTCCCTTCAGTCCATTTACCTATTTACTGAATAATTGATTGTATTATTGTTTATGTATTAAACTAGATATAATATACTATAATAATTTATAGTAGAAAAATGTATAGCTAGCTAATTTATAGTAGTTACTGAATAGTGTAAATAGCAATATAGCAGTTACAGAAAGAAATAGAACTTTCTGAATTATTGTAGTAACAAAATACTATATAATGGTAACAGAATATTTTAAAATAGCTACAGGATAATTGATAGTTGCTGTAGTGGCTACAGATTAATTTATAGTAGTTACAGAAAAATGATTGTATTTACAGAATTAAAGTCAGTAGTTACTGAATAATGTACAAAACTTACACAAAAAATATTTCCAAATAATGATAGTATTTACAGAATAATGTATAGTAGTATAGTAGAACTATTTATAGTAGTTACATAAAAATACAGTCAATTCTGAATCATTCATAGCAGTTCCAAAAATATGTAAAGTTTCTAAATTATATATAGTAGTTACAGAACAATTTATGGTACTTAATAAATAAATAATTTTGCTAATTAAATGATTGAATTATTCATAATAAAATTAAAAAATGTTAAATTAGCCCAGGATCCAAGTGGTTAACGTACCTTAAAAGGTGCATAAGTAACAGAATCTAACTATTGGACTAATTTAAGGTGGACTTTCAACTTCATGCTTTTGGGCCAATACATTTATTATTTATACTTTTAAAGATATTTTAGAATGATTTATTGAAGTCATTAAAATGTGCAAAAAAGATGTTTCTACTAATCAAAAAATACTACAAGTCTTGATCTGATGTTGCCTCCAGTTGTTGCCTGCTGATGCCTCACATCATTCTGCAGATGACGTGAAGTCATGTAAGGGTCATAATCTAGAACAGCAGCTGTGCTTGTGCCAGAAGAGCTCACTCTGAGCAGAACATCAGAGACCCAGAACGTCACTTGCAAAGGGGTTAACATAATCAATTCAAATAAATATTTTAACATTTTGATTATTAATTTTTCCAACTACTGCATTTTCCGGACTATAAGCCGCACCGGAATATAAGCCACAACCGCAAAGTAAAAAAAAAAAAAAAAAGATAAAATAACATATAAGAAGAAAAAGCTGCACCTCATTATAAAGCCACATGGTTTAAAGCATGGAAAAAAAGTATCAGCTTATAGTCCAGAAAATATGGTATTATATCTTTGTGTTATGGAGTGTTAAATCTCCAGCAGGTAGCCTGCAGGCTGCAAGTGTGAAAAAATGGTTACTATGCAACTAATATCAACTATGGGATTGGATGTTATTCAGGTCATTTGCATACAGTTCACCCAGAAGGAGAGAGCATGTGTATATAGTGGCCTCTCTGTAATTACTGTGTAGTATATCTGTAATACATAAATACAGTCACGTCAGGTCTCTTTGAATACAGAAAGTGGAGTGTATTGCAGAGTGTAACAGGTGTGTGTGTGTGTGTGTGTGTGTGTGTGTGTGTGTGTGTGTGTGTGTGTGTGTGTGTGTGTGTGTGTGTTTGAGAGTGACAGCGAGAAAGAGAGAGAGAGAGAGAGAGAGAGAGAGAGAGAGAGAGAGGGGCATGGGAGAAATGGACCGCCCTTGAGAGCAGATCACACGCTTCCGTTGCTATGGCAACCATATTAGGTAACTGGGTTGCCATAGCATCTGAATAGATCAAAGCTCAGCAATAGAACAAGGAATAAAGAACTCACATCTTAATATCAAGGTGACACTCTAAATTAAGAATAATTAAAATTAGTATGTTCAATGAAAAACATGTATCTCCCAAACAGAGACTTTACAGGACTAAACAAAAATGGAAAAATGCTCTTAAATATGAAGAACTGAAGAAAAGTAAAGATGGATAAAAACTGAGTTATGTGATTTTCATTGTACAGCCATGATGAATTTGGGATGCAGTATAAGTGCATAGGATCTATTTAATGATGTAACAATTTGCATGCAAGTAATCCCAACTACAGTGATGAACTCCAATGTGTGCATATTTGACTTCAATCAGCTTATAATAAGTGAGTTTAGTTGTTTGCCGTTGGAAAATGGACTATGATGAGCCGAACTTCTCAAACTTAAAACATGGACAAATGCTTGTGATATACAAAGCATACTTCAAGCCGCATATTGTAACATTATTAAATATTATAGCAATATTTTAAAGCAGTGTTTCTCAATCCTGGTCCTGGATGCATCCCTGCCCAGCACATTTTAGCTATAACAACTATCATGAATCTGAAGGGCTTGTTAATGAGCTGAACAGTTGAATCCTATTATTTCTCAGTTTCTGTAAAACATGCCAAAGCCAAGCATAACACCAAATGCAAAATAAAATAAATGACTGCACACCCCAGAATGACAGACATTTTATTTTCTTAAACTGTAATATCTCTTTATTGAAATCAGGTAGTGACACAAATACCAAAATCTTCTGCAGTGATGAGTTCATTTGAAAGGTGTCCTGCTGCAGGTTTCTCCTATTGCTCCATCTTCACTTTAAAAAGACACTTTGAAAGCCCCAGCCAGGAGCTTCCAAAACAGCAGCACACCTCCAGACTTACTCAGACCTCACCGAGACATACTTATTCAGTAGGTATGTTCATGGCATCCAAAAACCTTGAGATTTTCACCATTAAAAATGTTCTGACTGAGGCTTCGTGTTATTCAAGCATATATGTGTAAGAAAAGTGACGTGCTGATTTACACAAAACAAGTGAGACATCGTCAATACAAAAAAAGTCAACATTCAGCAATTAGTGTGTTTAAACTCCAAAATTCAGTCTGTAGTCCACCCATAGACCACATAGGTGGGTGGTGGGTCATTCTCAGCACTGCAGTGACACTGACATTGTGGTGGTGTGTTAGTGCGTGTGGTACGAGTGGCTCCGACACAGCAGTGCTGCTGTAGTTTTTAAAACTCTTAGTGTCTCTGCTGGACTGAGAACAGTCCACCAACCACAAATATCCAGTCAACAATCTCCTGTGGGCACTGAAGAAGGACTAGAGGATGACCACAGATTGTATAGAAACAGAAGAAGGAGGACCATCTAAGTACATTGTGCTCAAGCACTCCAACAGCACTGCTGTGTCTAATCCACTCGTACCAGTGCAACACACAGCAACACACCCGCATGTCATTGCAGTGCAGTGCAGCGCTGAGAATGACCCACCACCCACATAACACCTGCTCTGTGGTGGTCCTGGCCATTGAACAAGTGTATATGCATAAACAGTTTGTACGTTTTTGCTATATTTTGCTAAAACTGATTGCACAATGTTCAGCTATTTTTGTCTTGATGTTAGCTATTCTACAGTGTGCACTGCATGAGGCATCTTCTTTTTTTTCACCACATTCATTATGAAGTGTTGAGCTGAGGTATGTGGATCGTTTATTGTTTAAGATCTGCAAATCGTGCTCTTTGCTTCAAGTTACTATATCATAAATAGATTTGATCTCATCTCAGTGAGATTTCCTAAGAGTAAGAAATAATAAAGCAAATCATAGGCACATTAAAGCATAGACTATTATTTCTATGTTTTGGGTGAAATGTCGCTCAGTGGGATGTTGCCAAATGTGGGACACCTACATTTTATTTGGTGGAGATCTTCCTCATGTAAATAAAATCAATAAAGCTATGGTTTAACACAAAATGTATAATATGTAATAAAAATTTATAGGACAATTTTAAATGTACATTCTTAGAAAGGGTGTAACAATCTTCTGAAATAACACCCAATATGCAGACCACCCAAAGGTCAGTAACATAGTGTTTAGAAAAAATGGTAATATGCTTAAAAGTGGGATAATATGACTTGTCTAACATGAGACAGCACTCAGAAGTACGTATCATGATGTAGCATCAGCTATTTGTGTTGTAATTAATTATTTTTAGATATTTAAGAATAAATTATATTCAATACTTGGGGTTTGCATCTCTATTAAATGGTATCAGAGACTTTTTAATGATTTAACATTAACTTTGTTTTACAGAAGATTCAATCATTATTTGTGCATTCATGTCATTATGTTTTCTCTGCGAAACATACAATTCATAAAGGCCACTTAATCTCATGACACTGTCATACCTCATATACCTAAATGCATTTCTGCTGGTCCATTCTTCATTAAACACACTGTAAAGAACAAGTGCCAGATGTCCCACAGGAGGCTAATTCACCCTACGTGTATTTGCATATATACATAATTAACAATCTGGGGTGAGTTTCCCGAAAGTGATTGTTCTTATCCAAGCAAGAGAAAACTAAAGAAGGACATCAGGAAAGAAAGAGTCAACTTAACGAGCATTAGCGATCCAAAACTTAACAAGTGAGTTCCAAAAATGCCTTTGTTAACTCCCTCACCCAAACAGCAAATCAAAATACAGTATTTATTCTCTATTATGCTCTAAAAATGTATACATGTGTTAAAATCAATTCTTCTCCTACATTCTGAAATTTGTTTGGGAGAAGGTTGTTCTTATACTAACAAGGATGTGAAATACACAAACACACATATGACAACACGAATGAACTCTAATCTTTTTCCAGACAAAAGCAGCACAGGAGACCATGTTTCTATTAGTTTGTTTTATTAATCTTCCTGTTAATTTCGATTGTGTTTGTTTCATTTGTATGTTTGTCATTACTGTTATTAGATCATTTTAATTAAAAATTGTAATCATCAAGAAAACAAATTTCGGATAATATTCGGGCATCAAACCCATCTGCCTTTCTCCAGCCAGATATCACACATTTTACACTTTTTGTGTCCTCTTCCTAACTTTCCTCTGTACCATAAGGGAGGTGAATGCCAGCCTCCACTGCACTGTTGCGCATCTTCAGGATGCCTAGAGCACTGTGCTCCACAATGCTGCATGTCCACCTGGAGAGGATACCCAGAGGTCATAATCCCAGACCACTTGGCCATGTCAGTAGAGTCCTTAGTGATTCCATATAACCTGCACATTCACTGCAGAGACCCCTTTTCCACCTGTGTAGAAGGGATTCAGGAGTCTACTGAATCTACTGAACCTACAACCCCAGATACAAATCCAACAGCATGAGTTTGTTTTCTTGTAAATCCAGACTATTTCATAGATGTGCCCAGTGCAGTAAAGCTTTGGTGACAGAATGCACATACAAAGCTGCTGTACGTGGGCATCAGCGACTGTCCTGTGATACAGAACCGGAGGTTTGAGCTCTCACAACCGCCAATTGCCTGGGCTGTTTATGTGTGAGTTTAATTGGTCAAGTCATAATGAGATAAGCTGGTGTACTCGTTAATGTTTTGGGAAACACAGTTTAATTAACAAACTATCTTAAGTAGTAGTTAATGAATTATTCAGTGTTACAAACCTTTTGGGAAACTCACCCCTGTAGTATTTAAGATAATAGAAACAAATACTGGTCTTGAATTAATATGCTCAAGAAATAAGTAGTTTATCTTATGT
The DNA here is from genome assembly GCA_034509495.1 of Acestrorhynchus altus. Classification (NCBI taxonomy): domain Eukaryota; kingdom Metazoa; phylum Chordata; class Actinopteri; order Characiformes; family Acestrorhynchidae; genus Acestrorhynchus; species Acestrorhynchus altus. The sequence goes on along the minus strand of CM067523.1, from coordinate 9,408,386 downwards.
TTATGCATTGCATGGCAGTCTATAGTTAGTCTAGAACACCCCATGAACACCTTTGAAACATATATAAAAATATGGATATTTGATCTTCATTTTAACTGAGAGATGAGAGATACTGAGAGATGGAGATGATATAACTAAACACATAAAACTGAAGAAATGAGTTTTAAAAATCATTTGTTAAATGTAATTTTCAGAAATGCAATTTTCTTGAACAAACGTTAGGACACCCTGTTCCATAATAACTGGTATATGCTTCTTCAAAATGTCAACTAGATGTTTTATATATTAGATATGTCATCACCATCTCTCAGTATAGTTAAAATGAAGATCAAATGAGTATATGTTTAAATATTTTGAAAAAGACAAAGGTGTTGATTGTGTATCCATCTTTTACACATGACAATAAATATATTGCTGAACTACTTTGTACAGTGCTCTTTAAGATCATATCATAATGAAAAACATTATACATCCCACAGACATTAATATTTTCTATTAAGAGAATAGTTCAGAAACCCATCTAGACCACAGCTAATTTGTAATATGAGGCATTCCATTTTTTCTTCCATTTTATCGTACACAATTCAGGTTATTGTCTAAATGGCAGTTTAGTCTTATGTAATACAAAGTCGTGTTTTGAATGCAGTGGCAGTGTAGCTTTCTACAAATCATACTGTGAAGATACATTATAGATTGCATATTTGTCTGTAAATGTTGTTTAGTCTTTTCTGTAGCTTTTTTTCAAATAGCTGTTTGAATACCCACATGCAAAAACAAAGCAGGTTAGGGGTGTAGCAGCACACACAAGTCAAGGATTGGACCTCACACTTCCGTACAATGGCTTAATCTAAAATTGCATGCCATTTTGCTGACCTGCTAACAGATTACAGGTTACAGCAGGGGCTTCCATGCCTTTTTGTAGCAGTACAGTATATTGTAGTTTTATGAAAAAAGAAAAATTATTGTTTGTTGAGATTGTTGAGAAACTGAGCCTGGGTCATTTGGCTGCTCTTTATCTGATCACCCTTACTGTCAGCATTAGTTTCACTGGTGTGGTGCTTGGAAATACCCCTTTGCTGTACAAAAACAGGATTATATGACAATCAACTAGTAAGTATTTCATGGCATACAGCAAACATGGCTTGCTTCAAGTGTGTTCATGGGTGAAAAATTTCCTGTGTGTAGCAAAGCTTGCAATATGAATAAAAAAACTCGTATCTTGATATGCTGATATATGTTACGAAAGCTTAATGAAAGCCTTAAGTATCATACAGAGTATAAAGTATCATTAACATTATCAGTATTTATCTGTAATACCAGAAACACAGCATGCTGTATATTTCATAGTTAACATATAGCAGTATACAGTATATATCAGCAAACTGCACAGGATTATGCTGGTTGAGAGTGAAATAATCTTATCGTGCTTTTCCTTTAACTGCAATATTTCTACAGCATCCAAATGACCCACTCATTTTCTAATTTAGAATGAAATCATACACAGGTGGTAACCTGCATATATTATGATATGGTCATTTTTCTATCTTGTGCAGCATCCATGGAGTTTGTGTTATATTGATATTTACAATTTATTGCCCAGCCCTAGCAACATAGCAAGTGTGTCCCATTTCATCTTCGCTTGTTAACTGTGTTTCCCATGCACGTTTTTCCTAACAGAAGTGCGCTGAAATGTTAGGTGACATTTGGTTCCACATGACATTAACCAGTCTTCGCACATACCTACGGGCTATGCATTCCTTTGTATTCTCTGTGTGCACTAAACTGTGACATCCATACATGTACCATTACACCCCTAAAACAAACACAGCACTTTGTAATCATATACACTGCCTTGTGATAGTATAAACCCCACTTGGATATTTAACTATGGTGTTATATTACAACCTGTATTTACATGTATGTTTTTATCTGAATTGTATATATATATATATATATATATATATATATATATATATATATATATATATATATATATATACTTCACCAACTTTTCAAATATTCTGTGCAGGTGCATCACGGACAGCCAAGGACAAAGGTTCACCTTCCAACAGCACAGTGACCCCAAGCATTTTGCTAAAGCAACAAGGTTTAAGGGGAGACATGTAAATGTACTGGAATGGCCTAGTCAAAGCCCATATCTAAATCTGTGAATCTATGGTCAGATTTGGAGATTGTCATTCACAAGCGGAAACCATCTAACTTGAAGGAGCTGGAGCAGTTTAGCCTTGAGAAATGGGCACAAATTCGAATGGCAAGATGTTGCAGTCTCGGAGTGACTTATCCAAAGTGTCTTGCAGCAGTAATTGCCACAAAAGGTACTCTACAAATTACTGACTTTGAAGGGGTGAATAGTTATGCACACTGAAGTTTTCTGTTATTTTGTCCTATTTGTTGTTTGCTTCACAATAAAAAAAATCGAATATTCACAATTGTAGGTATGTTCTGTCAATGTAATTACATAAACCCTCAACTAATCCATTTTAATTCCAGGTTGTGAGGTAGCAACGCACAAAAAAAAGCCTAGGAGGGTGAACACTTTCGCAAGGCACTGTACACACCCAACTGAGGTGAAAAAGTTCTCATTTTGATGATTTTTTCTATATCTGTGTCTTTAGATTAAATGCAGTTTCACATAAAGCTAGAATCATCTTGTGTGGCATGTAAAACTCAATCTACTGTCTTCCTCAAGCTGCATTCTTGCATCCAAAAAATTCTGACAGTCGTTTTCCAGACTCAAAGGAACGTAACGGCAGGAAGGTGCAAACTGCAAAGCAAGGCAACTCATGTGTGGCAATAACAGTACAACCAAGAGCAAAACATTCAACACTAGTTGGAAAAAGGCAGCTACATGAATGGCTGAAGTCATGATTAACAAATACAAGGGAATAGTGGGAGGCTCTGACAGAGATCCAGAATGAACATTGCTCCAAACTTACAATGGAAACCACAAGACGACAAACAAAGGCCTGTCCACAACACAGATATTGACACGAATGTAAGGACGCATGCAATCAAATACACACCCCAGACATCCTTGCTCACATCACGTCACAAATAGAACAGTCAACAATAAGATACGTGACAAACACAGCAGGGGCAGGATAGTTTTCTTCCTAGATAGTTCTATGTGTGGAAAAAGGAGGGAATGTCTTCCCTCGTTAGCCCATTTAGCCTCCCATCTACATACAATAAAGAGACAAGGTTATCAGGTAGGGGGAGGAGCATTGTGAGCCATGCACAGAGTGGTTGGAACACCACGGTTCATGACACACACAGAGTCAGCGGGCTCCCTGCTCCGGCCGTGCCGCTGAGCCTCTACAGACAGGGAAAGAAAAGAGATACACAGCAGTTATTATCCACCAAACTGTACACACTGGACAGGTGAGCGGAGTGCAGGATGGGGCTTGAATTGAGGACAGGAAACAGGGAGGAGGCAGTAGGAAAGATGAAACAGGGTCAAGCTGATGTGCTGTTTTTTATCGACATGGTAAACCATACACTTTTACCATGTGCCTCTACCATGCTGATGTACGACAATGTACGACATTGTGCCGAATGGACTCATCGTGTCATCGTCGCCAGGTTAAAGCTGGGTAATGTTCAGACCATGCGGATTCACCTGCTGTTCAAAATGTTAATTGTTTAGTTAATTGTCATGCATTCACATTTCATTTTCATTTCCAAAAGTGCAGTCAGACATGCTGCCCCCACCCAGAGGCACATTTTTTTGTTTTCTTCCTTTCGCTCCTTTCAATGACCTATTCGATGACTCTTTTTGTCTTATGAACACCAGGCCAAAGAGTTGTTTTTTTTTTGCCACATAACCAGGAGAGAAACAGAGAAAAGCCATAACCACCAACACATTCCTTTTCATTCAATGAAAAACCAAACTCTAACAGGTTTCATACAAAATTTATTTCATGCTAATCATTTTCTCTTGTATCTATTGAGTGTTGCATAACATTTTGCATGCATCTGATTTCCCCCCGAAGTTCTAAATTGCATACAGTGCTCTTAAGTCATAAATATACATTTATCCTCCTTTTTTGTAAATTATTTTAGTCATTTTTGTACCTAAAAGAAAAGATATGAGAGAAAAGATGTGCAAAACACACCCTAAATTCTTCCTTTTAACATGATGCCATTTTTAGTAATTTTTGTTTTTATTTTTCAAAAAATAACACTGTCAAAAGTCTGTACTTAATATGTGAAATAAATATTTTTGCTCACTATAGCTCTCCACAGGGTCTATTCACCAATAATTACAGCATAAAACAGAAAAATATCAACTAAATTTGCTCTGAATTTTTTGTTTAGTTTTTTTTTCCTCTTTTTTTTTCTTTGCTCAGTAAGATCCAGTATCACAAGCATGCCAAACAGAAACAAGATGGGAAAAAAAAAGAAAAAAAAAAAAAACAAGAAATCAAAACGTTATTTCAGTTTACCACATAATAGAAAGCTTGCTAACATATGTTCTTGGTCTTCCTCAGCAGTCACTTGTCTCTCGCTCAGAATTTTGAGGTCAATATGACCAGAGCTGGTTCACATGTGGTTAGTCGCACAAATGAAAAAATTTGGAAGAAAAACGTGATGAATTTGCTGCTAAGGGAAATTACACTGTCTCTGAACATCTTGTAATCATGGCTACATAAAACGTATGCAAAAGTGAAGAACTTTTGAAAGAAAATAGACCTTTTTTTCATACAGATATTCATAACAGCAGTAAGCTTTTTCATTGTTTTTTTTTTCTTCTTTTTTATATACCACCATGCAACTCATGCTAAAATGTACTGTTAAGAGTCTTCTACATGTCACCAAGGACATTGTAGGTAATATCATTAGTATTGTTAGTGGCTATAATGAATCAATCATTGATTATTAAGCATTTTCTGCCTTTTTTTCAAGCCTTCAACAGATTGTACGATGCCATCGGTGTCAAAATACTGTCCACACCTTTTGTCCTTTGAAAAAAAAGTCCTAGTGCTTGTCCACAAGATCCTTCTGTGCCTTGGAGGAATCATCAGACTGAGAAACAGCTGTCGCTCTGTGTGTAGAAAAAGGGTTTTGTTCCTCTACGAGCATCCTCCTGTACTGTCTCGCTCTGTATCTCTCTCTACATGTCTGTCCCCTTTGGAAAGTGACCTCAAAGCTCTCAGGCCATTGTGGACTCAAGAAACGTTGGAGAGGGAAAACTCTGGGGTCAGTTCCCCTCCCAAAGTTGCTGCGGTCCTCTCAGGTCACACGGAGCACTTCTGACTGCATAAACTTAACTAGGACAGTCTCCTCTTTGCAGGGATCTGCAGTAGAGAATACAGGGGAGGTGGGGTTGCTGAGGGTCATCCTGCCACTGGTGCCTTGGTCATTCAACTCAGCTTAGACAATGAGCAGGAGGAGGTGGAGGAAAAACAATGTGAAGAGACTTCTCATGGACGTGGGTTTATGGCAGAAAGAACAGCATCGGTTTCTTTCACAATCCAGATTACAAAAAATAGCGCAGAGAGAAGGAGCGATGGACAGGGACATAAAGAAAGAAGGAGAAAATAGAGAGTATAGAAAGACAGTAGCTGGGGACAGCAGAGAGAAAGAAGAGCAGAAGGCTCTGGCATGCAGGAGAAAATTTTGAGGGGTTTTGCTACCCGGTACCTTTGGATGGGACAGATTTGATGACCCATTTTGCAGGTAACGAAGAGGAAGGGTGGGAAAGGCAGGGGGAGATCACAGCAGAGTAGCTTGGCCAGAGTAAGTTGGACTGAGACAGAAGAGAGCCAAAAAATGAAAGAAGAGGCGTAGAATGTCTAGGAAAACATCTTGGACTTTCATCTTGGCTTGGCTTGGAGAAGGCTACAGGTTGCCACTGACTGTCTACATTCAAAGGATTTATTGTGGAGATTCTGCTAGCTGAGTGTGTGTAGGTTTGCATGGATATGCAGATGTGTCTGCTGGTGAACAAAAGAGGGCCACAGTGCAAGTAAAATGACTGTTTAATAAAGACAATTTTGTGTAACTTTAGGCATATGTTTCATCTCAGGTAACTCTAACTGAGTGATGATGTGCAATGGACTATAGAGTACAACAGCCTGTCCTACTTTCCCTGAGAACGTCTGAACATTCTTTTGACGTTAGCTTTTTCTGTAATGGCTCTGCATAAGCTTCAAGGCAAAGACAAGACAAACTGCAGTGGCCATTGAGACAATGGGGAGAAGCTGGGGACTCTTTAGGGTGACGACCAGAGAGGACAGAGCAGACCAACATTGCAGGACAGGAGAGGGGATAGCAAGGACTTGGCAGGTTTTAGGAGTGGGATTGACCCAGGTAAAGTGCTCCCTACCATTCAAGAATTCATTCCCTAGAGGATGGTAGGAATAGGCGAATGGGAGCGCTGCAGGAGAACAGGGCAGCCGCGGGACCCAGCGGACACCGACGCCACTATGGTGCCCATGCTCCGGGACTTTTGGTAACCTTGGTTTGGGTGGAGAGAGATGGGCAAATGGCAGTCTGAGATACGGACGTTTCAAGGTTTCAAAATGTTCTGAATGGTTGTCCATCTTTCTGACAAGTAGATGTCAGCTGCTATGGGTCACTTTAAAGGCTGTCAGGTCTTCATGCATTTAAAGGGTGCACACATGCATAGAGGAAAGGCTGGTTAGGGCTGGTACTGGATAAAGGAAAGGATGACCAGTGACCTGTATCTGTATGTGTTAGCTGTATACTCACATCCTGGTCTTAAAATTTACCCTTGAATTCAGGTTCTTCTAATCCACTATAGTCGGTGGTCAACTGTCCAGGAAGATTGCTGTTTGTACCCAGAAAATGACAGTGGTATTAATTATTATGGTGAGGTGCATCACCATTTCCCTCCTAAATTTACAGCATGGGACTAATTTTTTATTCCCGCTTCCACCCACTCCTGCTAGAATTTGTAATTCTACCACTCCCAACCAAAACATAGAGCTTTTATGCTAGTCCTGTTGCAGTCCCACAGACCTGCCTTTAGATTGTGGTGTATCCACCCACAGGTAAGGCTGACTGACCTTCTATAAGCTCTGTCCCTTCTGTTGCACAATAATGCACAATTTGTGTTGTTCATGTGATTTTGTGGTCCGCAGATATTTAGAACGTGTTTGTTACTTTCTATGGTGGTCAGGGAGGGGGAGCCACCATTTTCACGATGACCCTCCCTAATTACAGATCTGCTACAGTTGCTCAGGTGCCATAGAAGGTGCAATAAATTATTAGTTATAGATATTAATTTGTCTGCAACATTCAGACAGTGCAACATTCAGTGCAACGTTCACTGGATTGGTAAACCACTAAATCCCATGCCTGACAGTGAAATTTAGTCCCACTCCAGAAGATATTGTGCAGGAACCCACAAGTTTTACTGAGTCCCACAAAAATGCAGACCTCTGCTTTCCATTACTTTAGCCAATGGCAAGTCTTATCCTCTGACTTTTTTTGCAAATTGTTGCCAATGTAGGACGGTGAGGACTAACATGTGCTTCCACTGAAAAACAAGTCAGCCTTTCAAAGTTATAGACAGCTAAATGCACTTGCCCTGCCCTGGGCTGGGTTTCCCGATAGCATCTTAGAACAGCGATGACTCTTAAAAGGTAACTCAAGCATTACTGAGTGTTCATCATTACTGATCACTCTCTTTCAGTTAAGATGACTTTAACATTGGGAAACCAGGCCCAGCTCTTTCCCTTGGCCTACATTGCTCTGAAGCATGGAAAACCAGACCATCCTCATCACCCATACAGAACAGGACCTATTATGCTCTCTGGAACTGGCCATGGAAGACTCTGGAATCAAAGTTATTCAGACTTCCGAGTTATTCTGGGATTACAACCACCAGATTCATTTCTGGAATCTGACACAACTGTAGATCTAATTGATTATTAGTTCTCTTTTTGTGTATTTGTTTTATGACCTCTCTGTTATCCAGTACCAGCTGAAGGAGTAGGACACAACATGCTGGAAGGCCCAGAGACTGGCCAAAAGCATGCCTCACATAGAGCAACATGGAAAAATACAGAATTCACCTCACAACAGCATCCACTCACACACACACTCATTCACACTCAAACATATAGGCTACATATGTACAAATACATTCCCTCTCTCTAACACACACACTCACACAAACAGACACACACACAAAGCTCACAAATACAAACATTGAAAGAACACACACACTGCCACAGAAATACACAGCATGTGTGATGTGTGTGTGTGTGCTGTGTGGATCTTGACTGTTCTGGTGGTGCTTCTGACAGCTTGGATATGTAATTAAACAGAGCATGCTCACACAGAGCAAGACATCCTGTGACACAGAGAGACAGTGCTATTGCTTGGCTGTTGAGGATGCTATGGTGCAACATGTTAATCGGCCTAGGGGCTGGGACATATCAGTTAAGAAAAATGACACACAGACACATGGCCATCTCTGGTCACGGTAAAAGGGACTTTATGAGGGACATTTGCAAGGACTTCTGGGTTGGAATCTATACTAACATCCACCTTAAGCATCTGAAAGTGTTGAATGGTTGTGGGTGAATAGGTGTTTGATTTGGTGCACTTGTTTCCTTAACTGGAAGGAAACTGTGTGATTGCTGTCCATGGTGGATCTCTCAAGCTTCAGCAGTGGTGGAGGGTCTCTTATATGTTAATGCTCGCCTAAAAGGCTTGTGCCTTGCTTTGCTATGTGGGGATTAAAGTGGGGGTGGAAATCAGGTGGTTGCTCTGGCATGGCCATCCTCCTGGCTGTGTGTCCAGCCTAGCTGCAGCAGCGGGTAGCCTTGCGGGCCAAGCGTCGGGCCGGCCGGCTCCCCCCCTGACCTCCCTGAGAACGTTCCGGCTACGGGCCAACCAGGCACCCAGAGGATGGCGTGGGGAGAGGGGGAGGTGGAGAGATGGAGTAAAGAACAGAGACGTACACATGGACGGACGGACGGGCAAATGGAGGAGATAACGAATAAAAAACGAACAAAAACAAACGACAAAGAAAAAACAGAAAAAAGGGAAGATTAAGGTTGGCCCCCAGGAGGCAGCTGTATGTGTCAGTGTGAGCTTGATACTAATGCAACGTGGCGTTAAGAGAGGAAAAAAAGCAACTCATATGTTCAAAAAGGAGGAGTGGGTTGAAGGAATGTAGATAGTGTAGCACTTTGAAAGTGCACGGTGGTGTATCTTATCCATTAGTGTCTAATGGAATCGATGGGAATTTAATGTAAGAACTGAAAAGGTTGTCTATTGTTACCTAAACAGACATGTTTGGAAAATGGCTGATATCAAGTAAAATTAGGGCTGGGCGATATGGACCAAAAAAATCTATATTTTTTATATGAATGTCAATATACAATACTATATCTTGATATAGTTATGAATATCGATAGATTGCTCTGTTAATATCTTGAAACTGATACAAATATCGATATATCTCCTCAGCTCATATAGCACTGTTTATTTTTTCATATAGATATAAATATCCACATATTGCCTCAGCCCATATCGCACTCTGTTTATATCCTGATATACAAATAATTATTGATATATCTCCTCTGCCCATATCGCACTCTGTTTATATATCGATAGAGATATAAATATCGATATATCGCCTCGGCCCATATCGCGCTCTGTTTATATATCAATGTAGATATAAATATTGATGTATTTCAACAGCTCATATTGTGCTGTTTATATATTGCTATAGATATAAATCTTGATTGCCTCAGCCCATATCGCTGTCTGTTTAAATTCCCGTATTGATATGAATATCGATATATAACACCCAGCCCATTTCCTGCTCTGTTTATATCCTGATACAGATATAAATATTGATATATAGCCCAGCCCTAAGAAATATTAATGTTGGTGAAATTATGAAGTGCAAAGAAAAGCTCAGATGCAGCTAAGTTACATTCTATGGGACAAAGTCTTACCACCAGTAGTCTTATATGTTTGGCCTTTAATCAGCTCACTCTTCAGCACACTGTCTCTCTGGGTGTGCTTGTTTTGGAGGTCTAGATATGGTATTAGATGTGTGATTTGAAGCCTTCGTGTACAGGTGTGTGTGTGTGTGTGTGTGTGTGTGTGTGTGTGTGTGTGTGTGTGTTTGCGTGCGTGTGTGAGTGTGAAGCCATGGCTTGAGGTCAACTGTTACATACCCTTCCTCACTCTGGTGCCCGTGTGTGTGGGTCGGCCAGCCATGTTCAGAAGGAAACACGGGGTGTCCCCCCGTGGTTCGCAGGGGTTAAAGATCTGGCCGTCCTCTGGGGAAATGGCCTGGTCTATATGTGGACAGTCTTCATTGGCCAGCGCTGCCTTGGCCGCCTCACCGTTCACTTTGGGATCTTCGAACACACAAGCACATGTGAGACAATGCAGGCGCACGGCTATGTTCGGCTGGTTGGTTGCATGCCTCATAGCAGGGGGAAGGAGGTGAATGAAGAGGGGACAGCACCCTCTGGAGGGTTAGAGGATGTGTTTTGTAGGAGATGAGTATGTATGCTTGTTATAGCTGGTGAACTGCATTGCATAGCACATTCATTACATGGCAGACTTCAGTTTTAACACTGACAAATAGCACCACATTGGCAAGCATGATGTACGTGACGCCTTGAGGTCTCATAAAGCTTGTTTTCCTTCTTCAATGTACGAATAAAATGTATGTAGGTATTTCTTAGTTGCTTCGTGACTTGCGTCAAATATAAAAATGCCTTACTCTTAGAACTGGAGATCTACACTTTGCAGGCAGGCTTCATATCTCAGGGTCACAGTAACCTTCAGGCATGATACACATATCATACCAAACTGCAAGACCCTGTCTAACCATGAGCTTCATTCATAACCATAACCATAACCATCATTGTGTGATGAATTATCCAGCTTGGAACGCAGCCACAACTTTTTAACTGAATTCAATCCCAGTTTAAATGCAAGAGGAACCTTCCAGTGCATTTTCCTGCTCTGTCCACGTGTATATGCTCATCCAGCACAAAGACTCTGACTGATCAGCTAGAGATTTGGGGCTATGGACATCACTGACCCAGACATGGAGTTAGGAGTTAGGAATGGGCTGTTTGATCTCTTTCATTGCTCAAGTAGTGTTCAAACATCAGAATAATAGTCCTAAGAAGGTAAAATTCTGATACATAATAAATAAATAAATAAATAAATAAATAAATAAATAAATAAATAAATAAATAAATAAATAAATAAATAAATAAATAAATAAATAAATAGAAAAGATGTATATAAGTATCTCAACAAACTTATTATTATACATCTAATCAAATTATAATTCTAATCATTTGAAATAACTCAAGATTCTTGCATTTGTATTTCACACAAACTCCGGATGATCAATTCCCAACAGGATTTCTGAGATATAAAGGGTTTTCAGTCTTTAAAAATACAATACAAATTTTATTTAAACAAATTGTCAAATTCATACAAATATCTATTTTCTGTGCATTGCTACATCTCAAATTAAGATGCATTTGAGTAGCCTATAACTGCCTGTGACTGTCTCCTATAAATTATTTTTGCTAATAAAAGTACATCAAACTACAAAAAAAATCCCACAAAATTCCCCTAGAGTTCTAAAATTTAAATAGACATACAGGTCAATTGTTCATCCTTACATCCATGCTGAAGTCCTGAACTTTTTCCATATTTAATGCATCTGCTGCTCACATTTCAAGAACTCTATCTGTTATTACAAAGCAAAGCAAAGTTTCTGATCATGATCACCTTGCAGGGAGTAGCACTGGATGAGGGTTAAATATAGTGGAGCACACAGAGTTGGAGCATCAGACTGTAGTGGAATATATAGAAACGCTGCATGGCAACCAGCCTGTTCACCTGTGTACTCTTTGGCACCCAGAGGCTTCAGCTCACTCTGGTGAATTTATGCCTCATCGATCACATGGGTAAGCAGGCAGAATGCTTCCAAAAAGCTCCTTGGGAGAAAGGCTGTTCTGCAAGCCATGCCGTCCATGGTGGCTCAAAGACAATAATCCACTGAGCCACTGAGTAAGACAAAACACTGTTTTCATTGTGGTTTTTAATAAAATATGATATACTGATATGCATGTGCATGGATTTGATGTCTCACTTTTTATTTTACCCAATTTTCTCGCATGATGGCATTGGACGTGCCAATTCCCCAACCCCATTATCACATGAGATGCTTCCTCCTATAGCACCTCTTTTTGAACTGTTCTTTTGAACAGCCAAAGCACTCGGAGGAAAGCTCACCCCAGCTCTGATACAATGGCCTGCATCACTGAAAGCACCATCTAACAACCCAAAGAGGGAGAGCAGGCCAATTTTGCTCTCCCTCTGACTGATCTGGGATTCTTGCAAACTTGCGATCCTTGGATCACAGTGGAAAGAAAGCCAGAGCAAATGCCTTATAAATGTTTAATGGGAAAAAAAAAAAAAAAGATTTTATTCCAAGTCATTTTTTGACCATTTTTATTCCTGAATTGTTAAACAGTCAGATTCACATTGTCAAAAAATGACAACAATGGAGAGTTTTTTGCATAAAAGGCACAATGTATGCTAACACTGTAGTAGTGATGTTTGATGGAATCCACAGCCAGTGTGCTAACACTGTAGTAGTGATGTTGGATAATGCCTGTAGCCAGTGTACTAACACTGTAGTAGTGATGTTGGAATAAGCCCATGGCCAGTGTACTAACACTGTAGTAGTGGTATTAGAATAGGCCCATAGCCATTGTACTAACACTGTAGTAGTGATGTTGGCTGGAACCCACAACCAGTATACTAACACTGTAGTAGTGATGTTGGAAGGAATCCACAGCCAGTGTGCTAACACTGTCGTAGTGATGTTGGATGATGCCTGTAGCCAGTGTACTAACACTGTAGCAGTGATGCTGGAAAAGGCCCATGGCCAGTGTAGTGCCCTTCAATTAAATGACCTGCCCATGATTGCATCACGAATACCAGCAGCCGTTCCTCAGAACCCCAAAGGACTACAGAGAAAGGAAACAAGGCTAAAAGGCTGCGGGTGTTGCTTAGTTCAAAATAGTCATGTGAAAATAAAACAGCACTACAAGATTAATGTCACTGTAGTCAAATTTCATGGACCTCTGTTTGGTAGATTTGCTGTGGCCCAAATTCATTATGGTCAATTTGTGCAATTTATGACCTGCACTCATTGCAAAGAGTGCTTGTAATTTCACTGTTATTTGCATTTAACAGCCATCAACAGCCATATAAATCAATCTATGTTGAGAATGGATGAGCTCTTAACTACAGCTTATATCCACAGCAAAACTCCAGTGTCCGTCTGTTGCCCCAGAGAAGTCCAGGTTTCCCTTCCTCTACCACAGGGCCTGCTCACATTACCTACCGCCCAGCTCATATCCCTCAACATCCACGTCTATACACACATATACACAGATACACACACACACACACACACACACACACACACACACACACACTGAGGAAAAGTGACGCAAATCCACTGGGATTGGGGGATGAGGAGGAAGGAAGCAAGAAAGGAATGAGTCACAATCTTTAGAATAGCTCAATGAATAAAGGCATTCCTTGCGCTCTTTATTGTTCCTGTCACTCGTTTCCTTTCTGCTTTGTGTCTCCTCCCCCGTAATTACTGCCTTTGGAATCCTAAAATATATATAATCTCTGATGTGTAATCTGTTGTGCTGATACTGATATATATATATATATATATATATATGATCAGCCATAACATTATGACCTTGTTGTCTGCTACTGTGTCTTGCACTGGCACAAGTGGATCAGTGTTTAAACCCTTCAGTGTTATTGCTGGACTAAGAACAGTCCACCTGAATTATCCAGCCAATAGCTTCCTATGAGCAGCGCCCTGTCAGAACTGACAAATGACCAGGGGTTGACCAGCACAAACTGAGCAGAAACAGATGAGCAGTGGTCCTGTGGGATCTGACCATTGAAGAACAGTATGAAAGGAGGATAAAGTATGCAGAGAAAGTGAAGAACTACAGTCTATAATTATAGAACTAAAAACGTGCTCCTATATGTTAGAGGATCTGATAAAACACACAGTATGAATATAAAAATGAAAAATCTACATATATGAATAATAACTTTACAGGAAAAAGGGGGAAATGTGCTTAACTGCAAATGGAAGTTAAGGTAAAATTAGAGAAAATTATGGAGAAAACTAAAAATGGGCAAAAATGGAGATACATACATACATACACACACACACACACACACACACACACACAGGAGTGAACAGTGTGTTTTCAAACATTTTTCTTTGCATTTGAAATATCATATTATCCTGAAACATTGCTTAATGGGAACATTACTCTTCAAATGCAACAGGTATTATTACTATACAGTTCCAAAGCCCACATGATCACCTGAGCAACTCCCTGTGCTTTGAATGTGCATCTGGAGCTCCATTTGACTGTTTATCTGTAGCCTTAATCGACTGCATTGCTTATGAATGAGTGTATGAAAAAGAAGAGAGCCAAATCCCACTGCGCAGTGAGCTAACTTTATTTACATGTGAAAACGGGGTGACTACATTGAGGCTGTGGCAGAGGATGGCTCTACTGGGGCTGTACCGGGGCTGCCCTACTTCTGCTCGGCTATTTCTGCTCTCAGCTGTAACACAGAGGTACAATCAGAACACTAAGCTGTCACATTATCTTCTACTCTTAAAGTAAAAAACTAACAGTAATGTTAGAGCATTACTATTGGTCTAATCAGCCAGAAATTTTTACACAATGTACAGAGCTGCTACAGGGTTCAAACCATGGAGGAATCTCAAAATGGAGATACGTGGTTTGCATTGGACAGCGTACCAACTGTTGGTATGATCATCTGGGAAGCCATTGCATACATCAGTCGGTCACTGCTAGTAGTGATATGAGGGACACAACCTGCTCTGCAACCAAATATGTTGCCTCTTATGGCAGGACTTGCAACTGACATTATTCAGCAGGATAATGCCACACACAGCAAGGATCATGTTGCAGGAGCTACAGGCCAGGCTGCAACATCTGTGGCCCATTGGATGCCATATGGAACTTGTGTTCCTCATCTTGTATCCAGGCTAGAGGTCCAACAGGGTACTAGAGCCTCCTTTCAATTGCACAATTTTCCCCAAATAAACGTATCCTTTCACTCTAATATTGTAATCAATTACATATATTACCGTAACATTCACACATAGAAAGATGCTTTCCATTCCAACAACTCCACAGCTCGGCTTGACCCACCATCCCTCAAAACACAAGGAAAACATGCATCCAGACTCTTTTCTGTTCTGGCACCAAAATGGTGGAACGAACTTCCCCTGGGAGTCCGAACAGCTGAGTCCCTCACTGTCTTCAAACGCAGACTGAAGACTCATCTGTTTCAGGAGTATTTAACCCCATAAAGACATTTGTGTGAGGAATCTCTAGATTCTCGCCTCGTCTTCTAGCTAAGGATATTCTGAGTGAACAGCAAAGCACTTTTGTAAGTCGCTCTGGAAAAGGGCGTCTGCTAAATGCCATAAATGTAAATCTTGGTGCGTTATTTTTTGACAATGAGAGTACTTATATTTTGAAATACAGGGTTATTTATGCAACTGGCTGTTACAGGATATGGTAAAATTTTCAAGTAATTATATGAAGTGTGTGCACAGTAAAGACCATCACTGTGTATGTGAGTGGTGTATGTGTGTAATGTTACACAACTCCTATTCCCCAGGAAGCCACAGAATTAGAGAGCACCACGGGGCAGCAGGATGGACATAAGTGCTACCTATGGGAGAGCGAGTACTGACTTACCTAATCCTCATCACAGTATGTGTATATGTATGAGCACTGGTGTGTGTATGTGTGTGTGTGTATTCTGTGCCGCAGCATCTCTAGCAGAAAGCGGAGCCGTTCACATTTCTCATGCTTTTCTGATCATCAATTATTCACTCTTGCTCTAAACTTGCTCGCTTCATCACTCACCCCACAGCCTGGAGGAATCTGTGTTTGTACATGAGAAACTGTTTGTTCATCTTATTTACACACCATACACATTTATGCTTCATCGTGCATGCATGGAACTGAAAAACAGGAAATGCACTAAACTGTAAAGTTGAAAACGTCCAAACTTTTGTTCTGTATTTGTCCATTGCATCATCCATGCCTTGATCTGGGGAATTAACACTGCAACTCAAAGCCTTCATACTGGCTTGGCTAGATGGATAGATTAAAGCAATATGAATTATGGGAAAAACAAACTCATTGTTATTTTAGAAATGACATCATCACGTGTATTGGGAGCCTCAGAATAACTGTTTGAAAAACAGTGCTCCAGACTGATCTCCACTGATCTGTCAGTATGTACGAGAGCCATGTTACTCCATCCTAATTTCCGTTTGTTGGGTTAAAACAGCATGGAGGAAGCTGGTCAGTTCTAAACTGTAGTTTAAAATTGGAAGTGCTTTTCCAAAATGGAGAGAAATATTACATGTGATTGGGATGAAGTTGGTCAACAATTAGTGTTCCACACTTAGTGGGCAGTTACATACTTTTGTAAGGTTCATAACTCAGGATCAGAGTAACTTCAAGACATGATAAATGTCATAATGTCATATAAGCAACACGAAGGGCTGGACAGGAAATTTAATTCAGTCCTGATATTTTATACAGACTAGGAATGGGCTCCATTTTGATCTTTTTTTTTTCAACCAGGGGGTGGGGTCCATTTTGATCTTTTTTTATTGTTGTTGTTGTTAATAATGTGTTGGTTCAATTTTGATCTGTTTATTTTCTCGACAGAAGGGGTGGAGTCAATTTTGATCAGTTTCGTTTAGTCAACCAGGGTGTTTTTTTTTCGACCCTTCACCCTCTCAGTGACCCACACTGATAGCAGCCCATCGCAATTGTTTTCAGTTCTCCTGATGGCCAATCCGTCACTGCTTACAATAAATATGTAAAAAATGTAGCCTCTTTAATGGAAAATATTACATTTATCTGGATTATATATAAACATTTGAATCAGGGACACTGAATTTTCCTGCCATTTTCCCTGTAATTCTGTATATGTGTGCATGCATGTGTTGGCTCTGTGTGTGTCATGTGTTTTGCTGTTTGCTGCCAATCTAACAGATGCCATCTGTCCATTGCACTCCTATTTCTCACGGTCCCGTGCCCAGAGTCAAGCGGCTCAAACTGATTAGCTAGGCTCCTCTGCCTCGTGCCATTTAAAGAGGGACAGGAGTTCTAGGAATCCATCAGACACACATAGAGCATCCTTTACAATCTAAACGACTTCAAGGCTACAGCTACAGCAAAAAATGTCTAACACACCATGAATAGTTCATGCTCATGAAGGTGCTCAGTAAAAGATGAGCCTTGACATTAAAGCTGCTTACTGAGTTAGGCTGGTTTTAATGAGCTACACAATGAAGTGAATCTGAAAGCACGCAAAAAAACCTTTGTTTTGCTTTTTATTCTAGCTTGTCTGTGTGTTCTGCAGTGCTGTTAATGGCATAGGAGTCGTGCAAGCGGAGTGAATGACTGCGGCTTGATGCAGGGCCCAATTCCTATTGTGTGGTTGCTTGGACACCGTCACCATGGCAACATGCTCCGGCACAGCATTTAAAAGCAATACAGAGGCAGCAGAATGAAATAAACACAAGATCAAATGGAAATGGTAGAAGGTATGTGGGGGTAAAGTTGAAAACTTCCATTCTTTTGTGATTTGCCCATTGCTTCATCCATGGCATGGCATAACCGAGCCTTCATACTGCCTTGGCTAGAGTGAAAACGTCATTGATTAAAAAAGCATGAATTATGTGAATTATGCTGAAAAAAAATGATTATTGTAGGAATGGCATCAGCATATGTGTATCGCGAACCTGAAAAAATGCATTAAAAAAACAGTGCTCCAGTCTACCTACACTGTTCTCCTGTCAGTCTATATGAAACAGCATTCAGTGCTTGGCTACTCCACCCTCATCTTCATCTGTTTGGCTAAAACAACATGGAGGAAGCCACTCAGCACTAAACAGTTTACATAGAAAGTGCTTTTCAAAATGTAGAGAATTATAACACATGAATGGTTTGTAAATGTTGTCAAGGCTCTTTCACATTAATTAATTCTTTCACATCAATATTTATGGAAAGTTTTGAAAAACGAACACATTAATATTAAAGTCGGAAAACTGAAAAACTCAGATGATGGGTAATTTATTTTTCCCTCTGAATCTAATTTATTTTCTGTCATGTACAGATGCTTTAAAACTAGGCTGAACAATCAGAGCTTGATTGTCCTGGTTGAACACCAGACAACTGAGCATCAACCGGGTTGAAGTACAGCCTTTCTTGTTCATAGCAGTTTCACAAAAGCTTATAATGACAAGCAACAATCTGCCTATAAAGATTTGGAAGTTAAAAGATATTTATCTCAAAACAGAGCTAGAAGAGCAAATGCAGAGCACAGAAAAATTCTGCATTTAAAAACATAAAACTGCATTTATTTTTTTCATTCACAAATTTGTATATATACTGAACTTTATATATACTGAATTTTATATATACTGAATTTTGTTCAGAAAAATATGCTAGGATGCAGCCAATGATGCTAACCACTAACACAGGTAGTGACTGATAAGCTCATAAGAGCTTGTTATGGAAAAAAAAACTGCCAGACAGGCAATGCACGCAGTAGATAACAGTACAGAATTCTGTCTTAATACATTTATAATTTAAATACTTTAGTAGATAAATTTCATAGCAAGTACCTCCTATTCTTCCAAGATATTTTAGAGTATTTCTATTGGTCCATTCAATCTCGGAATTTTGACACAATAGAAAGGGCAACTCTTAAATTTAGATTGTGGTAAAAACTGAAAAACAGCAACAAAAACATCAAGATTTTTCACAATAGCAGTGAAATACTGCTGAGTGCTTTATGTCATCATACACTCATCGTCAAACAAATCTCAGTTAGAAGAAAGTGTGGAATTGCAGTGCTCTTGGGAAGTAAGCTAAAGGTTACCAGGAGCAAATGATTAAATATTTAGACTGATATGGGCAATATTTATTGGTCTACACATACAGAAGTAATGCCTCTCACTATGGTGTCGGGTATATCGCAACATGCCAGACATCTTGGCGTGGAGTTGTAAAGGTTCCAAAAGGTGTCCTGTGATCATCTATGGATGCTAAGCAAACATTTGCAAAGATTTCAAATAAACTTTCCTCACAATTTGTGTAGAGTTTTGAGGGACAAAATGAATTGAATCAATTTTGAAATAAGGCTGTAAAATAGCAAAATCTTGCCACACATGGATTTGTTGGTCATTCCCACCACATCAAAATTCCACTGCAGTGGGTTTTTTTTGCTCAACTTTTCTTCTGACAGTGAGCGTAATATGACGCTACCTCTGTTTCTTTCTTTCTCATTCACAGTTCATGTGTTTCCTCCCATTCCACACACACACATACACACACTCCTTTATGACTCATTGCTATCCCTACTTTTCTTCCACTGATAGTGACATCCTTATTCATTGAGCGAGCTCAATCATTGCAGCACCTGTCAGATAGTCCTTTCATCACAACTCTGAAACAACACAATTATCCGCGCATCACTCTGTCAGGATGCCTTTTTTCAACACCGAACACTTCAGTCTCATCCTTCTAATGAGGAAAAAGCAATGCTAATGCTTGAATGCAGACATAAACACTAAACAGAGTTAGCTGGGTTTTATAGCAGATATGAAACTAGTCATTTGTGCACTTAATTGCCGGTTCAGGTGTGTGTGTGTGTGTGTGTGTGTGTGTACAGAGGGGGAGGTGGCACTTGTGAGCACAGGTGTACCATTGTGTATGTGTGTGTGTGTGTGTGTGTGTGTATGTGTGTGTGTGTGTGTGTGTGTAGAAGTGTTAGTAGTAGTAGTAGCAGTGGGCCTGTTTGTACACACATACATATACAGTATAATTGGCTCTCCAGCCCAGGCGTGGGGAAATCCCCTCTAGACAGAGAAATGACAGAGAGAGGGCCACTCTCAATTACACACTAATGAAAAAATTCTCACTCTCTCTCTCTCTCTCTCTCTCTCGACAGTCTCTGAGTACTGCCAATGAAGGCACTTATCTGCTCTTGCTCTCAATATAAGCCACTTATTCATGTAAGAACATGACAAGGCAGGTATGTCCTTCCTGCTGATCCTTTGTTTAAGACCACCATACAGGAGCACTTTGTAGTTTTCTAATTACAGACTGTAGTCCATCTGTTTCTCTGCATACTTTGTTGTTAGAGCAGGCACAGCAGTGCTATTGGAGGGTTTAAACCCCTCACTGTCACAGCTGGACTGAGAATAGTTCACTAAGAGATGACATTCTCTCTCTGATATTACATCTACAAGGTGGAGCAACTAGGTAGGAGTTTCTCGACTGGACAGTGAGTGGACACACTCCAGCCACACTGCTGTGA
Organism: Acestrorhynchus altus; assembly: GCA_034509495.1. NCBI lineage: Eukaryota > Metazoa > Chordata > Actinopteri > Characiformes > Acestrorhynchidae > Acestrorhynchus > Acestrorhynchus altus. The sequence goes on along the minus strand of CM067523.1, from coordinate 9,387,893 downwards.
CTGATCCACTCATACCAACACAAATACACACTAATGCAGCACCACCAAGTCAGTGTCACTGCAGTGCTGAGAATGACCCACCACCCACATAATACCTTCTCTGTGGTGGTCCTGACCATTGACGAGAAATAGATGGACTATTGTCTGTAATAACAGAACTATATGGTCAGTAGAGCTGATAAAATGGACAGTGAATGCAGAGACAATGAGGTGGTCATAATGATTTGGTAGACTGGTGTATAGTCACTGTTGGACAAAAGAATCTTGCAGGACAAAAGAAACATTTGAGTCTTGCAGTTGTTATTCATATTAAGTAGTAAATTCCAGATAATGGGGGGTCTGTATGAGTAGCCCAACTGGTGACCAGAAAGGTTTGTCCGCAGGTTCCATGTATGCATGTCAGAGTCCCTGACTGGTCCAGGAGGGGTTCGACATGGTCCCTGTCTGGATCGTAAACTGCACATGGGGCACAGAAGCAAACCGTGGGAGATCTGGGAAGCCCAACTGGCTCACAATAATAAAGTACAATACCACCTGATACACACCCATGAGGATAATTTACACCGAACGATGACGTTTTTGATGAATAATGATGTTGTCTGACTGTGTAGAGACCCGGGGCTCAGCCCACGAGGGGTTTTGTTCAGCTGAGGGATGTGGGTCCCAGGAAGATGTTTTGTTCCATTTTGTTTGACTGGAGGGTTTAATTATTGTGTAGATTAACATACATATAACTTACATATATGACATTCCATCAACACCTAAATATATAAAGAATCAAACAAGCCAAGCTGAATATGATACAAAACCAATTTAACTATTGGATCAGCTTATTATGGGTCCAAACCAGAGCCAAATGAGAGTGCTATACATTTAGGAATGCAGTTCACCTTCAAATGTGTGGAAATGTATCCATCTTTTTTCACTGTGGTGCCATAGGGTGTTTATACGTGTGTGTGTGTGTGTGTGTGTGTGTGTGTGTGTGTGTGTGTGTGTGTGTGTGTGTGTGTGTGTGTGTGTGTGTGTGTGTGTGTGAACAGAATGGAAGAATGCTGAATGGCTGTTTTTTGTCATGCTTCTGGCTGCAGCTGCGTAGTTGATTAAGTGAGAAATGTTGCATTCAGGTCACAAGAGTGACAGCAGGCGTCAAAGCTGAGAGGACAGTGGAAACAGTCGGCGAAGTGGAAGAAAAGGAACAAGAGGGTTCAGTCTCAATCTTAGGCTAAGACTTTTTTTTTTAGCATGGTCTTTTTTTCTTTCTTTTTTAATTCATTCAGATGGACATGCCCCTGAAGTGTTTCCTACCTGCTCGATTCATTTCTAAAACCTCATCCTGGGCGGCCAGTGGGCACGTGTCGCTCTGCGTGCTGTGGTGGGGAGAGTTCATGCCCGACTTACAGAAATTGGGGGAGCCCAGCTGCGGGGCACGTGGGATGTGCTTGTTCTTTTTCTTTGGTAGCTTCTGCTTTGCCATGGCCAATGAGTAGTACATCCCAAAGTTATTGACAATGACTGGCACAGGCATGGCAATGGTTAACACACCGGCCAGAGCGCACAGCGCTCCCACCAGCATGCCCGACCATGTCTGTGGGTACATGTCTCCGTAGCCCAGTGTCGTCATGGTTACCACAGCCCACCAGAAGCCAATGGGGATGTTCTTGAAGTGCGTGTGCTCACTGGCTCGCGGGTCGTTGGGCTTGGCACCGATTCGCTCAGCGTAGTAGATCATGGTGGCGAATATAAGCACACCCAGGGCCAGGAAGATGATGAGGAGGAGGAACTCATTGGTGCTGGCTCGCAGGGTGTGGCCCAGGACCCGCAAGCCCACAAAGTGGCGCGTCAGCTTGAAGATCCGGAGAATCCGTACGAAGCGGACCACTCGCAGAAACCCCAGTACGTCTTTAGCCTCTTTGGAGGACAGGCCACTCAGGCCCACCTCCAGGTAGAAAGGCAGGATGGCCACAAAGTCGATGATGTTGAGTGTGTTCTTGATAAACTTTTTTTTGTCAGGACAGAAGGTGACACGCATGAGGAACTCAAAGGTGAACCATACCACACACACACCCTCGATGTAGGTCAGGTACACTTCTGTCTCTGTCTCCTGGTAGATCCGCGTGCTGTTGTCCAGGGGGTCGATGTCCGTGCGGTTGATGATAGGGTTGAAGGCCTCGTGTGTCTCCAGGCAAAATGTGGTTATAGACACCAGGATGAAGAACAGAGAAGCAAATGCCACCCACTGGAGAGAGAGAGAGAGAGAGAAAGAGAAAGGGGGGGTGGTTAATACAAATATTATTACACTCATTGACCAAAAATAATGGTGCAAGAAGAAATGGAATGAGGCTGTAATGATGAGGCTCTAGAATCTCCTCTAGCAGTGTGTTGCTCCACAGCAAAGGCAATTTTAAAGCACTTTACACAAAGCTTCCATGCTCAACAGCAGATTCCAAATTAAACCTGTATTTGTAGCTAAAGATGATACAGTTCTTGTCCATTGCAGTCCAGGCAACTCAGTCAGGACACCACTGTGAACGAAGGTGCTGATGGCAGACAATTTATTGAAACAACAATCCTGCTTCTCTCAGTCCAAACATGCAACCCCTCTCAAAATCTGTCAACTGGGCAAAATGCCGTCGAGTGTGTTGAAGAGGCATTTTAGCAGTTAACAATCTCTCACCAAGAGGTATTCTACCCAAAAGTACCCTCTGAGAGTCTCTTTATAGCGCAGTGGGAGAAGTACTTTTATGCCCTCTTGTGCCAAGACCCAGTGTCTAATCAGACCACACCTATAATCATTTACATGTCTGTCTGAGACAGAAATCAAAGGAATTAATCTTGGTTTTGTTGGAGTAAATGTCTCTACTGTCCAGGGAAGACATTCTACTATATGATCCAGCATTGCTGTGAGGATTTGATTGCATTCAGTAAGAGTGTTAGTAGGTCAGGATGTTTGGATGTCTGCCATCCCATTGTATCCACAACTCCCCAACACATCTCAAACATACTGGACTGAGCACTATCCAATCATTTCAACAGTTCTACTGCTTTACAGCTCAATGCTGAGGTCTTTATAACCCTCTAGCCCTCACCTGGCAGTAGGGATGGTGCCAATAGGTTCATGCATGTTTATCAACGTTATCAGGATAAATTTTTTTGCAGTGTTGTTCATTCATACATCTGTTAAAGTAGTTAAATGCATTTATTAGAAGGGGTGTCCACAAACATTTGGATAAACCGTCATATGAAAATGTTAAGTAACCCCATGAGCACCTTTTGTGGTGCAGTGACTGTGCCAAAATAATTCATGGGGACATTGTTCCTAAAGTGCTGCCCGTTGTCTAGGTGTTCTCAAATTTTAGTATTGCTTGATGTTTTTTTGACAGCAAGGGTTAGTCATCAGCATGCTCTGTCTGGGTGGGTATTCTCCCCCCACGTCACAACTAGTGTGATTCTGGCCGTCTGTTACCCATTGTATTGGAGCTAGGGACCCGGCACTTTCCTCTGAGTAAGCTGTTGCCCAGCAATGAAAAATGGAGGTGGTATAGGAGGAAGCATGTGTTTGTCTTCACCCTGCATTGTACGACATACACACATATATATATATTATATATAAACCATACAGTGATTTGACCATATTTCACATTTGTTGTTAGACTACGTCTGATGCGATTTCACGTGGATCCTATGAAAACATACGTTACAGAGATAAGACAGTTCATAATGTCCTGTAATAGTGTGGATGTATGTATCGAGTTGACAAACAGGATTCTAAACCCATAAGCATTTAAACTCGGTGTTTGACGACAGGCAATGGCTCTAAACATGGATCCCAGAGCCAGAGATGACCATTGGCAAGCAGAATTGGAGTTGAATGCTTTGCAAAGCTGCAGGCCGTTCAGTAATGAGCCCAATGAAATAGCTGTATAAATGAACCATCTGTAGATGCATCAGAGAAGTGCAGCTATCTGACAATCCCTTTTTCTCTCTCTTATCTTTCTCTTTCACTCTCACTCTATCTTTCTCCTTGATGAAGAAGACTGTCTCCAAATGACTCACATAATGAGCTTTCAAGACAAGTAATGTCATGTATATATATATATATATATATATATATATATATATATATATATATATATATATATATATATATATATATATATATACTTCTTACTGTCCAATTGTACATGATTTGTAGTGTATATTTTCACACTTCTTTCATCAAACATAGTTTTTGTTTATTTTATTTTTCTCATTGTGCTTCACTGCTTTACAGGTGAACAGAGTGGACTCATACAGGCCTTGTGCAAACCTCCTACACCAAGTCCCACGCATGGAATCTTACAGCGAGACAAAACACTCTATGTACACCCTCAATCTCACAGGCTAATCTGAGTGCACCAAGACCAAAGCTCACCCATCTCATCTTCACAACCTCCATACACATGATCTGATAGTAAAGTACGAGCAAATATGACCAATGTCATATAAGACTCACAATGGAGTATCTTCACACAGTTTAATAAATGTCATTTAAAAATGAGTTATCAGTCACAATGTCAAAATGTTACGTGAATTGACATGAATTTGCCTGAATGTTTCTTGAATGAAACTGAGTCAGGCATAACAGTTTTTCATTTATTTGTTTACTGAGATCTGCTGCCCTGTGCTCATTGCGTCATCTCAAAGGGAGTATCAGCTCTGTTTGGGAAGTGAAGGGACTATCAATACACTTATGGTCATCCAAAAGGAATCAATCCAATGCAATGGTGTCATGCCACTTTTTCCATCCCACATTTTCCTCCTCTAGGTGTTCTCAAACTTTAGTCTTGCCCTGATGTTGTTTTTTCATTTGTTTGTTTGTTTGTTTGTTTGTTTGTTTGTTTGTTTGTTTGTTTTAACAGCAAGGGTTCCTTCTTGCACACCTCCCATGAAAATCAAATTTGTTTGGTCTCTTTCTGATGGTAGATGCTGCACTTTTACATCAACTGGGACAAGAGTTACCTATCTGTCCTGTGATTACTGGAGACTTCTTTACACTTTTGTGTAAAAGTCTTGTAGTCTGTTCTGGACTGAACTCGATGGATGGCCTGACCTTCTCATGTTGGCAGTTGTTTTAAATGTTCTCCACTTGTAAATTATTTTTTGGATAGTGGAATGGTTGATTTCCAATGGTGATTTCCACACACAGTGGTAGAGTGTGGATAGGAGTGGTGGGTAATTTCCAACCAGGGAACAGAACAGTTTGAGGGTCTTACTCTAGCAGTGGAAGCTTCACGAACCCTAATATCAATAACCCCTCTGCACCTCTGAAATCAGGGGAGAGTGTGAACACAATATACCATTAGCAGAAATCATGCAGTCAAGATTCCCACATGTGGGAAATTCACAGCAGTGCCATGGCTGAGCCTCACCTGGAGTGTACCTTTTTGATTATGGTATCTCTCCTTCCAGGTAAGTATAAGTAATACCCCATATTACAGCACTGACTGGGGAAATGATCCAAGACTTGAGCGTTACTTGTTACTTGCATCTCAATGACTCGTTGAGACTCCATCTGAACAAAGCCAAATGCATTCAGGAAATGTTCTCTGCAATTAGTCATTTAAATGTGAAAGGGGATGAAGCAGAGATTACTAATGCATTCATGCTGTACCTTTACATATTTCCACCACTTGAGTTGCCAACCTTTTCCAGTCCAATTGCATTATGGCATTTATAAATCCGGTCTTGGTATCATCTTATCTGTATGACAGGCTAATGGGAATCAATGGCTCTGATACACAAACCCACACACACACACACACAGACACACACACACAGACACACACACACACACCCACACCCACACACATACTGTTATAATAACTGCAGTGCAATGGCATCCTAACTGTTCTAAATCAAATCAAATCAACATTTATTTGTATACAGCTCTTCACAACTGACGTTGTCACAGAGCAGCTTGACAGAAATCAAGAAATAAAAAAATGAACAACACAGGAACAAAGGAGAAGCGATAGATCACCTAATGAACAAGCCAAAGGGCGACAGTGGCAAGGAAAAACTCGGGAGGAACCAGGCTCACAAGGGGGAGGACCCATCCTCCTCTGGTCAAACTACTTATACACATTAAGGGGACACTGGATGCGTACACCTCTGTTCTAATATTCGGGTATACTGCAACAATTTTACTTTGCTGGTAGACATACTATTAACAGTAGATTTCTACATATTTGGTGATGGTGGGTAAGCACACACCACAGTGATCCAATGTTCATCTGGCTGAATGGCTGGACGATGCAGCACTACATGCATGCAGACAGTTATGAAGACTGTTAAACACATCAGCATCACCAAAGACTGCAATGATAATATTCATAAAGGAACATGCTTGGCATCTCGGCATGGAGTTGTAGAGTTTCCTAATGGTGTCCTGTGATAATCCATTCCATACAGCATGAATATTCTCCATCAATTCCTGAAGATTGTGCAGTAGGGGTGGAGTGTTGATAGTGTGTCCAATAGTATCCCGAATATTTTCGATCAGGAATAGGTCTGGAGATGCAACTGACCATAGCATAGTATCTGAGTCTTCAAGGTGAGCTCTTCAGAAGGTAGTAACATGAGGATGAGCATTATCCTGGAGTGTGTGTTCAGAAAAGGTAGGACCACTGTTTGCAGGACCTTATTAACATAACGTTGGGCTGTCAAATTGCCTATAATGATTTTTTTTTTGACAATAAATGTAATTGCAGTTAATAAGTGTTCAAAGAAAGTTGACATTCTGACTCAACAAGAAAAACATAATGGGTGATAAAATGATTGAGGCCTAGTTCCTCACTCATGTCTCTTTGACAAAAATAGTTCTTTAAGGAACCAAAAAACTTATTATGTTTCTGGGACATATCTCAGAAAACCCTTTATAACCCCTCTATTTTTAAAAGCACGGTTGGTATTTGATTGTAAGAGAAACAGTAATTTTAGAAATGATAGAAGATGTCCCTATAGACGAACCAGTCGTGCAATGTGTTAAGTGGCCTTTGTGCCCAAGTTGCTCTGTTGTAGTGTGTGTGTGTGTGTGTGTGTATGTGTGTGTGTGTGTGTGTGTGTGTGTGTGTGTGTGTGTGTGTGTGTGTGTGTGTGTGTGTGTGTGTGTGTGTGAGAGAGAGAACGAGAAAGAGAGCCTTGCTCAAGTGTCTCAAAAATAGCACAGCAGCCTCCCCCTTTCTCCCTTACATCACCTCTCTCTGTCTCTACCTCTTTCTCTTGTTCTACCTCGCTTCCTGCAGATGAAAGCCTGTCACGTTCTCTTATGTAACCCAATGTTGCCTTGCACCCACATTTGGGGCTCTGTCTGTGTGTCTGTAGCCATGTGTTTTTAGACCCATTGAGAGGGCTTGACTGAAGCTGGCTTTGTGTCTCTGCAGTCATGTTTCTTCTCGGCTGGTGGACAAGTATCGAGCAGCATCAAAGCTCTGAGGCGGTGGAAACTACTGACAGCACCCCCGACCACGTTGCTGTTTGATGCCTGTCCTTTAAGCCATGGCTTCTGGTGCTAATACTCCATCAAGTTGACTCTGTGGGGACCCATTGCACACGAGCCAGACTCCCTGGAGCTACAGGGCTGCCAGAGAGGGGGTCAGAGATCTGTCCATTGGAGACTGCTGCTGGCCTTTCGTAAATGTCATGGGTCATGATTCTCTTCAGAGGGGAGTGAGATGAGATTGCTTGGGTGGGTGTGGAATGGAGGGTGGGGGTGGTGGGAGGATGGAAGGAGGAGGGAGTGATGGTTGGGGGGGGATGTGTTTTTGGTCACAGGTACCTGACTGGTAATACAAAATCAATTCATGGACTTTAAGGCCTTGAAAGCATGCTTCTTCTTATGCAGTGACATAGATGTTGGTAGTAGAAGGTTCCTAAATGGACACTGGTTTCGATGCACCACTCTTTGGGAAAATTTATAATTGGTACAGCATAGACTACTAGGGATGTCCCAATCAAGTTATTTTGCCCCCAATCCAAGTTTCTTTATGCTGAGATTCCAAACCGTGTTCGTATTAATCATAGAGCCACACATTTTAGAGATGTACTGCTGCCCCATGCTGGTAAAACAGCTCTGTTTATTCATACACATCATACATTCTTAGATATTTGTAATCTTGTCATGTTTACGCTCCACACTGCACACCACACTATAAACTCCCAATTCCCTGAGAAGAGAACCTCCTCAATTTTCTTATCATGGTTCAAAATTGGATTCTGTGGACATAGCAAGTGTTTGAACACTGAACAGCTGCACATTTATTTGTTTATGAATAGCAGTTTTTTACACCCGGCCACTTCTGTTTTTTATATTTTGTATGGATGTTAAAAAATTGTGATATATATTGTGAATCATGAAAATATCTTTAAATATTGTGATATAATATTAATGATAACACTAGATGAAGGGATGCTGTTGGATGCACTATCAACTCCATACTGAGAAACTCTACTTCTGTATTATAGCTCAATAAATATTACCCATTACAGTCTAAATCTTTAAACATTTATTGCTCCTGGTAAACTTTCTCTTGCTTCACAATAGTGTTGCAATCTCACACTTACTTCTGTGTGCAAATGTGTACATGAATTGCACTTTTACTGTTTACCTACATTACATATACTGGACAAACTGGGTATCCAGTGGAAAAAACACTGTGCTTCTGGTCTGATTTTGACATCATTTCTATAGAACAGAATGGAAAGGAACGGAACCAAAGTGTCCAAGTGTTCTCCATTCATTAAGACGAAGAATTAAACAATTATTAGTGATAAAAAAAAATGCTTAATCAGCCCAACAAATCCATCCATTTCTCAGCACTCTCTTCTAGTCGAATGTTAATACTGCTTGAGGGAAGAGTTTCAGAGTAACAGAATATTCTACTGAAGTTCAATAGTCTCATCTCAGACGTCACTGTTCTGGATGACTTTACAGGGTCTCAAAATAGAACCGAGTTCAGCTTGAACTGTGAAAGTCTAATTACACTCAAAGTGTTGTCATGATGAATATTCTTTTCCAGGGATGCTGCATGATGGCACTAACATCTGTCTGTGTTGATTATCAGCAGTTTATGTGTTCCTGCACTAAGATGAACACTTTCCATTAGTTTTTCATTACACACTAAAATACTGGGTTGAAACGTACCAGTGCTGGGTGAAAACAAAAAATACAGGTGGGTTGTTTTGATCCAGCAGACTGGTTTATTATTCTAGCCCAACATTTTGGATCAAATATTTATGTGTATAATTTAAAGTACATTGCCCGTAACCCCAAGGTTATGTTTTGATTATGGTTGTGCATTGCAAACCAACTTGGATACTATCATCACCACTTAGCAAGTCACCACTTGATAACAGCATAGCAAGAACCTGGGATACCACCTAGCAACCACTTAGCAACAACTATGGTGCTAGGTGATTGCACATTGGTGTGACATAGCATAGTTGCCCAGACTGGGGAACTCCAGTCTCCCACATGGTGTGGTTGTTGTTATGAAGTTGCCAAGTAGCTGCTAGGTAGTTGCTATGATGTTGCTAAGTGGCTGTTCTGAAGCTATAAAATGGTTGCTAGGTGGTTGCTATAGTATCCTAGATGGTTGCTTTGCTGTTGCCAAGTGGTTGCTATGTGGTTGCTCTGGTGTTGCAAAGTGGTTGTTATGAAGCTGCAAAGTGGTTTGCTAGGTGGTTGTTATGGTGTTGCTAAGTGGCTGTTATGAAGTTGCAAAGTGGTTCCTGGGTGGTTGGTATAGTTTCCTAGATGGTTGCTATGCAGATGCCAAATGGCTACTAGATAGGTGGTGTTGCTGACTGGTTGTTATGAAGTTTCCAAATGGTTGCAAGGTGGTTGCTCTGGTATCCAAATTGGTTTGCAATGCATAACTATAGTAAAATACAACCCAAACTTTGATTTCATTAACCAAACAATGTGGCTAAAATTATACCACTTTTAGGTTTTTAGGTTTTTAATTCTTGAATATTAACCCAATTGGTGGGTCAAAAAAAACAAATATTATATTTGTCTAACACTGATCCAGCACTGGGATGATTCAACCCAACACGGAGTGTGTAGTTCCCTTTACAATCATCATGTCCTTAAAGTGTTTAGACTACTGGAAAATCCACCTCTCCAAACGATAGAGATATTTTTATATTGTGCTTTGCAAGCAGCTGAATTATTCATCTTAAAACTTTCTTTGCATAAACTCCTCAAAACTCTGCTATGCACGTAACAGGAACACAAAGAATGGGGCAGTTCAACTGCATGCTTTTAAGAGCACTTTACGTGTGTGAGTACAGTGTTTGAACACATGACACTGAATCCGGTCCACCAAGCTGCATTAGTTGACGATAATTCAGAAATGTTCCACTATAGGCCTGGATTGCTCTGTCTGGCATGTGTACAGAAAGGAGTGCAATAATGCATCTGTGCATTAGGCATCATTATTTTCTTAATGTGAAGTAAGCTCTCAGAGTTGTCTTGTGCTTGGAGTTACAGAGAGGTTACATCTTATTATCCAGTTTGGAAATCTAATATATGGCCATATGAACTGATCTCCAAAAGACATAAAGTTAAAGTTGAAACATTATTTTTAAGTCAGATTAATGTATAAGATTAGTGAAAATGAGATAAGAAGCTCTATGCAAATTTCACGTGTCAGATGTAACCACTGTAAATAACAAAAGAAGAAGCACTAATATAATTGAGCTCAGAAATCTACAATGAAAATGATTAATATATCAGTTTTATTGAAAAGTTCCCTTAGTTGGATAAAAAAAACCTTTCTTTTAAGGATAAAAATGCAATGAATCTGCTGTAACATTCAATTTACTCTTCATTGCATTCAACATTAAGGATATCAAATCCTTTCACAGAATTTATAAAATATATACATGAAATACAGGGAATAAAAACTGGCTAAGATATGGTTTAAATGCTTTAAACAGTATATTATTTGGACATATAAGTTGTTGTCATATATGTCCTTATATGTGATTGCATGGGAACATATGTGACATACATTTATATGATATGTAACATATATGAAATTATTTGACCAATATATGTTATATCTGTTATATTATCGTCATATATGATTTTTTTTTGTATGGTACATGTTAAAAATTTGGAATCCCCTGTTCACAACCCATTATTTTGATTCTGAAACTTCTTCTAAAAGCTCCATTAGGTTGCCACTTCATATATCTGTTAGACAGCAGCATTTCAGCACTAATTTCTATGGTCAGTGCGGTCAAAACATGTTTTCATGTCTAGGCTTCTTGCACCACAGCAGCACATTATACAGTGGGTGTGTTCTTTGATTACCTCTATAAGAAACATGCAATATTTATACTCAGTGTTTTCTGAATTTCAGCCATTGTTGATGTGGTTTTTATGGAAGTCTAACCCCAAACTATGGCTAGTTCTCTGTCTCACTCTCTGGAGAGTCCTTCTCATTAAAGCACCATAAAGCTTTAATGATGCTTTCCCATCCACTGCCCTCTGAGTGCATGGTCATCAACCTAGGTGCCCATAAGACATCTGAGGAGATAAAACACAGACTCATCAAAACAGGGATGCACTTGTGGGCAAACATGGTTTCCTGGCATCCAGGAGGGTCTTTGTGGCTGGCTGGCGGGCTGGCAGGAGGAGCTGTGAAAAATCATGTGGCTCTAGTCTCAGTGTGAGTTTGCACCAACATTGCCCACATTTCTGAGCTGGGGGCGCAACACTGTGATTTTGCCACTGCTCAATTATCACTGAATTAGTACTTGCTCGTGAACTGATTATGTGCTACCCATGGCCAACAATGCTGCTTGGACAATGTCATTGAAAACAGGGTTTAAGTAGAACAAGGGGATTTCCCTGGTTATCAACAACTGTCTAAATGAATTAGCCAGGTATCTCGATGGGCTTGCATAATACACTTATTATCACATTTACATTCAGATCACATCACATTGAAATGTAGCATCATGTACAGAAACATAAAACTAGAATGTTCTCTCGCAAAAACTATATTAAAGATGCTCTAGAATGGAAAACAGTGTTCTGGTTCCAATATCAACAAAATTAGATGGCTTGGGTATCAGAAAATTAAGCCGATCCCCCAGACAAATCCATTCCTTCAAGTTAGAACTTGACTGCTGCATTTTGCTGATATTCTGGGCTTCATAACAGACCTGAAAACATTCTGGTGAACTTTCTTGACCTGGAGGACTTTCATTATTAAGCAGGAATTTTTTTATCTGAACCCAAAATGTCCTAAAAGACAGCTTTGCTTTCTTTTTACACTTTGGAGAAGAGCTAAAACAGCACAGATTGAGAAAATCACTCTTTTCCCTGGGAGAGCAAACAAAATTGACATAATTGATTAATTTGCAACACTGCTACCCTGTAACAGACCAGTGCTGCTGTGTTTTTTGTTTTGTTTTTTGTTTTTTGTAAAGAGAAAATGAAGCAAAATAAAACCGAATATGGGGTCCTGGACAACCAGTGAGGCCCTGTATTTCGCACATTGATTCAAATGATTTATTGTTACAGTGCTAAAAAACAAAGCAATGCAATGTTATGTTACTCCTATGAGAAGTTGTGTCACAGTCCATTGAAAAATAGCAAATCGCAGCCTTATTTTTCATAAAAAAAATCAAATAATAGTGCTTTAAAAACAAATCTGAGCAAACAAATTATTTATTATTTATACATCAAACATTTAAAAATACTGAATGGATGCATTAAATGGAACAATTAAAATACTCTATGTTGGAACTAAAATATAAGTCATCCAACTGTAAATATTGTCTTCCCTTAGCATCAATAACTGCACTATTAGCATTCTAAACAAGACCTTGGGCAGACCCAGAGCAGTGTGCGACACCACATGTCACATGAGCTTGGAACGCAAGCCAAAGCTCCTAGTGGCCTGGCAGGGACGTGTGGAGCAGTTGCCCTGGCCATGTGTAACACCACTGTGGAGCAGCAGGAGGGAACTTACTGCCATGGTCACCTTCTCCAGCATACTGAATCTGCGTCATCTTGCACACACACATACACACATTTTGTTTTTCAGACGTGGTCATATATATGTGAAAGGGTTAGGACATGCCATGAAATCTCTTTGTCTTTTTTTAACATGTTTAAACGTATGGACATTTGATCTTCAACTACATTGAGAGATGGAGGTGATATAACTAAATACATAAAACTGAAGAAATGTCGTTTAAACATCAATTCTAAAACCTAATTATTAGAAATGCAATTTACTTGTCAGGAAAAGTTAGAACACGCCCTCATTCATTACTGCTTTAAATGATTAAGTGGAATTTATTCTTTAAACCTCAGACATTAGTTTGGTTTGCCCTTCATGGTTAGCTTTCTGAGACCTTCAGAAAGAAAGTTTAGATGCATGAGTCTGTGAAGGAATTTAAAAAAAAATCTCTGTGTATTCTATGTGTAAAATATTTACACATCAAATTTAATGATACACACAAATGTTCAATTTATAAATGTAGTTATTTACTACATTCTGAAAACGTTATTCTTTCTCTACTCCATATAGTCCATATGCATACATTTTTGTCCTCTTTTTGAAAGGACTCTGAGTGATAAGGGCTATGAGTTATAATATAACTTAATTTTGAGAGATGGTCCAAATCCCAATCTCCTCCCACTCAGCCATGGCGTCGAACAGCTTCGCAGGTCGTATTGTCTTGTTCCCAATCTTGCTCGTTTCAATCACATTCAACCGGCCATCCATCCATGAATGTGAGACCTCACCATCCTGGAAGAGACCTCCCTAACCTTCAACACTACAGCTGCAGAACAGACTAGCTTGTGAGCTTCTCCCTCCATCCACATGTCTGAACTATCTTCCTTACCCAGTCTTTCTACACCCTTGGTCCATCATATTCATCTCCACCAATCTCAAAGTGCCACCCATCATAACCTGCTGTTCATCACCGAATCTGACTCTGCAGTCACTCGGCACTGATTTTCAGCCTCCTTCAGAATTGGTGCAACTACTTCTGCTTCCTTAGAACTACCAGATCAAACAATCCAACTCAATCCAACTTGGTCATCTCAAGTTTACCACAGGAGTCACAGGAGTTACTTCAGGAGTCACAACCAAGACCTTTGCATAACATATGAATGCACTGCAACCATTTAATTTTGGGACTTCTGCTTCTCCTACCTTCCCTGAAGCCACTCTAAACTCTAAACAGCCAATTAGCCAATCAGATTTTAGGACCAGAGATAATTCTGTCTTGAAAATGCTCTGAATCCTCATATCTCCATGTATTCCATATAATCTTCATTGCAACCAAGAGACTTTTTAAAAGCAAACCTGCCTCAACTCAACAAGACTGTATGGCCATCCTGAGCATTACAGCCACAGCAGACACTCAAAAGACCCCAATGTTTCTCTAGGTGACTACAGCCACATTTCAAAGAGTTGCATGCTATTGCAGCTCATATAGAACTCAACGGCTTGTTTTTCAAGTTTATTTAACTTGAACTAAGAACTCTAGCAAATCAGGTCAACTCACACTTCCTTCATGTGTCACTATAGACTTACATATCCTGCCCACAGATTCTAAATGTATACAACTCCTACACAAACCCCAAACTAGTACAGTCTTGCAGTCACATTACAGCGTCCAGGATTGACCTCTCCAAAGCAGCTTTCCACAGCTAACACTAGAGAAATCATAGTCACCTTCCATGAGTGAATGATAAAAGAGTGTAGTTAAGGAAAAGGTCATTGAGGGCATTTACACACAACAATCTGGTCTTCATCAGATTTCAGAGGGGTCATGTGACAAGTATACCTTGATTTCTAAGATTGGAGGTCTAGGAGGTCTAAGAATCTGATTCATAAATATGATGACTTAGATTTTAGCCTAATAATCAGATTTCTCAATGCATGTATATTGTTTACCAGAGACCTCTCAGATTTCTCAGGAGTGATGGTGAAATCAACAATACGACTGACAAAGTATTTCAAATTTCCTGGAATGTAAATGGTGTATGTTCTTATTGTAGATCTATGTGTAAAAAAATTGTAATCCTGCCTATTCTGTGAAATGATTGGCTGGTTGCAATGCAGAAACCCAATTTCATCTGGACTCATCTGATTATACAACTGCATGTAAGTGCGTGCATTGGAAATAAAATCCCTATAGAATCCATAAATTATTTTTTCCCAGATTCTAATGTATTTTTCTCCTTTTCATTTTTTTTTTACCCCTTTTCTTTAAGGAAATTCTTTCTTTATATAATGTATTTAATTTGTTTTTATAAACAAAATATTAATTTGTTTTGACTACTAACACATAGATAAAATTTTCACACAATTGTAGAAATATACATTTTGTATGTAACATGCACACTAATACATCCATATACATATACAGTTTAGTTTAGCAGAAGTAGCCATTAGCAGAATTAGCTTTTGGTTAATACACAATGGGCTTTATTCAAATTCCCAGACTTTCCAACTTTATAATATCTTATCTGTTTCATCCTGAATAGGGTCAAGGTGGACCTGGAGCCTACTTGTAATCATTAAGCACAAGGCAGGAATTCCCCCTGGACAGGGTACCAGTCCATCACAGGGTACCACACACACAGGGGCAGTTTAGTATGGCCAATAAACATACCATGTGTATTTTGGGGTGTCAGGAGGGTACTTGCATAGATACAAAGAGAACACACCAAACTCCAACACCAAACCCAAGCAGGGATTGAACCCACAATCTAAAGCCTATCAAAGAACCTTCATTTTTTATGGGCCACTGGGTAGCTGCCCTGTTCTAAACCCAGGTCAGTTCTACACCTTGTTTCAATCTGCAGTGGTTCCACCTGTGTACATATTCATTATACACCCTTGCACAGTCTACCCATATGTATAGCACTTCATTATTTTTTGGTTGTACTCAGTGACAGGATCAATATTTATGCACAATATAGCTTATTTGCATTGAAGCCAAAGCTGATATCTGCTTGACTGTTTGCGTCTGGTTTCATGTTGCTCCATTCACTGTGTTTTGGAGGCCACGGGATGAGGAACCAGTTACCATGACAACTCGTGCATAGCAACAACCCTTTTGTCTGCACATCCAATCGAGCCTGTGAACAGGGAACATTTCATACTCATTACACCATACAGTAGGGGTTGTCTCAAAGAGAAATCCAGCCTTCTCCTGCTGCTTCCACAGGAACATACATGCCGGGTGTGATTAATCCCTCCAGCACAGCCTCTTTTCCATCCCTCTCCAGCAGCACATCCTGCCTCCAGCGCTCAAAATGGGCTTTGTTTTTTAAAAGAGCCGCATGCATTGTTCTATTCTGGGATCTCCCATTAGAATAAAACTTTCAGAGGAACTTGAGTTGTGGCTTGAATATCTGAGTGGCTTCCACTTCAATTAATAATGTACTAACACGTTCCAGCTTTATGTTTTGATTTTCTTAGTTAATGAACAAATTCAGGACTTGGCAGGGGAACATTCATTGCCTGTTTTGCCTATGATCTTCGTGCCCTGTGGTGATGCAGTCCTATATAACATTTAGCACTTTTGATGTGAGCAAAAAGCATCTATTCTTGCATTTAATTGGCTCTCCTTCCATAAAAATGGAGAGTTCTTAATCCTGCTGCTTTTATTTTGAAATCTAAAGAATGTGATCAAACTCATAGACTTACAGTTCTGTCTCAGACTACTATTTAGGAATAAACTTCACACTACAGTTGAATAACAAATGAAAAATCTGAATTATCTTCTGAATGTGTGCATATGTTAACTCTGAAACTATCCTACGGCAACCAACAATAAGGGAAGCATCATGGTCCTTTACACTGAAAAATGTAGATTGGTGCCACACCAGATTGTCATGGAGATAACCTAGGAACATGTGTGTAGAGGCACTGTGGTCAGCACCAAACTACAGTTGCTGTCACACATCATACTGTATGTCCTGGTCTAATGGTTTAATGGAGTGGATGCAATGTTGTAAAATGAGGTCCTACAACCAGTGGCCCTACCTTCTGAATGCACACTACTGTGCACTATTCCAACAGGACAACGCTCATCAAAATACTGCTGCCATCTCAAGAGTATATTTTAACACAGCCAGCCACATCACCAGACCTGTTCCTGCGGTATGCTATTGGATGTGCTATCAACACTCCATCTCAACCGTAAAATCTACAGGAACTGAGCAAGAATATTCAAAATGCATGGGATGGATTATTGCAGGACACCATTAAGAATCTCTACAACACTGGGGTCTGGTATGTGGTGTTATACCCAACATCCAATAGAATTCTAATCCCACACTTCCTTCAGGGTGCAACTCTTGATGTTGATGTGTTGGAAGCAGGAAAAAAAGGGCAAGTGTAAGCATCTGAGCCCCCATTCACACCTGGCATTAATGCATATCTGTTCACTGCTCTTTTTATGGGGCATCACTCCCATCAATTAATTAACTGAGATGAGGCAGCTACTTTCACTTGGGCACCAGCCTTGGCTATCACCATTATCCATTAGTGTGTTATTAGTGTGTTATTGTAGCATGCTCACCATGCGGATAGTGGACTGTGTTGTCCTGGGGTTAAGTATTTTCAGGCAGGGGCAGTGACATGGGCATTGAGGTGCTTTTGCGTTCACGCTACAAGAATAATAAGGTCATGGACATCTCTGATAATCTCTGAATGTGGTTTGAGTGATTCGATTACAATGCAATCTGAAGGCACACTCTACCCCAATCACACCTGTACTTAACCCGCTGTGACTGGATCACCCAGGATGCATCTTAATGTCAGGTGTGAATGAGGCGAAATATGATTATCTCCAAAATACCTTGTAGGGGGTTCCTGGCATGAAGGTGATCAGCACCTACTGAAGGCATCTATGTAATGACAATTGCATCCAAGGTTTATGATGCATGACAGAAGTGAGCATACACAAAATGAGACTTCAGTGTTATGGCTGGTCTATCTATCAGCAATTACTATGACATTGTTTGCTTGAGGGAAGTGCAGTGTTGTCTCACATTGACAGTGCACTATTTAGCTTTGCTTTACTGCTCTGGATCTTCCAGTTCTTGTTTGTTTTAGCAGCTTAGGTCTTTGGCTGCCCTCATTTCCCCTACATTCAGAGTAACATGAATCAATCAAACTTGTTTTTTTTGTATACAAGTGGTTTGTTTAGACAAAAGAAGCAGTTTCAATGTTAACAAAATGTTAATATATGTAAATACTTGATTTCTGAGGCATTTTGGGTCAGGAATGATTTTTTTTGTCCCTAGAAGTTATACACACATCGTCAAAAGATGTTGCTCCCAGAAGGCAGTGTGGGATTGCATTGTTACTGGGAGCCAAGACAAATGTTACCAGGAACAATAAATATTTAAATATTTAGACTGATATGGGCCATATTTATTAATCGACACATACAGAAGTGTCTCTCAGATGGTATAACGTAACATGCCAGACATCTCGCAATGGAGTTGTAGAGCTTCCTATAATGTCCTGTGATAATCCATTCCATGCAGCCATACAAGTGCAGGACTCATCACTGAAGATGACCCGCTGCCATTCTGAGTCACTCTATGACAGTCTGGGATGAACTTACAGTACAGGCCAAAAGTTTGGACACACCTTCTCATTCATTTTCTGTGTTTTCATGACCATTTACATTGTAGATTTGCTCTGATTACTGCTTTGCACACTCTTGGCATTCGCTCAATGAACCACCTCTGGCAACTCCTTCAGACTGTTGGAAAACCATTTCAGGTGACCTCCTCTTGAAGCTCATTGACAGAATGCCAAGAGTGTGCAAAGCAGTAATCAGTTTGGCTATTTTGAAGAAATTAGAATATAAAACGTGTTTTCAGTAATTTCACCTTTTTTTGTACAAAAAGTACAAAACTCCACATGTGTTCATTCATACTTTTGATGCCTTCAGTGAGAATCTACAATGTAAATAGTCATGAAAATACAGACAACTGAGAATGAGAAGGTGTGTCCAAACTTTTGGCCTGGTCAGGTACAGTGATAAAGCCCGTCCTTGCTAATGTCAGATGCGTGAAACCCACCAAGTTTCGTTCCTGTCAGTTCACTTTTTTTTTTTGACAATGAGTGTAACTAAAAATGGGTCTTCTATGTTCTTCCTTAAAAACACCTTTATTAATAGCAGCGTGTTAAATTTTATGAAGTTCTGAACCAGAAATAACACTTCAGACGGCACTTGATCAAGTCTTTAGTCAGAGGATGCTTCTATCACAGTCCAACCCTTGCAATTCCCCTGGCAACATCCTTTAAACAAACTTCACTGGCCTTAACCTCCATGGGTGTCCCAGTTTGAGCGTCTGACACCCATGCTCCTGGCTGGCCTCCGCCAGGGCTATTCACAGCTGCCTCCTCTCTGGAGGCACTGCCCTGGTGCTTTTTAAAAGGGTGTCCTGCTCCACTTTCTGCTCTGAGGCAGAAACATGGGAGAAGAGGGGGTGCTGTGACTTGATTAGAGAGATTTGGAGGGAGTTCTAGAAGGGGGTCTGTCTGCTCTGCTTTGCAGTTTATCAAGCAAGACAGGCCAGTGAAGGAAAAAGAGTAGAGAAACATGGTGTGTAGGATTCTGTAGGCATGGACGTGTCTGCATGCATAATATGGTTTATGAGTGGGCTGTGATCAGGTCTTTGTTTTCAATAAATGAATGGTCGATGTTTGTGTGTGTGTGTGTGTGTGTGTGTGTGTGTGTGTGTGTGTGTGTGTGTGTGTGTGTGTGTGTATGCACACTCAAACTTGGAGCAATAAATCCACTCCTATGTGGTTCAAGGCAGCATAGTTGCAAATAAACAAAGTATATTGGTAATGTGTGTATGCCTGTATATAGCATGTATATCAGACAGAAGCCTTGTTTAACACATAAAAATATACACCAATCAGCCATAACATCAGCACCTCCATCCTAATTCTGAGTAAGACCTACAACAGATCTGACTAATCAAGGGATGGACTCCACAAGACCTCTGAAGGTGCCCTGTGGCATCTAGTGCCAAAGTTAATGTTAAAGCAGATCCTTTAAGTTGTGACAATATAAGCTTTAAGTGCCAATGTCCCTACCATTGTTTCACTGGCCGTCCATCCTCAGAATATGTGTGATAGGTACTGGCCACTGCATACAACCCACAAGATGCTTTAGAGATGTTCTGACCCAGTTGTTTAGAGTCGTCTGGCTTAATTCCTTATGCTTGTCCATTTTTCCTGCTTCAAAAACATCAACAACTGACTGTTCACTTGCTGCCTAATATGTCCACCCCTTAACAGATGCCAGTATAGATGATCACTTTTTCACTTCACCTGTAAGTGGTATTAATGTAATGGATTATCAGTGGAAAGATTGATAATGCCAGCCATGATATGGCTATTTATTATCATTGTCAATTCTCAGTCTGGCCAAGTTGGAGCACGCATCTATTAGTGTGTGAGGGGCAGAGACTCTGATCACTCTTCAGACCAGTATAGGAGCAGGAGCATATCAAATATTTATTGTTTTCAAACTGACTCCGAGCGTAATCTGGTAGTGTGTACTGCTCAGCGATTCAATCTGAACAGGTCGGATCAATAAACAATGAAAACTGAGCATGGAAAGTAAACACAGGACGCAGATAAAGAAAAACAGCCATGTGTTCATGTTTAATTTGATGTTCCACCTTCAGTGAGGCAGCAGCTTCATTCTGGCACCAGGACATATCCAATACCACAATCCTCTACCTCGTACAATGAGTGGTCTACAATATTCACTCAAAGACATTTTTTTTTTTTTTCTTTACATAACAAGTCAGCACAAATGGTGTCACAAACAGTGACCACAGCAAACTGTTGTACTTTTATGCTTAATCAGAGTCATCTAGGTAACACAAGGCACACATTTTGGGCATGTTTAGTTCACCCGCCATGTTGAAGTAATTAGTGTGCAATGGATATTGTTTTCATTTGCCCTAAAACTCAGTCGGGAAGTTTTATATACCCAGTCTTTTTATAATCTACTACAGCTATAGGTAAAGGTGAAGCTTGCATACAGGGGAATTTGTCCTCCGCATTACACCCATCCATACACAGTGATACACACACATACACATTAGTGAATTCACACATGCCTGGAGTGATGGGCAGCCCTATCCACAAAGTCTGGGGAGCAGCTGGGGAGTTAAGTGCCTTGCTTAAGGGCACTTCAGTCATGTTTTGCCAGTTTAGGTACACCTCCCAGTCACAAGGCTGATTCCATATCCACCAAGCCACGGCTGCCTCCACTACCATAGTGATAACAACCCTGAAGATTCCCTGACCAGGTGACTACAACATGCTACACCAATTCGAGTCCTTTAGGCAAGACTCCTATCACTACATCCGTCTATATACCCACATTTAGGAACGTCAGTGTGTCGGCTAAGGTCATCGTCCAGAATTGCTATTAGTAAGCTTGCTATCAGCCTTCTACAACATTGCTACCATGGCATCAGTTTGCTGGTTAGGGCCATTGTCCAAAATTGTTAATACTGATTCTAAGCTGGCCTCCCTGCCCCCGATGGCATCATGTCACAGGAATTGAACCTTTCCTGTAAGGTCATATACAATCAAACGACAAGGGTTTTTCTGGGTTTGCTTTACTTGAAGCTTGTCACTGAATTGTGGCTGCAAATCGCTTTCTCCAACAGGAAATGACTGTTTGCTTGTTGCTCTTTTGAGGAAGTGTATCTTAGAATAGGCTTTTTTATACCAGTCTGAAAGCAGGTCCTTCCATCTCCAGGACATTTCAAGATCATGAGGAAGAGGTTTTCCTGTTCTTCCTGGAGTGACCTTTTAATCTCACATGATATTTATTGTGTTTGTGAGCAAAGGTCAGTTCGCCAGAGCCGTCATTGCAGCTGGGAAGCATTTCACTGAAAGTGGAAATTCAGCATTAGGCAGCAGCTCTGAACAACGCCTGCCTTAAATCACATTTTTTTCATTAACATTTACAACATCCAAGCATGTCCAACCTCACTGCAGTCACTACGGAACACTGCACTTGTGGGAGGAGCATGGACGTGTCACTTCAGTAACAAGTTACGGGCAGGAAAGCATATTATTTATGGGTTGATATAAATGTAACACGTGGTGAAACTGCTGTTTTTAAGATTGATCAGAGTGTGTCCTGTCAAGTCTCTGCTCTGCCCCTTTGCAAGAAGATCACTGGTAGCCAAGCAGACAGAAGGTTAGGTACAATGCAGGCTATGTAATGGGACTCCTCCTTATCTTTCTCCGTTAATTAACAGGGCCTGGGCTTTGCTCTGCCACTGCAGCCTAATTAATGCTAATCGCTCTGAGATCCCTCCAGAGGCAGGCTCTGTTTAGCATTCAGAGAGCGTGAGAATCCTTGTTATTCCATGCAATCCATGTCTTATGCTGCCACACAAATCTCATTAGCTACTTACAGTACAGTCAGAGGGGCAGCCTCAACGCCAAGCTGCATGTGTGGTGTTGTGTATTGTTTCTGGCCACACTTGCTGACCATGTCCAGTTTGTCAGTCAGACGATATTCCGTTAAAGTTATAGAGCACCCTTTACTGAACGGAGGCCTGCTAGAACAGAAGCAGTCTCTGCAGACAGTATGAGGAGGGGAGGAGGAGGGAAGGCAAGAGACACAGACAGAGAAGCCAGAGAGGGGAACCAAACAGACTGCTATAAGACAAACAGATGATAATCGCTCAAAATAAATGTAAATAATGGAGCAAACATTGCTTTTCTGCTTCATTTTACTCTCATATAAAAAGGTGATCAGGATGCTTTCACTCTCATAACTATGGCAGGTCATTCTCACCACAGACAGTTGTTAAGATGATTTCTCGTTATCTTGAGAAAACAATCTCATTATATTGAAATTTGACCCTCATTATTTTGAGTATTCATTTTTCAGATACTGTATTTATACTACTAATTATTTTTGAAGTAACGTCTCATTTTGCATATTATTTACTCATTATTGTGAAATACTATCTCATTATTTTTGAGATACTCTCGGTTTTTACATACAATCTCATTATTCTGAAACATTATCTCATTACTTTGAGTCATTATTTTTTAGATACTATCATTTCTGAGTTTCTGTCTCATTACTTTGAGATACTATTTCATTATTTTTAGACACTGTATCTTACTTACTTTGAGATTCTCTCCTCACTCAGGATAATTTTTCATTATTTTAGATTTAATATCATTGAATGGCCACAAAAAGTCACTATAATTAAAAAAATTATAATGTTTGAGATACTATCTCCTTATTTTTAGGTACTAAATAATTATTTTGAAATAATATCTCAACAAATGTATATTATTGAATAATTATCTTATTATTGTGAGATCCTATCTTATTGTTTTAAGATACAATGTCATTATTTTGACTTCACATTATTTTATGATGATTTTGTTTTAACTTGCTATATTTGCCTTTATTTTGAGATACATTTATATTATTTTGAGGGGCTCTCTTCTAATTTTATGATAATTTCATATTATTTTGATTTCTTATCTCATTATTTTTAGATGCATTACTGTGTTTTCTTGTGTTTTGAGGTGCCTTCTCTTTTGTATGAAATTTGTTTTCTCTTTATTTTGATAACCTCTATGCTTTTGGAATTAAAAAATCACATTTTTGTTAATTTTACATGATTGAAATTGGTCTCCATGCACAACAGATCCTACTGTAGTGTATGTACTCACCCTAACATATGCTGAATTTATCCTTATTCCATGCATTTGACCATAAACAGCAAACAAGCTCTCCATGTTACACTGTTATCACCTCATACTTGGAACACTGGACCTTAAATTGTTGCTAAAAGAAATGGGTCTCACAAGCACAACACTTTTATTTTGTAGACTCAAATTGAACATTTTGAAATCTAGATTCTAGATTAATCTATGGCCTGATGCAGCTCCAGGAAATGCGACTGTAAAGCACATAAGCTGATTGTGATAACAGCAGATAGTCTTTAATGTGTTTAATCCAATAAACTGTACACTGTGACTGCAGTTCTGATCTGCACTGTTTATTTGTGATTTCTGCACTGATGGGTCTCCTCCCCTCTACAGCTCCTCAACCCCCACCGTAGTCTCTATGGCAACCAAGAGCAATCTGATGAGCCTGGGCCTTCTGAGCATCCTTCAGATTTGGCTACCATTCACGTGTTAACTCCAGCTGAAATTCTACCCCACCTCTCTCTCTCCCGCTCTCTCTCTCTCTCTCTCTCTCTCTCTCTCTCTCTCTCTCTGGCCTTTTGTATGATTCTACCATCTGTTTATCATCTCAACTGCATCCTGGCACTTGATTTGTTTACTTTGCAAGAACACTTCACTCTCAGCAACTATATTTTCCATGAGCCCTACTAGAACTCGGACATTAAGTTCTACTTCATTTCAAGTTAATGTTAACTGTCGGTCGGTGCTGATCCCACCTTTCTGATCCCGTCCGTGTTTGTAAAACTGAAAACATCAGTTATCAGAGACAGAGACAAAGACCAGGATCTCTGGAACAATGTGCTTTGGACAGATGAATGCAAAGTTTAATTATCTGCATTTGAGCTCAAATACCTCATACCAGCTGTGAAACATGGTGGTGGAAGTGACATATTTTGGGGCTCCTTTGCTGCAGCAGGGCCTGGAGAGCTCTATGAAATTATTGTGTCAAAGTATAAGACTATTTGTGCAAAGACAAATACCAGCTATTAGGGGATAGAGGGTCCTACCTTTTCCATCATCTGAAAACAGCATTTTTGTCATGTATTTTATGCCATTTGAACAATGGCAACAGCCCTCTAACACTGAGTCAATACAGCTGCTTTTATGCAAACAAATGTTAAGAACAGCTTTGCTGTTTCCAAGATATGATTATAAAAGTGGCAGTGGTGGGATGTTAGTAGGGCTGAATGAAGACATGCTGGTGGAATGTGATATCTAAAAAAAATCTAATATTTTGCATTTTAACATCGTTTGAATTCTTTACAACAGCAGTTTTGCTTGTGTACGAATGGCCCACTTCATAAATGGTTTGTTTACAGAATGTGCCGGTCAGTTGCTTGGGGAACGATTCCACTGTGGAGCAGGTGACTGAGTTCAGGCACGCCGAGTTCCACAGGGGAAGTTACTCTGCTGCTTGCACTGTACTGCAGTGTGAGGGGAATAGCGGGAGAAAGGGTCAGTGTCAGAGAGAGAATCCACTGAGGACAGAGGTGCTAATGTGTGAATGCAGTTAGTGCAGGTACTAGAACACATTATACCAGGAGTAAACTTTAACACATTGTGGGAACAAGAACAGCAAGCTCCAACCATCTCTGTCTGTCTAACTATCTATCTATCTATCTATCTATCTATCTATCTATCTATCTATCTATCTATCTATCTATCTATCTATCTATCTATCTATCTATCTATATAAATATCTACTTGTCTATCGGTCTGTATGTCTGACCGTCTGTCTTCATCTGCTGCAGTAGTGCAGGGCAGCCGAAGGCAGCTGTCACTTCATTGTACATTTCCAGTCATAAAAATCGGAGTGGCAGGGCAACCTCAGGGACTGGTGGGAGTGGGGAGGTGCTGAGTCTTGGACAAATGCCAATTTGCTCACCAATGGACAGCAAGACAGGTGCACTTGCGTATCGACCAGCACATTAACAACTAACAGCTTTCTCGTTCCTGAGAAAGGGTCTGTTGCTGCACATAAAAGCCAGGAGGCCCCACATGGGAGCAGGAGGCCATGTGACAAAACCAGTCATTGATAGGGGACAAAAACAAGACTCATATTGACAGGAATTGATGGGGGAGGAACTGAGGTAGCCAGTTCAGGCGGTGTTATATCCACTTACTGTGCCTATCAAATACTATTCTATAAAAAACTGATGTCAACAAAGAGAATAGTGGAACTGTTTAGTGCATCTACAAATGCATGCCGTCTACATTTCTAACCAGTGTTACCACCCATTATACCATCTCTTAATGTACCTATTTATTTTATATAGTAACTATATAAAAATATAAATAAAGAATGTTTTTTTTTTTATTTCAGTACTGTTTTGGGGACTTCATAGAACTAGATACGGATGTATGTTTTTAAAGGTTTTCCAACGATTCTGCAAAGTCTGAAAAAATTGGAAATTGCTAATATTAGTTCATGGACAATTTGATGTATTTAGTCATTGAGATTTCAAATCTTTGTTCTGAAAAAAAAAAAAAAACAAGTGTCATATTTGGAAAATGCCAAAGGATTGACAGGGAAAAAGATCTGCACATAGTACTTACTGATGAATAGTACATCCAATTTCCATGTGTTAAATAAAATAAATAAATAAGCTATTCCTATCTTTTTAATTTTCCCAATTATACCCCCAATTTAGAAGTGCCAAGTACCCAACCTCATTAGGACTTTCACTTTATAACACAAGCTGTGTTCTTTTTATTGTTTCCCGGGACTAGGAAGGTGAAGACAAGCACATGCCTATTCCTCACCATCTTTTGGAACTGATGCCATTGCTTCATTGCTGGGCAGCCAATGCACTCAGAGAAAGGCGTCCCCTGATCCAATTCAACTGTGCTGAATAGCATCACACAGGGTGTAATGTGGGGAGAGAGCACCATCAATATATATACGTCAATATATGCACTGACATACCACAAGTCACAGGAAATCAGTGTGTAAATTGATTATGATGTAATGTTACTTCAAGGGACTGCTGTGTATGTTGCGAGGTGTTATCTTGTGAGTGAGGCTGAACACTAGCTAGTGTGCTCATGTTAAGGAGATGGATGCGACATATACATAGTGATATTGCATAGTTTGCTATGTCAATGGAGAACCATTGCCTTTCCTGAATAACGCTCGCAGATGCTCTTTTAAGGCTGTGTAGAACCTCCATGTGAAGTTCCTACATGAATCCAAGAATCCAAGAACCATTTAGATTTTTATGTCTTTATGTCTTCCATGACCAGCATTCCCAGTTTCTTTCCTTTAGTAACTTAGGACATTTTTTTACACATTGCTGATTGTTTACAGAAGATAAATTTCCCTGTCATGCAAACTACCGACAACAAAGGGGTTCAATGACAATTGGATGCTGCATCTTGTTGCTGATTGCATTTCTGGTAAATTGATGGCTTTCAGCGAGAGTGTAGTGGAAGTGACAATTACTCACTCGCCGCAGCCGCACAGTCACAGAATACAGAAAGCTCTGGTGAAGTTTGTCACGTTTTCTGGCACCTCGCAAGAAAGAGCAGCATTAATCAGTTTCATTTGAGCTCTGAAACCATCGCCATGGCAACATATTCCCAAGACATACATGGGGGAAAAGCAGCATCTCGTCTGCCAAGGACGTGAATATATCAGGTGCCTGTGGGAGACCAACACAAACAGCTGCTAGATGAGCTACAGCATCTCTCCCATCTTCCCTGGGCCTCTGAAGCCCCTTACGTTGCAGAGCATGGGGCACTGTAGATGTGGTTTCTGGCTTCAGTGTTTAGATAGTAATCCATTCAGTCATATGACTCACATTTGAATTAATTCAGACGTGTGGAGCGTCATGCCGGCCCTTCATTGCGTGTCTGATTCACAGATAATGAGAACTCTTTAAAGTTGAATTGTGCAGATCTGATTCAAGAACTGCATGCTGATCAAGCAAACACATGCCACGCATGTGCTCTTCACAATATTCAAATGATAGTAGGCTATTCTCGACTTCTACACACTTCAAGGGACACAACTTTGAATCACACTAGGCCATAATTTAGTGAGCAGGCAGTTTCTATATTTGGATCACTGCAAAAAAAAAAAAAGACTGAAGTTCATTCCTTAGGAAGACAAGATTAAAGGACATTTGAAACAATGCATCCATACACGTGATGTCTTACTGAACTGGCTCACCAGACAGCAGGTACCTTCTAGCAAAAGTGTCCTAAATGAGAGATGCCATAGCCTGTCAAAATAAGTGTTTTTGATTGGAGAATATATTGTTTCAGAAATAATTGCAATAAGATATTTTTAATATTTTTAATATCTTAATAAATTAAGATCATTTTAGACCACTTATATAGTGATAATACACCAGTCAATCATTGTGAAAACATTATGACACATCCTGACCACCTCCTTGTTTCTACATTCGCAGCCCATTTGTTTCTCTGCATTATTTGTTAGCCTGCTTTCATCCTGATCTTCAATGATCAGGACCCCACAGGACCACCAAAGAGCAGGTGTCATGTGGGTAGTGGGTCATTCTCAGAACTGCAGTGACACTGACATGGTGATGTGTTGGTGTGTTTTGTGCTGGTACAAGTGGATGCTGGAGTGTTTAAACCTCACCCTAAAACACCCCTCAGTGTCACTGCTGGACTGAGACAAGTCCACCAACCAGAAATGTCCAGCCAATCTGTGGACGGCGTCCTGTGAGCATAGATGAAGGACTACAGGATGACCAACACAAACTGTGCAGAAGCAGATGAGCTTCTGTCTCTGACTTTACAATTACAAGGTGGAGTAGCTTGGTAGGAGTGATATCCACTAATAAGTGGATAGTGAGTGGACACAGTGTTTAAACACTGCTGTGTCTGATCCACTCCGATAATATTGTACGATATTGTGATATTGTATGACAGTGTAATTATCATGACAAGCCTAGATGCAAATCAGTGGTTTTTCATCAAAGTCCAATAACGTCCGGTTAGAGAACTTCTTTTCTAAAGCCAAGGTCCAGAACATTTTACTGTCTAACTGCATTATGGTTCAGCTCCATATCCTGTATCCTGAAGTAGTCTAGTAGTTCTGATGGAATTGAATCTCATCAACAACTGAATGTCTATCAAATTACTGTCCAATTACCACATTATTGCTTTTCCACACTAGTGTCACAATGTTGAGCATTAAAAGAACTCACATTCCAATTTCATTATAAATTGAAATTTATCTCAGGTTTTGCCACACTTTACAACCCTGTGGTCCCAAAGCAGTTTTCATCTTGTCCTACGTTCTATTCATATTTGATCCTGGAACAATACCACAGTGACCGGAACCCTGCTCCGTATATGCCATTCACCATTTCTCTTCTCTTCCGAGAAATTCGTTTCCTAGTCATATCGACCAGCCCTACAACACATACATATTACAGAGATTTCATGCAGAAACCTTGTCTTAACAAAAAGGAGAACTTTAGTTTTAACTGGAAGTAAAAAGAATGTTTATTCCAAGTCATTTTGGAGCATTTGGAGCACAATGGTCCAATCAATTTGGAATGAATCGTGGCAAAATATAAAGAACAACTTCCAGATTGTAATGATTGTACATATGCTGAAAAGACGAAGACTAAGACAAGGTAGACAGACGTACTTGCAGGGGTTTCGGATTTAATAACAAAGAAAAACAAACCGTGGATACAAACACAAACAGAACGACTAGGACTTTTAAGGAACATACAAATGAACAGACTCTTGGAACCTGACAGACAAACAAAGGTACCGCACGGCAACAAAACAAACCTATAAACTGACACAATCACAAAACAAAGGACAGAGTAAAACAGCGGGCCTTCAATAACAGGACAACATTAACCAAACATGAGACACAGATGGGAATGGGTGGAGCAAGGGCGGAGACAGGACCAAAACAAGACAAGTGCTCAGAAGCACATGGGGGGAAAGACAACACTGATGACAAGATGGGAAGACAGAGGAGCTAGACAGGACTGGTACAGGACTCAGATTTACATTGGGCCAAAAAGGAAAAACTGCAAAAAATAAGATACATTGTAGATGCTGCATGACAACAATGATTTACATCTAAAGGAACAATCTTCTATCATAAAAAGGAGACACATTCTGTCCACGCAAAGATGCATTTATCTGTATTTTTGTCCCCCGATTTGGAAGTGCCAAACCCTGTTAGGACTCTGCCCCTATCACATACAATGCTTCCAACACTCAGAAGGTGAAGACAAGCACATGTCCACTCTGATACATGTGAAGTCAACCACTGCCTCTCTTCAAAGTGCTGCCATTGCATCAGTGCTGCCACTGTGTCTGTGCCACTCAGTATCCCTCAGGCTGTGATAAGGGGAGAGAGCGCCATCTACCCAGAGAGTGCATAGGAAATTTTGCTCTCTTGGACTGGCAGCATGGCAGCATGACCTGGATTTGAACCTGCAATCTTCAGAACATTGTGTTAGACCACCGACCGACTCTGGAGCCACACACATCAAGAAGCATTTAAAAATTAGTTCTTTATCTTTCATCTGAAAATAGACAATGTTACCAGCCCTAATCTCAATCTGGCGAGTTGTACAACATTAAGAACATTAAGAACCATTATCTAGAGCCTCTATTTAATGCCATTGATCATCCTCATCAAATTGTGATGCATTTCGTGGGCCACACACTCGCTTATCATGCTCTCTGCAGCTGATTCATCAGCCTCCATCCTGTCACCAGCTATTAACACCATGCATCACTACATTACCAGCCTCCTATCAGTTTCCCATTCAAGACAGTACTGCAATCGTTTGCCAGGGTATCTAGAGTGGTTGCTGCCTTGTTACATAAAGTGTTTTTAAAGGTTTTCACTAGACCTTTGTCAGTTCAAATATATTTAACAATTTATGAAACACTGGGTCTAATAAATTGTGCTTGCCTGACCTTTATGGATGCATTAAGTGTTTATGGTGCAGTCCTCAACAAACTCTCAGACTTTGGCAGAACATGAAGGAAACCACTATTCTCTGATTGTAATCTCTCATGGGCCTAATGTAGCCTGCACTCTTAAATTTAACAGTGATAAATATGGTTGGATGCATGTTGTCAGATGTTTCGATTGCTGGGCTCGAAATGGCTCAGTGGTCTAATGCACTAACACTATAATCAGACGATTACAGGTTCAAATCCTGGGTCATTCTGCTTTCCATCAACAGCCAGTGTCCGAGAGAGCAAAATTGGCCTTGCTCTCTCTGGGTGGGTAGATGGAGCTTTCTCCCATCATACCCAGTGTGATTTGGCTGGCACAGGCATCTGTTATCCTTTGGATCTGAGCTGGGGATCCAGTGCTTTCCTCTGAGCACATTGGCTGGTTATGCAATGAAGCTATGGTGGCAATGGCAGCAGTTCCAAAAGAGTGGCATTGCTTGTCTTCACCCTAGTGTTGGGAGCATTGTATGTGATAGGAACAGTCCTAATGGGATTGGGTAATTGCCACTTCCAAATAGGGAAGAAAATGCTATATAAGTGGGATAAAATGGTCTTAAAATTGCAGTAATATCATTTATTGCAATTATTTCATCCAAATCATCCAATTTCATCCAATCATATATCATTCAAAAAATCGTTATCATGTCAGGCCTAACTGAATAAAAAACATGGGCATTTGCAGGTTTGCAAAACTCAGTTGAAAGCACTACATTGATGATTTCTTTAGCAAACCAATAGATTTTTCACTGGCATTACAGCTGCCTTTATTTTTAAGAGTGTGAATGTTGTCTTGCTTGTTTTATTACTAGTCCACTGACCTCAGGAAAGGAAAAAGGGAATCTGCCTGTAAATAGACAGCTTGAATGAAGGCTTAATAAAACACTCAATTGTTTTCCGAAAGAAATCAGTAAGTGATTTACAATCCAGTCGTCAGGCCTTGGCATTGGTCATTGTCCACTTGTAAAGAAGCAATTTAGAGCATGAATGAATGTCCAGGTTATCGATGAGACACTGAACTCTTCGGTCTGTTTGCCAGTTTGTTC
Source organism: Acestrorhynchus altus (assembly GCA_034509495.1). Taxonomy (NCBI): domain Eukaryota; kingdom Metazoa; phylum Chordata; class Actinopteri; order Characiformes; family Acestrorhynchidae; genus Acestrorhynchus; species Acestrorhynchus altus. The sequence goes on along the minus strand of CM067523.1, from coordinate 9,356,065 downwards.
TGCTGTTAAGACAACAGAGAATAGCTTCTTATATTAAAAAAAAAAAAACTACTTCAACATGTCTGGCAGAGTCAAACTTTTGTCCAATAAAAGTAATGGAAGCAATCAACATCCATGCATCCAATGGCAGCTTTCACACCTACTGATTACATTGGAAAGGTTATGAGGTGTTTAAGATATACTGTTGTGAAGCATTTGTCAAGTTTTAAGCAACATCTCCATAAAAAAGCTTCTGTTTTCTTAAGCTGTACATCAGTGCCGAAAGCCCGCCGATCCATCCATAGTGTGTCAGCTCCATGTGTGTGTGTGCGTGTGTGTGTCACCACTGGAAGCAGCATGGGCACATAAATAAAGGAAAAGACGTCTCATAATGTTTTCTCTTTAATCTAACTCCCGGAGAGGTTAATTTGTGTACAAGTGTGCAAGCATGGGGAGTCACAGCAGTGCACTGTAGGCATGGAAGCTGTGGATCAATGAGACACGATGCCTGGCCAGATTGCATGTTCCCCAAGGGTAGCTGCATGTCATCGCTGGAAGGCTTGATGGATGGCTTATGTTGACAATTTACGATTTCAGTCGGAGATGTTATAAAGTGCTAATACATAACCACATGGCATGAGACAACTAGATGCACGTGTACCTGGAAGGGTTGTTTTACATCACTGCTGCAAAGCAGTTGTGTAGTATAGTGGATAACAACATGGCCTTCCTCATAACAGACCACCATTCGATTGCCAAGATGGGCAAACTTACAGTGATACACCAATAAGAACCAATGGGAAACTGCTAACACTACAGTGGACTACATTGGCTATGTGATGTCTCACACTTGACATGAAGTTCTGTCTCAGGCAGATATGTAAATTATTACAGGTGTAGTCTGATTAGACACTAGGTCTTTGCACAACAGCGCATAAAATTGTTTCTCCTGCTGCCCTGTAAATGCTCTCAGGAGCTACATTTGGGTAGTGAACCTCTTGGTGAGATTTAATTGTGATCTGAGAGATGTAGGATTGTAAACAAAAAGAAAATGTGGCGTCCATTACTTGTCCTGCCATTGACAGCCAGCCACCATCACATTGATTTTCAGTGGTGCTGTGAATGAGAATGCTTGTCTGGTAATCACTGAAAGTATCAATTCTTTAGTAAAGAATCCAGGTTGTGTTTTGGATCTGACAATGGCCAGGTTTGAGTATGGGGGCCTTTTGGTGAGTGCTGTTAATCAAAACACCATCCAGTTGCTGGTGTGATGATCTGGGGAGCTATCACATACAACATGTGGTCATCCCAGTAGTGATATGAGAGGCCCTAACAGCTCAGTGACATGTGCAGGACATCCTGCATCCACACATGTTGCTTCTCATGTCAGGGCTTCTAACTGGCATTTTTCAGCAGGACAACGCTTGCTCACACAGCAAGGGCTTCCCAAGAATGCCTCCATCAGATTGCAACACTTCTTTGATCTGCATGATTGCCAGATGTCTCACCAATTAAGCACTTATGGAAGCAGCTGGAATGCCAGCTTCAGTGTGCAAGATCCACAGGCCCAGTTGTAACCATATCCCATCTTGCATCCAGGCTACAGCTGGTCCAGGGTTCTAGATCCTCCTTTCCATTGTAAAGTTTTGCACCATAAACTAATGCTTTGACCCTAATATTGTAATAGCTTATCATTAAATTCACACATAGAAATGTTCCCAAACAACTTCTTCTTGGTGCATTATTTTACTTGTAGTGAGTGTAAATGTAAAGTGTGGAAACTCTAAAGTTTCTCCAGTACATTTCTCCATTTTACTTCACTAATAAAGGTGCTACAAATGCTTCTTTGTGCGATATCATAGAAGAGCCGCCTCTCTTAAAGAGCTGAAGGTATGAAGAACCCTTCAAACTGCTACAGAACCATTACACTGAGTGCTTTATGTATTTAAAGATATTTAAAGATTCTATTTCTTCACACATGGATCATCTCTGGTTAAGGTTCTTCAAAGAACCATTTGTAGCATCTTCATTTTTGGAGACTGTACAGTTCACGTGGACCGTTCTCACTCACCCTTGCATATTTAGAAGAATAGGGGTCCTCAAAGAGTGCCCAGACGCGACGTTGCCAACGTTGCCACAAGCCGCCGACTTTGCCATCGGGCGCGTCGCCCAGGGCCAACCTCTTGGTCATTTCCAGCTCCTCGTCCCCGTCGCCTGGGTCGCCCAGACCATCCGCTTCAGTGTCGTCGTTGCCCATCTCGGCAGGTCCCCCTCCGAAGCTGTCCAGGGCTTCCTCGGCCTCCCGGTGCTGCCGGTAGGTCATCCAGCAGCAGGGCTCCACGTCCGTCTCGTCGATGCCCCAGAAGGCGAGCTCCTCCTCGTAGAGGGGTCCGCACACGTCCGCGGGGCAGTGCAACTTGCCCGTGCGGTAGTAGTTGAGGATGTGCGCGAAGACGCCCGGGTGCCGGTCGAAGAAGAACTCGTCGATCTGGGCGTCGTAGTCGAAGTGACTGTGCGCATCGGGCTCCGCCAGCCAGGCCAGGCGCGTGCCTGGGAGAGTGCGCAGGGTGCTGCGGTACGTCTGGTGTCGGATGCCGCCCACGTTAATCACAACGCGGTCTTTCTCGTCGCCTTGGACCATCGCGTCGCTCAGGCATGTCTCGGCTAAGGTCCGGGGGTTACCACCAGCGCACAGCTCGCGACGGCGCACCACGCGCAAACCCGCGCAGCCGGGGCGACAGGAGCGAACGTGCGCAAGACAGCAGTCGGGAGAGGCGCGAAGCTCATGCAATGCAAGTGCTCGCCTTAAACACCTTGCAGGACTGTGAAGGGTCCCAAAAGCCCTAGCCCCCACGCCAGGACACGCCAAGGAGTAGACGCTCCACAATCATCATGCTCCTCATGCGCTCCTTCTTCTCGAAGCCCCCGAGATGAGTTCCAGCGGAGGAGAGAAAGGCTGGAGCTCTCCTCATGCCCTAAATGCTCAGTCTGTCGATGTCTCTCTCCCTTTGTCCAGTCTCAAAGCCCAGCCACATGCAGCAGCCCAGTCCAGCGCCTCTGCCCCCTCGGCGGGTGCGGTGGGATCACATTCAGTAGCCAGATCTACAAGGTGTCGGCTTGATGATGCCTCAGCAGCACCAGCACTCACAATGGCTTTCCTGCAGACAGGCAACAGTTCTCACACTATAGGGTGTCGGTCCATTACCTGGCTATTCCCTGGTCCTTAAACCGAACCAAACTGGTCCTTTCCATTCTCCATCTCCCCCACAAAAGCAGGAGAATCCCTCAGGGTTGAGATAGAAAGGTGGTTCTGCTGTATCCTGGGCTCTGTGTCTACAGCACAACAGAAGCTCGGGGTTGGTAGTCACTGCTGCGGAGCACCAGCAGCTCTGTGGTCCTCTGATGGGCATGCGCAATGATTTAATGGCTTTGAAATGTGAAGGATTTCAGCACCACCGACAGCTCCACTCCAGATCCCCCCGACATACATTATACAGGCATGTCCAAATGTTTATGGACACACCTTTCAGCATCCACTGCACACACCACGTCATGGGGTAGAGGGGTGTAAAGCCCCCCAGTATTGAGATGTGCAGCAGTGCCGTTCTCTGGAATGATGGATGATGTTGCTCCATCCGATATTTTAGGATGACCTTTTGGGAGTTGGGGATGAAGTGTGGTAGTGAACACCCTGACTTCACTATAATGTTTCTATAAATCCTCACTGCAGTGCTCTCAAGTCTAGTTGAAATCCTCACCTTTTTAATCCCATTGGGTTCAGAAGAAACAATGAATAAGCAAGTGTCCCAATACTTTTGCCCATGGTGTATATCAAGGTGCATTCCTTTCATTTCAAATACAGTCTTAGACGTTTAACAATGAGGGCTTTTCAAGGATTCTTTAGTAAATCAATTATTCAACCCATGAACACCCAAAGAACCCTTTGCATAAAAAGGTTCTTCAGATTGATGGAGAAAGTGCTGTAAAAGATTCTGTTCTGCAAATCAGAAAATTGGAACATTGTGGAAAAAGTTCATTCGTGTTCATGATTTATAATTTCATTCAAAAAGTTAGTCAGATTTTATATTCATTACATGTAAAGTAACATATTTCATACATTTTTTAAGGATTGTTTATAGCTCATGAAAATCAGAATCTCACATTATTATAAAATGTAAATTAAGGTTTGACTAAATTACAAATCAGTATTAAAATTTAAAAGTAATCTTCAAATCTTCAAATATATCACTTTAAATGTAAATCACATGAAATATATGGAATTTATTCATTAAATTGAGAACAAAAAAAAACATTTTCATTTTTTTTTTAGCTGCACAAGTAGAACCTTTTGAAAAGGGTTCTATACAGTGCCACAAAGTGTTCTACTACTATTATGATGTCAAGCTTATCAACTATAGAAGAACCCTTTTTGGTGCCATATAGAACCTTTTTCAAAAATATTGTATATACAGTCATGGCTAAAAGTGTTGTCACCCATGGATTTTTTCCAGACAAGGCACCATTTCTCCCAGAAAAACTAAAAATAACTAAAATTCAAAATTGATTTAAGTTCATGGAAAACTCTAAATATGGAGTGGACAAAAATATTGGCACCCCCAACTTAATATTTGGTTGCACACCCTTTAGACAAAATGACTGAAAATAATCACTTCCTATAACCATCAACAAGCTACTTAAACCTCACAACTGGAATTTTAGACCACACTTCTTTTTCAAATTGCTCCAGGTGTCTCATATTTGAAGGGTTCCTTCTCCCAACAGCAAGTCTCCCTACAGGTGTTCGGTGGGATTTAGATCCAGACTCATGGCTGGCTATTTCCTAACTCTCCTGTACGATGTTTCCATCCATTTCTGGTTACTTCTTGAAGTATGTTTGGGGTCATTATCCTGCTGGAATACCCACGACCTAGGACGCAAACCCATGTTTTTAACACTGGCCATACATTTGACCCACAATCCTTTAGTAATCTGTATATTTCATAATATCTTGCACACAGTCAATGCACCCAGTGCCAGAGGTAGCAAATCAACCCCTAAATATCTTTGAGCCTCCACCATATTTGACTGAAGGTACTGTGTTATTTTCTTTGTAGGCCTCATTCCATTTTCAGTAAACAATAGAACGATGTGCTTTACCAAAAATCTTGGTCTCGTTTGTCCACAAAACTTTCTCCCTGAAGGACTTTGGCTTTCTGCAATTTGCAGTCTAACTTTTTTATGTCTCTGTGTCAGTAGATGGGTCCTTCTGGGTCTCCTGGCATAGCGTTGCATTTCATTCAAATGTCGATGGATAGTTTGTGCTGACACTGATGCACCCTGAGCCTGCAGGACAGCTTGAATTTCTTTGGAATTTGATTGGTGCTGCTTATCCACCATCTGTCCTGCAATGCAACCTTTCATCAGTTTTTCTCTTCTGTCCGTGTCCAGGGAGATTAGCTACAGTGCCGTGGGTTATAACTTCTTAATTATGTTGTGCACCGTTGGACAGAGGAACATTTATATTGACAACACCTGTCACTTGCAACATATACTTGAAACAAAGTTATTTATTGAAAATTTAGAAAAAGTGCCAATCATTATGTCCTGCTCATTTTCGGAGTTTTGTGAGAAGCTTTTTTTCTCTGCTTTATTATTCCAACTCACAAAGGAAATAAAATGGTGTATAACAAAACGTAGAATTGCAATATTTTTCTGGGACGTGGTGCATTTTCTGGAAAAAACCCAGGGGTCCCAACATGACTGTAGAACCTTTTTGAACAGTGAATTCACCACCAATCTGAAAAATCCATTCATTTAATGATTTTATCATGCAATGGATTGTGTTCGTGTTTTGTTTTGTTTTGTTTTGTTTTGTTTTGTTTTGTTTTGTTTTGTTTTGTTTTGTTTTGTTTTGTTTTGTTTTGTTTTGTTTTAATCCCAAGTATTTGGACTCTGTAAGTTAAGTAACACAGTAAAGCTTCTGTAGGTTATCTAAAAATCTTAAAAATGTATTTTAAGCAAATACTAGTGCATATAAAAAGTGGAAGACTGTTAAAACAGTTCATATTTATTTGTTTATGTATGATACATATTACATATAAAGTGATATATTTCAAACTTTTTTGTTTTAAAGTTGATGCTGTGATTAGTAATCTATTCAAATTTTACATTTTGAGATTCTGGATTTATGGTTTTCACAAGCCAAATTAATCAAATTAATCACTTTAAGTGCAATGAATATACAATATGACAGTTTACCTTTTTGAGTGAAATTGTGTTCACAAATGGACTTTATAATGATATCCAATTTTTTTTAGATGAACTAATACTATTGCACAGCTACTCTGTTTCATAACTCTTTCATAAAAAAATAAATGTAGTCCCCATCAAACAATTCAATCCTTCCAGAGAACTCAGCTTCACTGCTCAAAGGCTCAGTGCTGGGGGGCTTTATACTGTTTACATTTACATTTGTGGCATTTAGCAGACGCCCTTATCCAGAGCGACTTACAAAAGTGCTTTGCTGTTTACTTAGAACATCCTTAGCTAGTAGATAAGGCTGGAGTCTAGAGATTCCACACATTTAGACCGTGTTGAAACAAAAAGTCTTTATGGAGTTAAATACTCCTGAAACAGATGAGTCTTCAGTCTGCGCTTGAAGACATTGAGGGACTCGGCTGTTCGGACTCCCAGGGGAAGTTCGTTCCACCATTTTGGTGCCAGAACAGAAAAGAGTCTGGATGCATGTTTACCTTGCATCCTGAGGGATGGTGGGTCAAGCCGAGCTGTACTTGAAGCTCGAAGGGCTCTTGGTGCAGCTCGAGTTTTGACCATTGCCATCATGTATGGAGGGGCTGGTCCATGTTTGGCTTTGTAGGTCAGCATCAAGGTTTTGAATCTGATGCGGGCAGCTACAGGGAGCCAATGAAGGGAACGCAGCAGAGGAGTTACATGACTGAATTTATGAACATTGAAGACGAGCCGCGCTGCTGCATTCTGGATGAGTTGCAATGGTCTGATGGTCCGCATAGGAAGGCCAGCCAGTAGGGAGTTGCAGTAGTCTAGTCTTGAGATGACAAGAGACTGAACAAGCACCTGAGTGGCCTCTCTAGACAGAAAAGGTCGAATTCTCCTAATGTTGTAAAGGAGAAATCTGCAGGACCGAGTCAGATTTGCAACATGAGCTGAGAATGATAACTGGTCATCCACTACTACACCAAGACTGCGTGCTTCAGCAGATGGAGTGACCAGTGAGTTCTCAAGGGAAATGGTAAGGTCAGGATGAGGACCAGTGCTACCAGGAATGAATAGCAGTTCGGTCTTGCTGGGGTTGAGTTTGAGGTGATGGGCTGCCATCCATGATGAGACATCAGAGAGGCAAGCTGAGATCCGGGATGAGACCTGGGTGTCGGAGGGTGGGAAAGACTGTTCTAGTCCCAAGAAATTCCTGTTTGTTTATCTGCTCCAGAGAGTTCTACTCTATTGGCAGTATTACTTTACAGGGACAAGGCAAGCTGTGTGTCTGCATTTGCACATCTGAGTCAGCAATAGCTGCGACTTAAAATAGATGAATGGATTTAGAAGGTGTCTTCATTAGAAGACATACGTGTGTCTTTGGTGGTCCTGCCTGCACATCTTGTTTAAGATCCAAGCATCGGCTGGTGTAAAGCATGACGTCACTGGACTCAGGAGCAGAGGAGGTGTGTTTTATGAAGTGATGAATCATGCTTCGCTATCTAGCAGTCTGATGGATGAATCTAGGTTTTGTGGATCCTGGGAGAACACTACCAATCAGACTGCAGAGTGCCAGCAGTAAAGTCTGAAATGAGGGGGGGAGGTGGGGGGGGGGGGGGGGTCTTGCCTATTTGAGCAGGGATGTGAAATTAAAGTGAAGTCCATAAAATCAGTGGTCTGCAGAGAGCCAGGTCCTCAATCCCACTGGAGGAATTGCATGCCAGGTTTCTCATTCAACATCAGTGCCTGTCCCTAGCCAGATATGCAAATATATCCCAAAAGATCAGATAGATATGTTTCAAAGTATATGTACATATATAAGACATTCTGTAGTTTTATCATTACACCACCATCATGCTGAGAATGACCCCTCTTCCAAAACATTCCTGTGCTCTTATGTGGTAAGTGAAGCTGGTAAAAAATGAACAGTGAGTGTAGAAATAAGGAGGTGGTTGTAATGTTGTGGTTGATTGTAAACCAGTAAAATAAGTCAATTTCATACAGGCATCATTCTGTGCTGTGATATCTTGATTAACAACATGCCACTGCATAAAATACGTACACTACCAGTCAAATGACTCACAACCCATATAGGGTGAACACTTTTTAAGGTAGTGTATGTTATACCTGTAATTCTCAGGTATGCACATATATGGCATATATGGGCAATTAATACATTTTTGATGTAATACATAATACATAATACATAATACTGTTTGATGTTCCCACTGTCCAAAACCCATTAACTCAGAGTGCTTCAACTGATCCAGCCTCTGAACTCCCCTATAACAATTACTTTAGTCTTATAATGATAGGCAGATCTGTATTGATGTTCACAAAGTTGTTGATTGTGTCTGATGTGACAAAGTCTTTTTGTGAGGTTACCATTAGAAATTCTAAAAAATATACTATTAAACAAATAACGATAATGGATTCCATCACATGAATGTATGCTGGCATAAAGTCACACTAACAATTTCACAGAGAGAAACAATATTGAGGACCAAGCTATTAGTGCTCATATGTTTTGGTTATAATGCAATAGCTCCATCTTGTGGTAACTGATGTTAATAAAATCTTGGGGAAATATCAGCCTGTGTTTTAGAAGTAGCTTGTTCATTAGTGTGTGTGATCATCTTCATACTGATTCTCCACTTCTACAGGGCAGTAACCTCACATGGACCGTCAAACTGAGTTAAATGGTGTTTTTTATTATATTGTTGAATGCTACAGTGTCTTTAAGCACGTTGAACAAAATTGTACCTAACCCACTTTTGTGTTGTCTTAGCTGTGTGCTTAGGGTCATTGTCCTACAGGAAGGAGAATCTTAGTCTGAGCGCCTGACTCCTCTGGAGACATTTTTATTAAGAATATCTCTGTGTTTTGCTCTACTCACTCCACTTTACTTTCCCTCAATCTTGACCAGTCTTCCTATCCCAACCACTGAAAAACACCCCCACTGCCCGCTATGATGCTGCAACCACCATGCTTCACTGTAGGGATAGTATTGGGCAGGTTATGAGCAATACTTGGACTTGGGGGCAAAAAGTTCAACCTTGGTTACATTAAACCAGAGAATCTTGTTTGTCACAGACTTTCACTAAGGAGAGGCTTCTTCCACAAAGACCTGATTGATGGAGTGCTGCAGTGATGGTTGACTTTCTGGACGTTTCTCTTGTCTGCACACAGGATCTGTGGAGCTCAGATAGAGCGACCACCAGGTTCTTGGTCACCTCTCATACCAAGTCCCTTCTCCCCCAGTTATTTGGTGTATCAACATACTTTATTATCATTACATGTAAAATGAAATATTTTTTGTTTGTTTGTTTGAATTGTTGATGTTTTTTTTTTTTTTTTGATCAGTTTGACTTGTAGCTCATGAAAATCAGAAATCCAGAACCTCAAGTTATTAGAATATTTCATTTCAAGTTTGAATAAATTACTAATCGGACAGCATGAACATGTAAACCAAAAAACTTTTTTTTATATTTTTGTTCAAAGTTAGGACATTCACACATTTATTACTACTTAAATACCTAATATTAGAATCAGGTGCATCACATCACATGGAGAGAGTTCTCCATCATAGAAACCCTTATGAAACCTTTGTTGTATCAGAGGGGGCTTGAGGAAAATATAAGACCATCTATCCAAAGACTGACACACTGAAGAAGAGGTGGACTATGCAACATGACAATGAACCAAGGAATGTCTAAAAAGAAAAAAATGGAGTTTGGGAATGGCCAAGTCAAAGCCCAGACCCTAATCCTATTGAAATGCTGTCAGGTGATTTGAAATGGACTGAACATGCAATAATTCTGCATGGAGGAGTTCCTAGATGGTTATAAGAATTGTCTAATTAAGGCCAAATATCAGCTGTTAGGTCATAGGGTGTTCTTCAAATGCGTTTGTGTTTACATCTATCTATATACCCTATGTGTGTGTGTGTGTGTGTGTGTGTGTGTGTGAGTGTGTGTGTGTGTGTGTGTGTGTGTGTGTGTTTTGTACAGTCATTTACAACCATGGTAACCTGCATAGTTTTAGCTTTCTCAGCTTCCAACACACCAGATTTCAAGCCATTATCAAGTCTTTTCAGAACTGTGGAGGTGTGTTAAAGCAGGGAATCCACTAAAATGTGCAGAGCACTGTCCTGTGTGTAGACAGTGGACAGTAGACCCATCAGTATTACTCTTGATTTGTTACCTGAACACCACTAGAGGGAGGCACGAGATTGTTATACCCCAGCAATGAAGCAGCTCACACTGATCTGATTTATCAGTCAGTGCTGTTCTGAAATGTAGAAGACAAAACTCACATTATTATTATTTTATAATTTGTCTATAAACCTGTTTTTGAATGTTCGGCATATGTAGCTCTAGTAGTCCTTGCTGCAGCAGTTTTTGTAATATTTGTGCATTACAGAAAATATACTGTATAGGTTATATTTCTCTTTCCAAATTTTGAAATTGGTCGCCAAAAAGAGAACTACTCAGTACATGCAGATCCTTTAAAAAGTCATTTATATAGAGTATGAAAGAAGAAACTGTTCAGTCCTGTCCCCTGGATTCATTACGTACAATGAAAAACACCATTTACTGCAGACCTTATGAACAGGTGATAACTGCCCATTAACACTGATAAGACATCAGTGTCAACACTGACAAAATGACCTCCAAGTGAGAGATGACGAAAGGGTTTTAGTTACATGAAAAATGGCTTGATTGGCTGGTATGTCTGGCATCTTCTTCAAGATACAGCTACAATAATAGCCTACACTGCCACTGTCTCTTAATGATGCCACACGATTTCTTATTACAGTGATTTCCGAGCATAATTCTAACTTCAGGGTTGGGTAAAGTCTATGGTGTTGAAGTGAAGTCCCTAATTTTGCACCCTCAGAAAGTAAAGGTTATAAACCTCCAGGCTATAAACATATTATGTATGAAAATAACCATTTATTAAATGAATTAGTATGTAATCTGGAATGATAAACTGTGGCTTATGTTGGTGGGTTCAATGTCACGGTATACTTATTGACTATATGCTTTTTATTTTATTGTTTAGATAAGTTTCTCCTTAACAAACACACACACACACACACACACACACACACACACACACACACACACACACACACACACCAAGAAGGAGTTGTTGGAATGGATTGAATCGTTCTATTTGTGAATTTAATGATATATGTAAGTGATTACAATATAAAAAGGAATGGATAAGTTTATTGTAGAAAACTGTGAAACCGACAGGAGGCCCTGGTACCCTGTTGGGCTGCGCCTATGGTTGGGCTTTGGGGCATATATATTCTGCATGGCATCCTGCAGCACATTTACCTACAGATGTTGCAGCTGGGCCTGTAGCTCCTGCACACAGCTTCTCCCATAAATGCATGATTGGCGATAAATCTGGCAAGTGGGCAGACCAAGGAAGTGTTACAATCTGGAGACATTCATGAAAAACCCATTATCCTGGAAAACCCATTGTCCTGCTGAAAAATGGCAGTTGGAAACCCTGCCATGAGAGTTGACACATGTGGCTTCAGGATGTCCTGCACATACTGAGCTGTTAATGTCCCTCATATCACTACTAGGGGTGAGAGACTGTCATATGTGGTGGTTCCCCACATCAACCAGCAGTTGGGCCAGTGTGTCGCTCCACAGCAAAGGTAGGATTGAAGTGCTCACCACAAGGCCTCCATACTCAAAACTGACCATTGTTGGATCACTAATAGAACGCCTGTAGACACATTCTTGGTGTGTTATTTTTTGTCAATGAATGCATGTTGGGAGGATCCTAGGGAAACAGATGTTGCTCTGAATGCTCATAGGCTCATTAAAAAGTGTCAAACTTTGAATTGTTGTGTATCTAGCTTTACAAAAGAGCTTTTCCAGTTATATCAAGAGAAAACCTGAAATGGAGTAACATCTGACTGTAACAACCACGTGAAGCTGACACTGGAGTGAAACGGGTTGCTGTGGAGCTTGACCCTTGTCCTGTTTTGACCAAAGCCTGTCTCAAACATTAGCGTAACCATGGCATCTTTTCCACTGCAGGGCTGAATGGTTTTGAGTATGGAGGGTAGCCGTTCTGGTGGCTTTTCCATACAGGCACAGGTTAGCATGGAGCACTTACAAGTCCAATTTTCTCAGTGTGGAGCCACAGAACTGTTCAGCAGGATGGCTTAAAGAGGCATGGACCTGCTGATCGGCTCCACATTTACATGGTTTTCAGATCTGGATTTTTTAGGTAGTGTAGAGTAGAGTAGTGCTACCTGCATGTCACAGGCACACACCTTAAGCAGCATCTCGTTAGGTTTGTGTGGATTCCAACGTTATTTGGCGTACTATATCTATATAACACCTTCACGTGTTTTGATATGAGAGTGACGTATGCATGCAGATTACGTGAAGCTTCTGTAAATTGACTAGCATTGTCCAAATTAGCCTTGCAGTGCATAAAGGAGTGATTTTTGGAGTATTTATGTAAGATCAGACACATCTAACAACAGGAAATGCCGCATTTTTATGAGATATTTGTGCACTCCCTGGCCCTGATATAGCCAGCAACTGGAACATTGGAACGTAGCACCAAATATTATGTTGCCTACCATCAAAGTTTCACACAAATCCGAAAAGTAAGGAAAAGGAAAAGAAGAGGAAAACTAAATCAAACAGATGAGAAAAAATATTACAGTTGGCCATTTATTAATCGAGGAAAAGGATCCAATATTACATATCTGTGACCGCAAAAACGATGTGAGCCTTTAAGACAGTGGGTGATTTCCGAAGGTGAAATTAGTCAAGTGCTTTCAATCAAATGGAGACATCAGGTGTGAGTGGTCACGCTGTTTTATTTAAAGAACAGGGATCTATCTATCTAAGTCTGATCTTCACAACATGTCTGTGTAAGTGTGTCATGGCACAAACAAAGGAGATTTCTGAGGAGCTCTGAAGAAGAGTTGATGCTCATCAGGGTGGAAGGGGTTACAAAACCATCTCTAAAGCATTTGGACTACACCAATCTACAATCATACAATCTGTGTACAAATGGAGGAAATTCAAGATCATCATATCCCTCCCCAGGAGTGCTCACACCAGATCACACCAAGTGCAAGACATGTATAGTCTGAGATATCACAAAGGAACCCACCATGAGGAGAACACTGAACATTGAACAACTAAGGAAAAACCTTCTTCTCTCCCAAAAGAACTACCCATCTGGAGCTTGTTATAGATCCCATGGGCAAGTCAGAAGGTTATTGGAACAATGTTTTATGGACAAATGAGCAAAGATATATCTTTCTTGATTAAATGTGATGTATTTACGTTAGAAGAACACTGCAAAACACAAGTCAGGTCCTACCTTTGAGAATGGTATGTCTGGAGATGTCAGTGAATGGAGATGAACAATTTATTGGTAGGGACAATTCACTGGATATTGGTGGGGACACGTCAGTTCCAGAAATCCGCTAAATCTACACCCTTGGAGTCATGCAGCAAGTTGGATTGGCATGTAATCCAGCCCAGGATAAATATATCAATCGGCCCTCATATGTTTTTGTCTACCTTGTCTGTTTCGGTTGGTGACATTTTATCGAATTGTGTGTCCGTTTGGATCAGATTTATTTGAGGAACAGATATGTTTCTAAAGCTCTGCCTCCTGGTTATTTTAATTGCTAATTATCTGAACTAGAGCTTGTTCTGCCTCAGAGGCAGCGCTGCCTCCAGAACCATTTTTAGTGATTTTGCACAAGTTGTCATGTGTGCACTTGTATAATGTATATATACATTAGTATTATTGTCATTATTAATATTGCTATATTATTGTTGTTGTTGGTGTTTTTGTTTTAATTTGTAAAGATTTGGCAGTACAAATGTACAATTATAATTACAGTTGTACAAATGCACAACAACAACAACAACAACAGCAACAACAACAACAACAACAACAACAACAACAACAATAATAGTAATAATAATAATAATAATAATAATAATAATAATAATAATAAAAATAAAAATAAAAATAAATAATAATAATAATAATAATAATAATAATAATAATAATAATAATAATAATAATAATAATAATAATAATAGAAGCCCACTGTTTTCAGTTCTGTTTTCATGTCCATCATCTGTCTGTTATAACTCTTACACGGTGCAGCTGCTCCTCTCCCTGCTCTCGGGGGTCGTGCTGTAGTCGGGGCGGGGCGAGAAGCTGGGTGTTGCCCCTTTGACGACGTTTTTACTAAAGCGCTGAGAAGCTCAGCAGCCCGTTAGTTCAGCAGGACGTTAAACTCCGCTTCGTTTCCCGTTCACACAGAGGACACAGGGCAACATGGGTGTGGAAGGCTGCACGAAATGCATCAAATACATGCTGTTCTTCTTCAATTTCATCTTCTGGGTGAGTGAGCGTTCTTCTATCGGAGAGCTACCGCCATTGGACTTGTTTATCGTAAGGGTTGTGATGAGTGTTGGAGCGGGACAATGGTAGTGGAGGAGAATCCATGTCCGGGAAAACAGGAATCCGTTCCGGGATTTTGCTCCGACTGTGCCTGCGCGGTTCTACTGCGGCTCGGTGAATCAATAATGGCGCCGGCGGTCGGAACCAAATCAAGGAGCGGATTTCGCTTTTCCCCGGATTCTCCACCTCCAGACGGCTTTACGCGTCTAAGCATCGGATTTACAGAATCGAGGCCACGAGGCTGGAGCAGGGGTAACAGGGGTAAATACCCACCCCTACAGTCCAGCCGCAGGGGGCAGGGGCAGAAACCGAGGTGTAACAGTAACAGACGCTTTACAGCGTCTGAAGCGTCACTTATTTACACGTTTAGAAGCTCGCGACGTTAGTGGTGAAGGTAAACAGTCCCAGTTCCCCCAGTGAGGTCCAGTCTTTGGGCAGTTTGGGCAGGGGTTGAAGTTGACTAGGAGGATAAATCTGTTCTTTTCGGTCGTTTTCATGGTTGAACGTTAAAACCCAGCTGGTAAATAAAGAGCCCGGCTCCTCTGCTCGTTTTTAAGGTTGAAAATAGAATTTAGTTGAAGTTTGGCGGGTTTTTGGTGGGTTTTACTGTCACTTTCCTGCGTCCTGTGACAAAGTGAGGACACAGGAGGTTTAAGTGGGTTTCATTGAGCTGGAGGTGAAGTAAACCAACGTCAAATAAAAAAAATGTCTTAAAATCATTTGTAAAATGTAATTATAGAAATGTCATTTTCTTGTGAGGACAGGTTGGGACTGTGGATTTGATGTTTTCTTAACTGTGTTTCGACTAGAAGAAGACTTTCCCACTCCTCCAGGCGAGATCTTTCAGCTGTGTAATGTTAGATCGTCAGTCTTTTCACATTGTTTTTTGTAGGAGAGTAAATCGGTTATTTACATCTAAAACATAGCTCCCTAGACACCCATGGTGACCTTAAAATCCACCAAATAAACGGAATTATTTCTTAGACCAACACGGTTTACCAAAGGCCAACAGTTACATGTAAAAATAAAGTTAACTAAGTGATCAGACTTCCATCGTTGCATGGTTGAAGTTAATATCTGTTCATTTCTGATGTAAAACCATCACTTTTAGTTACAGTTTCTTGTGTTTTACTGTGGCTGTGGTACCCTGTAAACATAAAAACAGTTTCCCTGATCATGTGAAAGGGTTAGGACACCACATGAACAACTTTGACATGTTTAAATATATGGACATTTGATCTTCCTTTTAATTTTTGAGAGGTGGAGGTGAAATAACCCACAAAACAATAGAAAAGCCTTGGATGATGCCCTAATAGCTGGTATTTTCTCTTTTGCCTGAAATAATGTTGATTAGATGTTTCTTGTAACCATCTGTCAGTCTCTGACATAGACTGGAGCAAAGATTTTCCCACTCCTCCTTGCAGAATTCTTTCAGCTATGTGAAATTTCAATGTCGGTCTTTGGAGATTTTTTCCTCAAGCCCCCTCTGATGCAATAAAAGATTCATAGAGGTTTCTGTTAGAAATATCCTGCTGCAGCAAAGAAGTCCTGGTCTCTGTGTTCTTTTAGTCTTGCCACTATGTTTTATTGGACAGGAATGGTTTCCCCTTACTGTTGCTATGGTACCCTGTAAGTCTTAAGAACTCGCTGAAACCTCTCATTATTTCTCAGGTGTTTGGGATAGCAGTGAAGACAAATCATATAGAAGCCCATTTCTGCCACTTGGAGAAGAAAACGGTCATACAAGTTATAATTATGAGATTTGACCATTATTTTTTGTCTGAATTTGGTGCCCAGACTAGGATGGGTTCTTCAGTTTATACCAATTAATGTAAGCTAAAAAGGTTCCAGAGCAGTCTGATTGAGTCTGATTAAATTTAATGTCTTTTACTTTCTGAGGTATAATTTAGAATTTACTTTAGTCCTAGTTTTGTGAGCCAAAGCTTTGTTGCTACACTGGGTCTTAACAATTACAACTTAATACACTTAAGCTCTGTATAGATCTGTAGAAACTTGTGTATTACTTAAATGTTAGGGTTAGGTTCAGGGTGAGTGTTAAAAATTAGGATTATGGTTAGGATTAGGTTAAACATTAAAGTGATATTAATTGAATTAAGTTTAAGTTTAGCGTCTGTGAATCATTGAAAGTGTAGAATCCAAATTTAAAAATGTGCATTCTAACTGTTCCTGCATCTACTTTAAGTTGATTCTCGTTAATCTGATGCCTCTTCAGAAATGTTCCATCTAAAGAGAATATGACTCACCAGTAGGCCTGTGGAAACTGACTAAACCACATAATAAAAGAGTGCATGTTTTTTCCACCTCAAATTTCTCCTCATAGTGTCCAAAGTGGTAGAAAATCCAGGCTTTATCAAAAGGTTTCAAACAGAGCAGACATTTGAGAGACTTTGTTAGACACTGCACACTTAGAGTGGGAGTCTGGGTTTAGAAAGGCTCTCAGACTTCATTCATGCAGTAATCTTCATTAGGCTTTACAGTGTAGGCTATAATTGCATTTGTCAATTGATGGATATTGATGGACTTCATCATCCATCAGTGTTTTCTTCCTGATGGAAACTTAAAATTAAAGTGGTGAACATCTTTACTCTCCTCTATTAGCACAGGATATTACCTCTTCTACTGATTCACGTGAAAAAGTTAGAACACCCCACGAACACCTTTGACTGTTTTAACATATTTAAACATAAGGACATTTGATCTTCACCTATATTTAGAGATGGAGGTGGATCTACACCATTTTTGTGAAGGCCTCGGAGAGCTCTTGGGATCTGGCCATAATGATCCCATTTACTTCAACAATGAAGACCAAACCAACTATTTTAAATAAGACTAGGGTTAAGGGTAGTTAAACCTCCAAAGTCCTGTCTAATGATGGTATAATGTTTTGCAGCTGGTTTGCTTTACCCGATTCTAATGTCTAAAATTGCATTTCTAATAATTGTTTACATGTTGAGTTCTATCACCTTCGTCTCTCAGTAAATGAAGATCAAATGTCCATATGTTCAGATCTGTTAAAAGAGACAAAGGTGGGCAATCCTAGTCTTTTAACATGGCTTTATTCTAAGCAGGTGGCCAAGTGATTTTAGTGGAAGTGAAGGCCTGACATTAGCATAATGCAGAAACCACACCCTGAATTATTTATAGAACATCTAGTCTGAGTTTATTAAAATAAAACAGCAAAACACTACAAGAAAAAGGTGCCAGAATCTGAATGTAGGCTGTGTCACAGGACTACCATATTTAGAGCAAGGTCAGCTTGGCTGTAAAAGTGAGCCTGAAACTGTAAGAGTAAATTTGAGCTGGCAGGCAAATAGATGTCGGACTGGAATCATGGTCACAGTGCTTTGGGCCCCAGTGTTGACGTGCCAGGCATTCTACAACCCCCTATCACTTAGTCATGGGGTTGAAATAACCACCAAGGGTGACAGGCCAGAGGAGGAGTCCAGGAGAGGAGAGGGTTGTCTAACATGACTTTCTTTAGCAGAGGGTATAGGAAGGGCTTTCCTGAATTAATAGAATATCCAAGAAAACAAGGGAGCGTGCAAAGAAGACAGAGTTCAAAAACATGGCTGAACACGTATCATTAAACAGTGATATGCTGTTATTTTTACAGTATTATTGGTACCTACCTATTGACTCTACCATAAAGGATTACTGAAAGTGTGTGTGTGTGTGTGTGTGTGTGTGTGTGTGTGTGTGTGTGTGTGTGTGTGTGTGTGTGTGTGTGAGTGATACATATCTTAACATGTCTTGTATGTGTAGCCACAAGGCTTATACTCTAAGATTTATTGAATTTTAAGAGCTTTTTCCAACCACTGCTAGAGATGAGCACAGTTAAAAGCGTTTGAGGATTGGTAAAGGGATACTTGACAAATGAAGATGAAACAGCACAGCCTACTCTTTCAAAAATAACTGGTATATAACTAGTAACACAAATGACAATTCAGTCACACCACAGGACATTTACACCATTGTGGGCAGTGTGAATCATAGCCATCTGATCTTTTCCTTGTGTTTTCCTAGTACATATGCATTTTCATTCTTAGTAAGGTCAAATAAATTGTTTTAATTTTCTTGTCACACCACAAGACTAGCAAAAATTGACATGTTAATGATTTGACAAAGTATGAAATTTGTTAAATTAAGAGATTTCAACTTGCCATTCAAACTTCACCTCACAGCCAAACATCTGAGGGGCTTTCTGGGTGTGTTTTGACCAAAGGACCATGACGTAGTTATACATGAAACAGCCAGTTTAAATAACTTGATAATCCAGGTCACACCGCAGGACAGCATTTTCAATGCAAAATTTAATTTAGTGAGATTGTTATTGTAGGGGTTTCGCACATTTTTACACATGATTGTTTGTAAACTAAATGTGTTTAAAATAATGGCTTAAACATTTATTTCAGGTGTTACTGATTTATTGTATAAATGTTTATATTACATACTTAATTCATGTTACCATCACACAACAGCACATTCTGCATGTTAACCTTACAATAACAACAAAACACCACCCATTTAAAAGTAAATTTTTTCTTTTTTAATTTTATCTGTTAATATTTTTTACTTGATTATGGTTAAATCAGATGTGATGCCACCCACATATATAACCATTAGCTTGTAATGATTCTTTTTCTGACTTTCAGAAAATGAAGGACGTGGCAATAGAAATATTGGAACAGATTGGAACAGAAGTTATTTTAAACCAGTCTGAATTTAAGCCAGGATGAGAGCCGTTTGTCACCTTGGTAGACATTTAAGATGTACTGATGTTCATCTTGGCAAGCAGGAAACTGCACCATAGCAACAACATCTTGTCAGAACACCTCAGCCACAGCTCTGGATGGGCCAAAGACAGCCTCGACTTCCCACTGCTGTTCAGGGAAGAAAATGAGAGCAAGGCTTATTGCCATTGTGCGCAAACATCACACTAAGAGCATTAACATACTGCTGACATGCGATAATGGCTTTCAGCACTTGAAGAGAAGTGGTTCTATTCTCTTGAGTATTTAATAATATTATTAGGGATGTGCCAATATGGGCATTGTGGGCTGCTGCCAGGATATGATATTTTTCCATTCATGCGTGTGCCGATACTGATATCAGCGTTCTTCCTTGTTAGTCATGGGGAATTCATATATTAGTCATTTTTTATTTATATTGCCCAGCCTTACGATAATCACATCACACGATCAAATCAAATTTGACCAAATACAAAGAGCCTCCCTCCATTCTGGTTGACACTGTCTGCTCGGAGTGGCTCAGTGGTCTAAAGCTCTAGTACTATGATCGGAGGGTCTCAGGTTTGAATTCCGGGTCATGTGATGCCCGGCAGCAGCAGTTTGAACACGGTCAGTCAGTGGCTTTGTATGTTTTGGAAGAGGAATGTGCTTGTCTTCATCCTCCTTTTGTTGGGAGTAAAAAAAATGTAATTGTTTGGTCTAAATTATAACAAGCATTTAAAGTGTTTTTTTCTTCTATTTTTGGCCGAGTAATTTTGGTCACCAAATATTCAGCTTGTTATTGTAATTATTCATTAATATGCTGATTCATTAATGTAATAATATTCAATCTATGAGCCTGAAGAAAACTGCATGTGTATAATGTTCTTTGAGGGTTTTACATCTGAAACTTGGCTTTGGCGGCTTCTTAAGTCAGGTTAAGGAAACATCGTTTCCATCCATCTTAAGCGCACACTTAAGGCTTTGTCTTTCATTCACGGCAATGTGGGGAAAAAATCATTGCGGAAGCAGCCATTGTGTACTTTCATTCCCTTCCCGCCACTTAGGGTAATTAGAGATTGCAGTCAGTCATCTTATTGTGTATCATTGATTCATCTCACTTTCCCTTTTGAGGTGGATGAGTTCAGATAAATAATTAATAAGGGGGGCATAATCATATCTGTTTACCATTGTAGCCCATTTCTACCAGATGCATCACTCTTATAAAACCACTTGTCTGTTCACTGCTTTTCTGCCAATTTGTGGAAAGTCTGTGGGTTTCTTTGGAGTGTCAGACTGTAGGCTGCCCCAGACTGATCGGAAACTGAACTTCTATTTCCTGCTTCTCTGGAACTCAGTTTATAAAAGGTGTGTTTTTTTATTTTCATGCTTTTAAAGACCACTTTGATCATGGTAAAGTTGTTTTGTTGCACCATGTCCAAAGATAAGAGACTGGCGTGATAAGAGCAGTGTCTTGCTCTTTTCTTTGGCTCTGTGAAGGGGTTGTGTGTTGTAATGTTGGCACTGCACGACAAAGTGTTTCTGCATTAGGGGGAGAAAGATAATGCTGGACTAATCAAGCAGGGCTTTTTGTTACAGAATCTGTTAGTGTGTTTTTTTTTTCCTCTTAAAAACTGTTTGTACCCCACCCATGAAGACCAACGTTAAATCACTCGAGTAAGTAAGCATTTAGGGAGGCTTGCTTTTAGATACAGCTGCTGCAATCTGAGAGGAAATATCTGGAAATCAGTGATTTGAGCTTGGAAGAAGCTGCTGATGGATGTTGGCATCATATGACACAGATCTTTAATTCCTTGTTTTTTTTTCCTGCTCATGTCACACATTTGTAATGCAACTGAGTAGAAGATCACAGCTGGATTCCCTCATAAAGCTATTTTTATTAGATGTGTTTATTTACTGATCAGACTTTTATTTCTTCCCAGACAAAGTACCAGTAGGGTTACATTTCTATAGCTGGTGGTTCTTCAATGATCCTTTAGTAAAGAAAATGGTTCATGTATGGTTCTTCAGATGTATGGCGAATGTGCTGTAGAGCTTTCTATGTAGAACCTTTTGGATAAGGGTCCTATATAGCAAAATTGTTACAAGTTTGACATCATAACAGTTGTAGAACCATTTTGCACTTTCTCCCTAAATGTGAAGACATTTTACAAGATGCAAAGAACCCTTTATTTATATTTTTATATAGAGCCATTTTGCTGGAACCATCTTTACTGAAGAACCCTTAAAGAAAGCTCATTTTCTGGTGTACAGTTGAGTTGTACACTAGAAGGTTGCAAGAATGTTGCGATGTGGTCTGTTTGCCCGTGATAATGTACAGTAGACATTTGAGAAGCTAGGGTCTATACCAGTACACGAGACAGCTGCAAGGCAATGACGGAATGTTCCAGAAATGGCTGTCTGACTAAGCAGCGGAGCTTTTGGGAGCTCCTGAACTAGTGAAAGTAGTTCCCCGCGCTTTTTTTCCCATTGTTAATTTGTTGCCATGTTTTATTTCCCAAACTACAAACACCGATGGATTGATACACCTGGATGTGAATTCCTGCTCCAAAAATTCCCTATTTTTAACATGTATGAAATGTAAGCTAGACATGCCTTTAATCCATCAACTCAAAAAGAAAGAAAGGGAGGAAACCCCCTCAATGATTCAGGTTTGTGGAAAACACCAATATGTAAACCTCATGACTTAAGAAGAGTCATCTCGGTCTACAGGAATGTGCTGGTGAAGAAGAGATTTGCCGCAATCCGATGGTCCCCGAATCCAGCCTCACCCTTTGGCAACACTTGTATTTACCCGGTCACTAAGCAACGAGCTGCCTGAGTTCTGGAATGGGCTGGGGCAGCCTAAACAGAGACAGGGGAGGAGAGGGACGAGAAAGTGTCTCTATATCAGTCTCACAGACACTTAGTCAGGCACCCACAAACCCTTAGAGGAGTGGCTGAACTTTATACCTCTCTGGGGGCCACAGTCTGGCTTGGAAACAGTTCAGATCATCTGCATGAATCAGTTTGGTCTCTCTGATGGTTTTGTTTTGTTTTTTTTTCCTGGAGAAATTTTCCTCAACCACTTCCAGAGCTCACTGGTGGAATGTGTTTCTTGTTCCGGAAGTTTGGAAGTGTGGAGCTAAATGAAGGGACGTACATAGAAAGTCTGGTCTTGAGGAATTTGTACATATGTTACTAAATTGGCATTTCAGGAATTGTTAAATGTGCTAAATATAGGTCTACTCTCATGAATATCTACCAATATACTAATAAAACACCGACGTGTAGAAATCAAAAGATCAGCCACTGTAATTTTATTTCCTCAGTCTAAGCCAAAGCCTCCACCTAAAGCTAAACTGTACCAAACCCTCATCCTAACCATTACCATATCCTAAACTTAATCCTTAACCGTAACATTAAATGAACATAAACTCAGTCTACCCTGACCTTAAATCAACAGTTACCATTGTTAATCATTGTCTGCTCATTAATTCCTTTTTATTTTCTCCACATCAGGGGAAAATTTCAGCACGGTGCTCACAGTTTCCCCTCCAGTGGACCCGAACTCATTGTGAATCATAATATATGTATCTTATTTTTACCAAAGAAGAAAAAAATCAGTGTAAGCATATTTTATTCCAATTCATTTTAGAGCATTTCTATTGGTCCAATCATTGTGTCATTGTGACAAAATATAAAGAACTGCCAGATTCGCATTGAGTGCAGAAATTAAGATATAAGGTTTTAAAGATAAACGGTTATTTGAAGATTTCTAAGCACGTTATGTGCCGTTATAACAGTTAGAGTGCAGGTAAACATGGTTCTGCCTTTAGCAGGTGTTATTTTCAGTCAGCAGCTTTGGGAAGACCACTGAAAGCTGGTGGGGGTGGGTGAGGGGGTGGGTGAGGGGGTTGGTGGGGGGAGAAAGGAAAAATTCTTGCCTTCCCACCACTCAGTTTGTATGGTCAGTGAGAGCTGCTCTGCGAAGTGGGAAAATCCCCTGGGTTTGACCTATGGGTGGATGCATTTCGTTCTGCAGCTGTTCACAGATGTGTGTGAGTGAGAAAGGAGAAGGGGATTGATGAGAAGGGCTTAATGGATCCTGTGATGGAGGCAGAGAGAAAGTGAAAGAATGTTGAATGTAGGGCTCGGGGCTTTTGTGGAGATTTATGAGTGTTGCTAAATTTCACACAGTGAAGCTGTGGTGCTGATCATCTGCTAATACAGTAAAACAGTTCGTCTAAATAGTTCAGTTCCACGTGTTTAAATGGCTCACGTGTCACTTGTCCAAAACGCCGGCCTGGACAAATGAACAGAAACAGACGTAAAACTAAAAATGCAAATAAGAAGTCAATTGACAGTAAATAAAATTAACTACTAAGAATACTGAGATGCTTTGACTCCAGAGCTACTGTGTCCTGTATTATTCTACAAAAGTCATTTCCACATGAAAAAATCATAGTGGTTAAAAAATGTTTATAACAGTTGAGGAATAATTCATAGTGGTTAGGATAGAATGTTTTAGAAGTTACTGTATAATTCATAGTGGTTATAAAATAATGTATAGTTTTGGAATCATTTGTGACAACTGCTGAATTATTCATAGCACTTACTGAATAACTTATAGTAGTTACAGTTATAACAATTACTAAATAATTCATGAAAAATCTGTAGTAGTTAGTGAATAATTCCTATTAGATACTGAATAATTAATAGTGGATACTGAAAAGTTCATAGTGCTTATGAAATCATTTGTAGTAGTCATGGCAGAATTCGTAGCAGTTATGGAAAAATGTATAGCAGCAGTTACTAAGTAATTCAGTATTTAGTAGTCATGAATAATCCCTGTATTATTATGATCTGTAGTACTAAGTGAATACTGAATGATTAGTCACTGAATCATAAGTTGTACTAAAATAACTGAAATAATCATCAAAAATAGGCCCAGGGTTTGAGGGGTTAGAACTGGAATGGGTATCAGAGACAGAACGTTAAGTCGAGTGCTCCTGATCCCTGATTTAAACCACTGCTCCTCTCTGTATTCTCTTCTCTGACTGGTGTGTTTGGATGTTCCCGTGCTTGCTCAGCTAGACTCCGCTGGTCTCTAGGCCGTCTCCGCTTCCCCCTTATTTGTGTCTTGCATTCCTCCACAGCGTCTGTCCACTCCTGACGAGGTCCAGCTGCCCCAGCAGCGCACGGCCCGCGTCTGATTGGACAGTGATTTATCTGTAAACAGAGGCCCCTTTCCCGCTTCTAGTGCCCCCCTGCCCATACAATACCACTCATTGTAGTAAAAAACTTTAAATGGTCAACCCGGCGCCCTCTGACCTCCTCTTTTTTCTTTTTATTTCCAGTCTGACCCTCCTTCTCTGTCTGTAGAGTTGTCGGAACATCCTGCTCTCTGGCTTTTTGTTTATGAGAATCTCAGGGCAGAATTAGGATATTTTCCGTGGCCAGTATTAGAAGCGAGGGGAGCCTGAACCGGATAGCCTCTGTTTTCTTGGGTATTACTCGTTCAGTACCAGGCCCCTGAATATTTGTTGGAATCCTTTGTTGGGGAGTGTAAGCAAGCTCCAGAAGGAGCGGGTGATAAGAGAATGGGGACCTCAGGGTCACGTGAATTTGCTGACTGAAAGTCGCAGACACAGTGCTTCCTCTAAATAATGGAAAACAAATAAGTCCAATTTGCACAGTCAGTTTGCATTAGGAATTTGGGAACCTCCTGAGAAACAGACATGGAGGTGAACTTTGGTCTTTGGCCTTGTTCACGCTTTAGCTCTTAGAACCAGAGATCCCCATTTCACGGGCAGTTTCATGGTGTTTTCATGGCTCAAGTCTATCGTGTCTGTAGCTTGCTCTGATCCTATCATAACTATCCAAATACAAGACTAATCATGAGCTCATTGCGTATTGAATCACCAGTGAATGCATCTAAAATTCACTAATTTCCAACTCAAATCCCAGTTTAAATGCCAATAGCAGCGACCGCGTGTGTGTTTACTGCTCTGTCCCAATGACCTGTATGCAGATTCTGACTCATCAGCGAAAGGGGGCGTGACTGATGATGTCCCTGACACAGATATTTGGTTATACAGGGAAATGAGATGGGAGGGGCTGTTCACTCTCCTTGCTGACGGTATTCAAATTTCAGAATAAAAGTCCTGAGAAGGGATAATACTTTATCATTTTTGTTATTTATGTATGTATTTTGAAGAACATATTATAAATATGCTTCATAATGTAATCATTTCAAATAACTCATCAATATTCTTGCATTTTCACCTCAAACACACTTTAGATGATCGACTGCCAACTGAGACGTAAAATGTTTAGAACATGGTCAATTTTAAAACATGGTCAAATTCATACAAATATTTAAATTATCTTCATTTTACACCATTAATGAAGGCATATTTTTGTATTCTAGGACCTCTTGTAAATAACAATACCTGGGGTGTGTGACTGTGGAGAATGATCAAATGAAAGTCTTTGACAATCTGTCTGTGTCTGTCTCCTGTTTGTCCACTCAGCTGGCCGGATGTGTAATCCTGGGCGTCTCTCTTTGGCTCCGTCATGACCAGAAGACCAGCAGTCTCTTGGACCTGAAGTACGAAGGTGCATCAGCACCCAGCACCTTCTACATCAGTAAGCATTCTGATATGATTCTCATCAGTAGGACTAATTTCAACACAGTGGAACGGAAACTCGTTCTAATCTTGGCCGTCCACTCTTATTCAGTGTTAGTAACATTATTAATTCTGGGTGAACTATTCCCTGTCCTGACTATTCTGACTCCTCCTCTCCTGCTCTGTTTTTTTCCATGCTCTTCCTTTCAACCAGATTTGTTATTGTTACTGGTCCTGCAGATCGATGTAATATCAACAATTTATAGTTTGTAGTCACATAGTTTATTACTTTTCAGTGAACTCTGCAAAGCTTTGACTTGACCCAAGTTTCTGCTGCCTCTCTGTCGTTCCAAGCCAGATGAAAATGATCAGACCTCCATTAACCTGCTACATTCCTAAGAATAAAGGTGCTACGTAGGGCTGGGCAATATATAGTAAATATCAAGGTATTGAGATACATTCTGAACAGTATGTATGAAGAGGCTATATTGTAATATCACATGTTATGCAGGTTATCGTCTGTGTTAATTACAGAATAAGAGCATGACTGGGCCATTTGTGTGGAAATGGTTTGGTTTCTGGAGGAATGATGCTCTATAATGTACAGATTGTTCATATTTTGTTGTAGAAACATTGTGATTAAAGGTTACTAAAATTATGTAAATAAACACTGCATGCTGTATTTGGTCATTATGATACTTTAACATTATATTTTGTGAAGATTTTCATTATATTGTATCATATATTGCCGTTTCTTTTAGTCATATCGCCCAGCTTAGTGCTTCAGAGGGTTCACTGAGTGATACATTAAGCTGGGGTTATTCTACACGATTTTTATCCAGGTTTTAGTCTGTAGTTGCCTCAAGTCGTCTGCAGATTTTTAGTCAGAATCGACAGTTGGAGAGAGAATCAAGTATGTTTGAGGCGGTTTTGCCTTTCAGATCGATCAGAACGTATAAAAAAGATTAAATTTCTTTTTTGGACACCTCATGAAATGTTTTGTCTTTACTATATTTAAACATATTGAAATTTGGTCTTTGGACATTTCTTCTTTATACACACTTTCACTGCCAAAGGGGGAGCACAGTAGAGGATATCACATCAGCTCACAGCAATATGTATATCCATATCAGGATCACAATGTAACAGATCACAATATATTGCCCAGCCCTACTGGTCAGCGATCCAATTTAGATAGGTCTCGCCAATAGCCAATGAAATCTGTGTTTAGCCAGAAAATGCAAACACAACCATGTGTTCATGTTTAATTTTTGGTTGCACCTTAAATTTTGCAGCTGTATTCTGGCACTAGATGTGACAAGCATGCTCTTGTTCAGGCACAGCATCGTCTGGCCATGACATACTAATACGCAGATTACCTTACCCAGACCCTACTGCACTCAGACCCTAAAGATTCAACCAACGTCTGCAGTTCACTCCTACAAAGAATGATGTTCGAAGAGTTACTGATGGAAAGAGTCGTAATAGATTCAGCTACACACTGATTTTTTTCACTGGATGGTGGATGTGGTGCTTTTTCCAGTGAGTCAACACTTTTAGATGTCACGAGTCCATTAATAACAATAGGTGACACTATCTGGACTCCATTTCCTACAACTTTCACACGGATCACCATCCTGTCATGCCGAGTTCAACGTGTTGCTGTTCACATGACTCTCATCCTTGTTCTTTGTTAAGTAAGAACAGTTTGGCAAGTAACCATATTCCCCAGCATGTCCTTTTCCTCGTTTATTGGGTTTGGCGCAGCTGATTACCAAACCTTACTTTCTTATCTGGTTTGACATTTTACCCCATATTCCTGTGACGACATGCATTTCCACAGTACTTTTACTTCTCTTTATGAGAGTATGTTTGCTTTATTTGCGAGTGTTTTAGCTGCAGTTGCTTAGATTACAGATCAGAGTCTCAGCTTGACTCATCTGAGGATTCCAGTCAGGTCAAAAGGTCAGATGTGTCAAAATGACTGTCATGCACTGCGTGGTTCCCGTAAGAAAAAATAAACTCCATACTACTTATTTGAACTAATGATTTCAGTTGAATGAATGGTGAAAACTCTTCAAGTGGGCCTGTCATGATAATTTTATTATCAATGTATAGTACAACAAATGGCCATGGCTGTAATAATTTTTGCTAATTATTATTTTCTTAACCAGGAGAGCCAATCATATTTATTTACAATATTTTAAATATTATTTTTCACATTCTAATTGAATATTAATGTTCTGTCACAATACCTGTTTTTGGGGATGATGAATTGTCCTAGAAATAACTCCTTTAAATGATAATGTCATTTTAAGATCATTTATGCCTTGATGTAATAATAGCATAATAATGCAATTATACCCATTTAAAGATCAGTAAACTTAATAATTAAGAATATTCAAACAATACAAATACATACATTATCAGGGATAACAAAGGAAACATTATCAATTGTGGCTCAGCACAGTGCTGCTAAGTAGCACATATTTGATGGGTAGCTCAACATGACAGAACCCTGGCTCACTCAAGTTAATACACTCTCCTCGCTCATTCGGGAAATGTTCCCACACTGGAGCTGGAAAGCGGCTTTTCTGAATGGTCAGCTGCTCCCTCTGTTAAAGTTTTTGTTTGAGACAAAACACAGACTAATAATGCTCCTCTTTTGAACTACAGTAGCTGTAGCATTCAGACGACAGCAACTGTATTCCAGACAAAAACAAAAACAAGAAAGGTTTGTCTGTGATTCACTCATTTTGTCATTTTGTGAGGAGTTGCATGGATAGACACTACAGATCCTGCTCTCTGCTCATGGACAGTGTGTAATATTGCTGTCAACAAAATGACGAGTCTGTTCATTGTATGATAAATATGTAATTAATGTGACAGGCCTACCGATGTCCAAAAATGAATCAAACATTTCAGGCTCTTTAAAAGTGTAAATTTATGCTATTAAACTGTTACCTTTATAATAGAGTCTCAATTTGGTCTTTAAATGACAATATTTCAGTGTGTTGTTCCAACAAAATTAGTTACTGAGCCTTCTCTTCAAGATTATACCAGTTGCTTTGATTGTTCTATAAGATGACATCCTCTCCCACAATGTGCTGTTCCAATGTGGTGGTGCGTCAATACTTGAACACCACGTCTTTGACAGCGTAAAGTCAACCTACCATAATTGCTTCATACTGCAACATGCTGGCTAATGGAAAAACGATGGGAAAAAAGGAACTTTCATCACCAATTCCTCCTGCATAGTTCCCTTCATGAAACATAAGTTATTTCCAGCTCTAGCAATAGTACATTTATCACTGGATCACAAATCTCAAGTACCAGTTACAAGCAAAACACTGTTTGTGGTGGTAATGCCAGTGACCTTAGCATTAGCTCTGGAGGATCCTGCCTCAGCAGTGTGCTAGACTTTGCTCACATAAGACATAAACTTGTATAAATAACGGTTCTACAAAGGGTCCTTTGAGTGATGTTGTAGAAGAACCAAATGTAGTTCAGTTAAGAGTCATATTTGTAAAAGAGATGTTTCAGTATGACACATTCATACTCACACCTTTCTGTCACGAAAATGGTTTGGTTCTTTGGGGAACCAAAAGTTGTTCTTCTGTGGCTTTGACTGTTTGGCGCATGCAGTGTTTAAACCCCTCCGCGTCACTGCTGGATTGAGAACACCAGCCAGAAATATCTAACGTCCTGTGAGCACTGATGAAGGACTAGAGGATGATCAACACAAACTGTGCAGAAACAGATGAGCTTCTGTGTCTGACTTTACATTTTCAAGGCGGAGCAACTAGGCAGGAATGTGTCATAGAGCGCACAGTGAGTGGAGATGGTGTCTTAACACTCCAGCAGCACTGCTGCCTCCGATCCACTTGTACCAGCCCAACAGATTCTAACACACCACCACCACCATGTCAGTGTCACTGAAGTTCTTAAAGTGACCCACCATCCACATAATAGCTGCTCTGTGGTGGTCTTGTTGGGTCCTGGCCATTGAAGAACAGGTGAAGGGAGACTAACAAACTATGCAGAGGAACAGATGGACAACAGTCTGTAATTATAGATCTACACAGTGCTCCTGTATGGTCAGTGGAGCTGATAAAATCAACAGAGTGTTCAAACAAGGACTAATCAGTGTATCTTCTCAATTGACCATTAAACAGTGAACTGCTTCTTTAACAAAAAAAATCGATCATAAATTCTTATATATTCTCAGTGTTTGATGTTTCCAGAGAGCATTTTCTGTTTGATTGAGGTAAAGTCATTGATGGTGTAGTTCACCAGCTTGTTCACAGCTACACCTCAGTTCTAGAGAGCTGTACAAGGTCTTTAAAGGAATTCTCAGGCTTTTTCATTCACCTTTTCTCCCTGTTCCCTCCACCCCCCAAACACACTCACACACACTTTTTCTTTGCTTTTCTTGGTGGAATCTTGGCAGAGTTTTTCCAGCATGATTACATTTCCTGCCTTATGGAAAACTTGTGCCTCACACTCATCCAAACGAGAAACCGAGTCTTGTAAATTTTAGCCCTGTAGCTTGCAGGAGGGTGCTGGTGGTGACGGCAAGGAACCCGAAGGAAACTGAATCACAGAGAGCCTGTGTGTTTCCTCTCTTTCCATCTCTCTTTCTTTACCCAGAATAAAACAGACCGGTTGAAAGCTGAACCCCTCTATTTTCAGTGCCCTGAATCATCTCTATTGTGTGAGTTTGAAGGAGTTTCTACCAGGTCTGTTTACTGAAAGGGGGGAGTTGAAGAAGAGGGACTTCTCAGAGGCTTTGGAAAATGTTAAATTCCCTTCAAGTCTTTGGCATTTCCTTAACGTTTAAGGCAGGGATGTGACTAACTGCGTGGAGTGAGTGTGTTTATATACGTCAGTTTCAGTGTACAAGGGACGGAAGGATTTCCTAAGTGTAACATCTGAAATAAGAACAGTATAATTCTGGCAAAAAGGAACAGAAATGCACTGACTCGTTGGGTTTTTGCCCCTCAGAAATGATCTTCCTCTTTTCTAAGTGTTGTTAGAATTAATTTGTTTCATTTGTACTTAAAAGAGTGAAAACAGAAGTTTGAGTTCATTTAAATGCTTTACTGCAGTTACAGTGGAACTGCATATTATGGATAAAAGTATTGGGACACCTGCTTATTTATTGTTTCTTCAGTCCATTAGTGTTTGAACAGTATACAGGAACGAAAGAAAGAAAGTATGCAATCCTTAGCCTGGGTCATGTGGTGTTGGCAGAAACGCAAGCATTTGCTGCCATTCATTTCAGCCACTTGTAAGAGGAGCGCTGAGGTCGCAGTTCAACCCTAACCCCAATATCTGCAGAGTAGTTTACCAGTGCCTTGACCTTCTGACCTCAAGGATTCAGGGGAGGGTCACTGCGACACACTGGCCATTGTGGAGCCCTGCGGGTGGCCGGTCAGATGTCTGGGAACAGCTGAAGGTCTCACAGGAGTCCCACACACAGCAGAGTCTGCCAACACAGACCAATGCAATCAAGCAAATACAGAAATTAAAGTGGACATGAAACCCTAAATGTGTTTGACATCATTCTAGCAGTCCTTGTGACGTCATCAGGTTGGTTTCATGAAAACACTAGTCTACGTTACCTACAGTAACTGAATGGACAAAAAGAAAAGCCCACCCAGAATTCACTTTTGTATTGCCTCTGGATGCAGCAATGAATTTTATAGAGTAAAGAAACAAAGAAAGACTCTTAAACGGAAAGCGGTTCTCCGTTATTGGCTCGCTGCACTGAAACGAGAGAATCCTCCGGTCAGCTGCGATGTGAGGGTTTGTAGTGACCACTTCTTACACAAGGACTCTGTAGAGGAGCTGGTCATTTGCTGGACAAACAAGTTGGAGTGTGAGGCAGCGCTGTGTTTGACTTTTGCTCTTATAAATTCGGAGCACAGATCACCCAGTGTACAACGAGAGAAGTAGCCGAGCACTAAAAGGAAAGGGCGCGATGACGGCCCGATGATCCAGCAGAGCAGAGAGTAGTACGTCCCAACAAAACCGCAAAAATCCAGCTCTCTTACCGGGATAGAGCCAAGCCAAAGACAAGTCAATTAAATTGTCCAATGCCCAACTCTCTTCCACCACTTTATTGGAGAACTACTTGGTATGAACAAGCTGTCTGATTGGCCATGTCAGCTGCTGAATGCTCTTCTGTACAGAGTTTGGTTTCAACTCTTTCTCTTCTCAGAAGCTTGAAAACCATTGGGTTTCTTGGAACCCTCTTCCTGTTTGAAAATTTCCACAAATCAACCATGTGATGTTATCACTGACCCAAAACCAACATGGCTGCAACCTAGAGCGTAAGCCATGTATAAGTTTTCTCAAAATAAATTGCAACATTTAATTCTGTAGAAAATGTGTGAAGTACAGTCCTGTTTATAGCATTTTTACTTCCTGAAATGGAGATGAGGCTAATGTTAAGGCTGAGGGATGTTCACAAAAAAACAAAACAAAAACATATTCCAGTATATTTTAGATGAATGGTGATTAACAATGTGAAAATTACAAAATGAAAAAAATTAGGACACCCATGAAACCCTTTGTCTTTTTTTTTACTGAATTTAAACATTGAAATTTGACCTTAAGTTCTTCTTTATACACTCCAAGTCTTACACCCCCTCCATAGTGTGTACATGAGAGCATGACTGAGAGCTGAACAGAACATTATGTAAAGACTTAAAATGTTGGTTTAAACAATATCACCTCAACCCAGCTGTAGATAATGTTAAGTTTATGCTTTTATCAAGCACATTTATGCTCACCTTTGTATTTTGTGGTATGTTTGCGGTAATCTATCTAGCTAGCACACTATGTCCAAAAATGTGTGGACACTCCTTGTAATGAATGCATAATGAATCAGTTACTTTAAGTTGCATACGTTGCTGACACAGCTTGTGTCGTGTAAAGACGTACTGCCAATATAAATAGGACTCTGGAGCAGATAAACAAACATGAACCTGTTGGCACCATGTCTAATGCCAGGTGTGGGCTAAAGGGGTATAAAGCCTCCCATCACTGAGCTGTGGAGCAGTGGCACCTTTTAGGATGAGGATGGGACTTGAGGATGCTTTTGTTGCTGAATTCTCCACAATCTAGTAGGACGTCTTTCCTGGATAGTAGAGATAGTTACTCCAACAAAAGCGGGATAAACCCTTTGTAATACAGTTGGTTTCAGAAGAAACGTGAACGAGCAGGTGTCCACAGAGTGCATCTCCTCGGCTGAGTGGCTGTACTGTGAAGAGTAAGTGTATAAGGACAGGGCATGATTGGGTCGTCTGCTCTGTTTTTACTGCTCATTTGCTGTGCTTGGCAGTAATGAAGGACCAAGTTGGACGCCTTCTGCTGACAAGCCAAATGTGTGTCTAGTGTGACTGTAACTTCATACATTTTCAGGCAGTGGCGTAGGCGTTAAAGTGCATTCAAATGCACAAGTCTGAGGCCATAGATCTTAATGCAGACATTCATTACAGCCATTCTCAGAGAGAGATTCTTAGTGCAGAGAAATGGGCCAGCACGCAGCGACTGAACACACCCATCCTCACTCATTATGGCTTGCAGCGTGAGATAATCTGTATAAGTTAGACTTATCAAATATAAGGTCCTGCATGGGCTCCAGGGCAGAAGAATAGCATAGCTTTGTGAGTGAGCAAAACAGATGAGGATTGTCTCTCTAATAAAGCAACGTACCTTAATTTCATCATGTAATCGGATTGCACAAGTGAATGACATTTGCAACCACAGTTAGCACACACCTTTTTTAGACTGTCTTATTGTAAATGATGCCATGCAGTGCTGAAAGACTGCAATCGGGGAATAACGGTGTCGTGCTGACAGAATAAAATGCACAGTATGTTCAGCAGAAGCTTCACGGTATCTGACTTTATTGCATAAAGGGCCAGGACCACAAATGCAATAAAGCTGTATATGCACTCATTGACACAAAATATAACGCTGATGTGTAAGAGTGGAATGAAACTTTGTGTATGAATGTGATTGAAGGCCCAGGAGCCTGTTTGGCCACCTTGATCCTGGATACAAAATGTGATACAGTTGGGCATGGAGACGTACAGGTTCTGTATGGGGCCTGTCAGTCATGCACACTTTTAGGTTGCCGTAGCCGCCGTCCAAGCTGCCTCCATAATGCTTGATTGGTGATAAATCTGCCAACTAGGCAGGACAAGAAGTGTTGCAATCTGGTGGAAATGTTTCTGGGAAACTCTTGTGGTGTGTGGGTGAGCATTATCCTGCTGAAAAAAATGCTAGTGTGAAACCCTTCCATGAGAGGTGACGTGTCCGCAGGATGTCCTGCACATATTGCTGAGCTGTTAGTGTCCCTCATGTCACTGCTATGGTGACTGACTGTCATATGCGACATCTCCTCAAATCATCACACCAGCAGTTGAAACGCTCACAATGAAGCCTCCATACTCTTACCTGACAGTCATCAGAGACCGAACGGAACCTGGATTTGTCACTAAAGATGATCTGGTTCCAGCCTTTTTCACCTTGTGTGTGCGTTCATGTAACCCCTGCTCCCAACACATTCTAACAGCTTGATCAGAATGGTTTAGATGGTGGCAGTTTGTTGAAAAGACCATCCACACCCCTCAAAGATTTGGCAAAGTATCTTCAAGTGTGTGAGTCACCAAGAGGTATTCAACCCAAAGGTAGCATCGGAGAGTCCACTGGTGCCAAGACCCAGTGTCTAATCAGCCCACAGCTGTAATTATTTACATACTACTCGAGCAGAACTGATCTGGCATATCTTTCTTGGTGCCTAATATTTTGTGTCAATGAGTGTTGAATTGTTGAAGCAGTTTTGATAACTGCTACAACTGTCAAACCCATTTGTTGCACAAGACAAACATGGTTGGTTATTAGCAGAAGTGCTGCTATAAGCCAGATGAGGTAACAGATGGTCCTTTGCAGAAATGGTCATGCCCAGCAAAGTCCAGCCTGCCTCTTATATCAGGGGTGTGTGTGAAGGAAACAAGCCTTACGATGGCAGGAGCAGCTGCTGTGAAGTCGTTTGATGTTGTAACAGGTGCAGGGGCTGGACAGTCATTTCCTCAACTGCTTCAACAGAACATCCTGAGTTGGTTTAGATGTGAAGTGTAGATGTGCTCTTTATGTTAATCTTAAGCTGTTAAACATGTGGGTTCTACTGTAAGCTTTTGCTTAGGGTTGTTGATTTGAATTAGACAGAATCATATGTGAGCACAAACTAACACCGGCCACTTAGCATTAGGGTTGTGAATTGGCAAGAATTTGGTGATACAGATGTATCATGGTATAGGAATTAGGATTCAATTCACTGCAATATATAGCACGTAGTTTATATAATATTTTGTGATTTTGTTTTATTTATTTATTTATTTTTTGTTCAGTTCCCTTGGCCAGTTTTATGGATTATGGGTTCAAGTCTCTTTATTCACCTGACCACACACACCAGATGTTATTTTCAGAACATTCTAGGCTACTCTACTAGGACTTCATTTAAACATAGAATGTAGATTTTGTATGGATTTGACCATGATGTGATGAAACATATACCACGTTTGGGGCTGTTTGCTTGTAAGGAATAATCTAGTGTTTCTGAGTGAATGTAATACATTTGAGGAACTGTTTGTATTGATTAGATTATACTGGGTTCCACATTCTTATGCAGATTGATTTGTCAAAGATTCAATTTTGTTTTTCAATTATACACACGATATTGTGGCTCATTAAAATAGACCTTAGACACCTGTGGTAATTAGATTGCCAGGTGAGCCCAATTAAAGGAAAACTACTTTAAGAAAAGGATGTTCCGCATTATTAAGGAGGCCACTGGTTTCAAGCAGCATGGGAAAGATAAAGGATCTCTCTGCTGCTGAAAAGCATAAATACCTTGGACAAGGTATGAAACCATTAGATATTTCACAAAAACCTCATTGTACTGTGAAGAGATTTGTGGCTGACTCAGACCACAGACAGGCATATATAATAATAATAAGGAAGTTTTCTGTCTGACAAATAATCAAATTAAGAAATCAGCTGCAAAAATGCCATTACAAAGCAGCATACAGATATTTGGAGCTGCTGGTCCCATGAACCTCAAGGTGTAGGATCCTCCAGAGGCTTGCTGTTGTTCATAAACCAACAATTTGGCCACCCCTAATCAATGCTCACAAGCAGAACCGGTTGCAGTGGGCTAATTTTCCAAACAGTCTTGTTCACTGATGAGTGCTATGGAACCCTGGGTGGGTCAAATGGATGGAGGAGGTGGCGGAGTGTTTTGGGCCAGAATCTTGGGCAGAGAGCTGGTAGGCCCATTTAGGTACCCTGAAGGTGTGAAAATAACCTTGGCAAAGTATACATAGTTTCTGACTGACCACTTCGTTCCATGGTACAAAAAGGAGAAACATGTCTTCCAGAGCACCTTCATGCATGCATGCATCTCATGTTGCAAACAATACCTCTGTGTCATTGGCTGTTATGGGCATAGAAGGATAGAAACTATTGTAGATTTTAGCCCTTTTCCAAGCTGGATTAGTAGCATCTTGGTTAGATTGGGTAGGTCTTGCTATGCGTTATGATTGGTGTCAAGTCTGTAGGTTACTCTGATCCTGAATTGCATGTAGCGTCCAAGAAACCACACAGCCTGCAATTTGTGAGTGTAGGGTTTAAGTGCATAATTAAAAATTGATGTACTGTTTTTCAGAATCAGTACAGTATAATGATGCATCATATTGTGATTCTCAAGTGTATTGTTATTGTATGTACCCCTATTCAGCAAGTTTAAAAACTGTTATTTTGAGAATGTGTGTACTTCATGTGCTGTCAGGCAAAGCAAACAAGTGTTAACAATCGAATAGTTGTACTTGGGCCAGTACATAATCGAGCAAACCCTCTCTTTCATTATGAACTTTTTAACCACTATGCATGTGCTACATTTGGAACTGCACATGTATAATTCATCATAATATTTTTGGTGGACTTATATACTCTTCATAGTATTTAGTTTAAAGGTGTTTATGTGCAAATGGTTGGCATACCACATGTAATATAATGTGATGTTAATGTAATATAGTGTGTTTATATGGAAAATGAGTACAAATTTAAACCATGCAAATGCAGTGCATTACATGTATGAATTATGCAGTAACTACTATTAAATGTTATTGAGCAATGTGATGTAAGTGATGTCATTATGAGTGTAAGACACTGAAGTGATGG
This sequence comes from Acestrorhynchus altus, assembly GCA_034509495.1. Lineage (NCBI taxonomy): Eukaryota > Metazoa > Chordata > Actinopteri > Characiformes > Acestrorhynchidae > Acestrorhynchus > Acestrorhynchus altus. The sequence goes on along the minus strand of CM067523.1, from coordinate 9,318,741 downwards.
GGGTTAAAAAAAGATGTTCCTTTTTTATTTCCTTTTTTTGATCCAATTTTGCCTTTATTGCTGCCACAGTGAGCATCATGGACTCTAATAAAAGAATTTAATGAGAACACAAATGAAACTGTGCCATCGGCTTGGGTGGGCTTTCTGGTAGGTGGGCTTAGGCCCTGCTGAGGCTGTTTGTTTGGCACTTTGGTTTTCCATCTTAAACCCTTTCTGGCTCTGCCCATTCTCTGAGCTCTACGTCAGGCTGCACAATATATAAGGCACTGCATTATCATAGTACTTGAGCCACAAGTACTTTTTGAAGATTTGTGATGTTAAATAATGTTCTTGGTTTTTGATGCATCGTACAAAAAATACATCCACAGGAAATGTGGGATTGCAACGCTATTGGGAAGGAAGACAAAGTCAGATGCCAGTAATAAAGACCAAAGGTGGGGTGCAATTTCATGAATGTGTGACAACCTACCATTGATCTTGGCACTGAACTGATTCATTGGTTGTCTCCACCAAGACACATCACTGAAGATGAGCCACTGCCATTCTGAGTGACTCCACGACAGTCTGGCACGGCACCATTGTAGTTGGTTGATTGCTTCTGGGTACAGCTGTTTTTTAAATGATTAGTGTTGCTCTTCCTGCAGGGGAAGGTAGGCACTGGCTTATTATATAATTTCGGGAAGACAGAGGAAGATTTACTGTGAGGCACAGTCAGTCAGTTAACAATAACACACTCATACAGAGAGCAGGGCAACTGTCCAGCTGGTATGTTATGACTTATCGCTGTGCCTTTGTTGTCTTGCATTTATTCATTGTGCCCTAAAGGCAGATATTTTGCTAGGGAAACACGCCTTGTCTCCGTGGTGTGTGTGTGTGGTTAGGCTTGGGTGGAGACCGCAGTGGCAGAGTGCTAGAGGAATCAAGTTGGGTTGGGGTGACTCAATTATCCCTAATGGGAGGAGAGTAATATATCCATAGAAACCAAATTACTTGAGTGGTTCTGCTTTGTTAATGCCTCAGCCCAGCACAAGCAAGAACCTCTTGCTAGAGACAGAATTCATTTTTCAGACTAATGGGGTTCTCAAGCATTAGGCAGGAATTTTCCTGCATTCATTTGGTTTACTGTGCACAGAATCGATTTCAGCACAGTGAGGGACATTACCTCATCTCCATTCATAAGTCAAGATTTTGTTTTTGAAGACATTATTTAAATGTGTATTTTTTGAATCTTCAGTTCTCACTCTCTCTCTTTCTCTCTCTATGCAAGTATGTGTGTGATATATATATATATATATGCACACACACACACACACACACACACACACACACACACACACACACACACACACACACACACACACACACTAGGAAGAGTCCTGTAGTTCCAAACTTCTTCCTTTTATGGATGATGGAGGCCATTGTGCTCATTGAATTTTTTGTACCCTTCCCCAGATTTGTGTCTCAAAACCATCATGTCTATGACGTCTATAGACAATTCATTAGAATCTATGGCTTGTTCTGACATGCAGTTTAATATGGGACCTTCTATAAACAGGTGTGTGTGTGTGTGTGTGTCATTTCAACGTGGTTGGTGTGTCGCAACAGATAAGACCACCTGCAAACCACAAGTCTGATCAACTGTGCTGTGTTACACCAATAAGAGTGCTTGAGTAAGACTCCTAACAGTACTGTGACCCACCTCTGTAATATGAGCAACATTGTAAGTCGCTGTGGATAAAAGCATCTGCCAAATGCTGTAAATGTAAATGTCCAATCAACTTAATTTACCACAGGCGTCCAATCAAGCAGTAGGAACATCTGAAGGATGTTTAGTGGAAATAAGGAGCACATGAGCTCAGTTTTGAGTGGCATGGCAAAGGCTGTGAATACTTATATACATGTTGCAGTTTTTATTTTTAATAAACTTGCAAAATGTTGTCACATTGTGTCATATTGTGTGGAGAACTTTGACCCAAATAAGGAATTGACTCAGTTTGGGAATAAGCATGTAACATAAAATTTGTTGGTTGCAGTCTACATGTTCATGTTCAGGCAGTGTGGGTAGGAAACCAAGCTGACCATGTGTGAACAAAACAAATTCGAAAAGAAACGTAGGCTGATTTAAATATGTTCCAACAGTTCAGCCTACGCACATATGAGGTCATAACCAGGGCAGCAGGTTTTAGTCATTGCACCAAGTTGAATAATGTCTCTTCTTTCACCATAAAACATGTACTCAACCAGTATATTTTCTCATGAATGTAGTCCATCAGTTCCATGTAGAAAGAATGAAGTCCTTTTTATGTTGCACGACTGTGACTTTTTTTTTTTGCTTTTTGCAAGACAGGAAAGCCTGAACAGGAAGGAACCATATGAATCATGCTTACAGTGTTGCTTGTCATTTCCTAAGAATTGGTACTATGTGTATGCAATATGTGTATGTATATATATATATATATATATATATATATATATATATGCAAGCAGCTTGGTGAGAAGGCAACAATTATGCCACTAATCATTAAGATGACTGTGATTTTTCTCGGGCTGATCTCTCCTCATGGGGTAAGTATGATTCTGAAAAAGGTCAGGAATCGGTCCAGAACTACATGGGAGGACTTTGTCAATGACCTGAAGAGAGATGGGATCACAGTCTCAAAGATTACCATTAATGACACACTACGCTGTCATGGATTAAAATGCTGCTGGGCACGCTAGGTCCCCCTGCTCACGCCAGTACATGTCCAGGCCCGTTTGAAATTTGCCAGTGACCAGCTCGGGTATCCAGAGGAGGCATGTGAGAAGATCATGTGGTCAGATGAAACATTTTGGTATCAACTCCAATCATCATCTGTTTAGGAAGAAGAAGGATGAGAACAACCCCAACCACCATCCCAACCGTGAAGCATGGGAGTGCAAACATATTTTATGGGTGCTTTTCTGCAGGGTGCTTTTCAGGGGACAGGATGACTGCACCGTATCGAAGAAAGTGTGAATGGGGCCATGTTTCGCAAGATTTTGGCCAACAACTGCCTTCCATCAGTAAGAGCATTGAAGTTGGGTTGTGGCTAGGTCTTCGAGCGTGACAATGACCCAAAACTCACAACCAGTCCAACTAAGGAGTGGTTTCTTAAGAAGCATTTCAGGGTCCTGGAATGGCTTAGCCTGTCTCAAGATCTGAACCCAATAGAAAATCTTTGGAGAGAGCTCAAACTCAATGTTTGGAGACAGCCCCAAAACCTAAAAGATGTAGAGAAGATCTGTATGGAGGAGTGGACCAAAATCCCTGCTGCAGTGCATATATTGTACCAAATATTAAGTTCTGTTTTTCTATTTTATCAAATACTTATTTCATGCAATAAAGTTAAGTATTTACTTGCAATATTGACAGTTCTTATTTTCCCCACTGTGTATATTTATGTCTGGGTGTGTGTGTGTGTGTGTGTGTGTGTGTGTGTGTGTGTGTGTGTGTGTGTGTGTGTGTGTGTGTGTGTGACAGGACAAGGAAGTGTTGCAATCTGGTGGAGACATTCTTGGGAAATACTGTGTGTGTGAGCATTATCATGCTGAAAAATGGCAGTTGGAAGCCTTGGCATGAGAAGAGACACATATCCACAGCATGTCCTGCACACATTGCTGAGCTGATAGTGTCCCTTGTATCACTACTAGGTTGACCGACTGTCATACGGTCAATACGGTCATACTGACCTTGGATTTGTTGCTAAAGGCGATTTGATTCCAGCCTGTAGCAGTTCAGATTATTCATTCATGAAATCAATGTTTCAAAAACAAAGTTGACGTAGCATCCAGGATTTTGGGCATTTCATCAAACGACCAACTTGCTTCTCTCATTCCAATCATATACCCTGTCTCAAAGTCTCTCAAAATGTCTTGTATAGTAAAGTGTGTATAGCAGTCCGTGATCTTTCACCAAGAGGAACTCTACCCAAAAGTAGCCCCTGAGAGCACTTGGCAACATGAATCAGACTTCTATACAATACAAAATAACATCCAATTTAAGGTTCTGAAAGTCCCAAAAGCGAGAATGTAGCCAGGGAACAGTCCAAATTGTATGTAATGATTTACTTACAGAGCTATAAGGACACCCATACTCTTAACTTATGTGTATGGTGAAAAGTAGTGAAACCAAGCAAAACTGATAAGTAGAAATAACTACCTCTATCACTACACACAATTATCGTGCCTTTGAATCCATCATGATTCGTCATGGACCTGAATGTCTTATCTAGCCGGTTCAGTCAGTGATATTTCATATCACTGAGTAATGTCTGTTGTTTTAAAAGCCCATCAGTGCAGGTCATCATCTTTAGAAGGCTTTCCACTTTTAAAACCCCAAAAGAGGTTTTAAAGGTAGTGAAGTAAAGTGTGTTTGTGGCCGCTTGCCAGGCCAGCTGAAAGACCACACTTGTTAGGCAGCTACTAAACAGGATCTATTTATCTGCCCAATCAAAGCAGATGTCTGTTATGAATATTATTGATTCGTTTGATTTATCCTGATTCATGTTTGTAGATTTGTGCTTCCACAGTTCGCTCAGCAGTGAGGGTTCAAGGCTGTAGGGAGGCAGGCAGTGAGATATGATATCTTAAAGATATGTCATTAGAACTGTCAGTGCTTTTAGATATACAGAGTTATTTTATGTTCTCATATAATCATAAAGAAGTTCCTAATCAATTGGACTGCTGATATAATATGCACTTAGTGTTCCTCAAAGAGCAATATTAGCCAAATGTTTGCAGACACCTCTCTTGGGCACCCTACATTCTTGAGTATTAGCTAATTACATTCTATCAGGTATGGACAAAAGAACTGGCACATCTGCTTATTCATTGTTTATTCTGGTGCCTTTTGTCGATTGTCGGGGATGAACACGATTATGAGAAACGTTGTGCATCATAAAATCAATCGAAGTAAAGAGAAATGTGATGTATTCTTGCCGTCCTGCCCACCTTCACCTAGCAACTGAAAATAGCATCACAGGATGTTGTACAAAGCAGTGTTCCACTGCACCTGGAGTTCCCCTACATACCAGAGCTGGGGCAGTGTATCACTCCTGCAAAGTGTGGTAAATGTGTAAATCAGGGCAAACATGTGATGGAAGTTGAAGGTCAGAGCAGTTTGGTTGATGTGTGTATTTCTGCAGGTTTGCTGGTCTCTGCGTCACAGCAGTAACACATTCAGTGACACTGAGGTCTGGACTGGGATGGTCTGTCCATTGTTCTGAGAATACCAGCAGCATAATTTCATGTCAGATCTGCAGTGATTTTCGTTTCTCATGGAGGAAAGATGGACAGAAAATTTGAACTGTATTTATTGCTGTGTTGGTTTAACTGTTTCTGAAAACTCTTGTTTTCTTTACTCCGACTTTCCTCTTCTTTATGTTAGTGGAATATCTTCTGTCCTCCATAAATTCCTTCAAGGGCCCAAAGGAGGTCAGGTAGTTTCTCTAAATTTATGGAAATATGTTTTGGCAGATGAACACAGGGATACGTGTATGCAGATGTCTACTCCAATGACCGTACAGGAGCACTTTTTCATTTCACCGTGATCATTAATAGCAGGAACCCCACAAGAGCACCACAGAGCAGGTATTTTGTGCGTGGTGGTCATTTTCAGCACTACAGTTACACTGACACGGTGGTGTGTTACTGTGTGTTGCTCTGGTATGAATGGATCAGACACAGCAGTGCTGCTGGAGTGTTTAAACCCCTCAGGGTCACTGCTGAGAAGAGTCCACCAACCTCAAATATGCAGCCAACCTGAAGACGTCGTCCTGTGAGCACTGATGAAGGACTAGAGGATGACCAACGCAATCTGTGTAGAAACAGATGAGCTTCTGTGTCTGACTCTACATCTACAAGGTGGAGCAACTAGGTCCACTCATCCACTGATCCACTCGTACCAGCACAACACATCGCTCCCATTTCAGTGTTTTATGGGGTCCTGACCATTGAAGAACAGAGTGAAGAACAGAGCTAACAAAGTATTCAGTGAAGTGGAGCTGATAAAACGGACAGTGGAAACAAGGAGCTGTTCATATTGTTATGGCTGACTGGTGTGTATCCTCCACATACTGTCATCAGGCCTTACCAAGGGATTGCAACCTGTGTGAGCTGTGGAGCTGGAGTTTTCCCTGCAGGACAGAGGACAAAGGAAAGGAAAACAAGGCAAACAGGAAATAAGTGTCATTAGGGCTAAATTATAGCCAGCAAGGCCAAGGTCTTCAGGCTCCTAGTCAGCGGTCTGTTTGGGCAAAGGATGCAGTCTGAATGCAAGCGTCTTTGGGTCAGAAAGTGGGAAGTTTCCTTTGTGATGGACTCCTCCAGTTTGCTCAAAGTCTGCAGACTGAGGCAGGAAGCTCGTGTGTGTGTGTGTGTGTGTGTGTGTGTGTGTGTGTGTGTGTGTGTGTGTGTGTGTGTGTATTGTTTTTTTGCACAATACACAATAGTCTAAATATACCAGGAATAGTTCATGACTGTTTGTTCGCCATGGCGGAGTGGAGTCCCTGCACTGGGAGCTGCAAAAAGGGGGGAGAAAAGTCCAGTTAAAATACGAGAGGAAAAAATGTGCTCAACCCCCTCCTCCACTGGTTACAGAAAAATCCTACAAGTTCTTTCTCTCTCTCTGTCTGCTTCACATCATCACTTTCCACTGAGGTTCAGCTCCAGCCCATCTGTTTGTGTTTAAAGTCTGCACAGTGTATGCTGTCTCTCTCTCTCTCTCTCTCTCTCTCTCTCTCTCTCTCTCTCTCTCTCTCTCTCTCTCTCGTCCGAGTCTGTCTTTCTCTGCCTCTCCCTCTGTACTCTTTTCCCTTTTCAGTGCCTCTTTCGTTCTCCTTTTTCTCTTTTGTGTTTTGCTTTTTTTGTTTTTTGTTCCTTCTGTTTTCTTTTTTCTCTGCCTCCTTTTCATGTCACACTGTCCCGGTTTCTTCAGCATTAATGCTGGCTTTATTTCATTTGTGTCCCTTTTTCCACTTTGTTTTCCTCTGGCCTTCCCGTTATGTGCCACACCCTGTTCTCCTGCTATCTCACTTCTTCCCTCCCTCCCTCCACCCCCCTCTCTCTCATAGCAGTTTTGTTATATGTGACTTGTTAATTTGTAAGAGGCTCCTCTTTTTTCTCTCTCTTGCTCGCTCGCTCACTCGTTCGCTGGCAGAAGTCCCGAATCCTCTTTCTGAATTAAACGAGAATAGCAGCTGTGTTTGGCCTGACAACTTTCTTTGCTTTAACCCACTCTGTTAACGCTCAGCCTCCACCCCCTCACCTCCTCCCCCAACCCAGCCCCACCACACTGGACTCTGCAGTGCCAGAAGGCCAGTACAACAGGCTGGATGTTACAAGTATACTCTCAACTGTTTCTTGTTATGAACACTACTGACCCCCAACCAAGTGCAGGATGCACCTGAATTCTTCCGTTACTGAACTGTGGGCTTTTTTTCATCTCTAAAACTAGACTGAGGGGCCGGGGTGGGCAATGCAGCTGATCCTCCATGCAAATTTCAAATGATTTCCTGATTATAAAGCTGAATTTCTGATTCATAATGAAAAACAGACCTCCTTTGTTTAATGGTCACCAAAAAATCCAACATGAAATGTAAACGACAGCTTAAATTTAAAGATCCTACAAACAAAATTGATATTTCACAACCCAAAGACCAATAAAATTGGGAATATTACAGATTTTCCACATATTTCAGTAAAACTTCTTTTTATAAGGTTAAAAATAGTCTGACCCAGTGCAACAATTCTGTTCTCTGTACCATTTAGTTTACTCTTAATTACAGTTAATATTAAGGATATCAAATATGGATTTGTCCATTAATTACATGCAGCCTCTTTTTTTATAAAAGAAATATGCTTACAGAATTTATAAAATGTATAAAATAGATGAAATACGGGGAATTAAAACCTGGCTTTGATCCAAATATGATGAGTTTTGTTTTTGGACATAAAATGTTTGTCCTTATATGTGACTGTATGGAAACATATATTTATACAAATATGTAAATGGGCATTTTTCTGAGATATGTAACATGTGAATATTTGACCACTATATGTTGTAACTGTAATCTCCTGTCTGCACATATGACACATAAAATGTCACCCCGTAAAAAATCACAGGAGTTTTAGAAAGTAAAGAAAGAAAGGAACTTTTAGAAAAGTGCAAATCCAATGTTCAGGATTACTCTGGAAGGCACCAGATACTGACCACCTCTGGTTCAGGTTAATGGTTAACGGGGTGAAACTGGGGCAGCACATGAATGAAAGTCAGTGGCATGCTTGCTTTAAGAGCGGCCTGAAGTGGAAATAAAAGGGAGATTGTAGCTGGGATGAATGCGAGGCAGCGATGGAGAGAAAGTGAACAAGAGCAGGCAAAGAGCAACTGATGAAGAGAGTGAGAGCTGGAAAGAGATGTACTGAGGCACAGAGAGAGAGAGAGGGAGAGAGAGAGAGGGAAAGCAGTTGGCCTGCATTGTCCAGCTGATCAGTATTCTAGTCATGGCAGCTCTTGCCCATTTCTGGTCCGTCCCAGAGAGCTGACAGTCATCCACTGGGCCCAATATCTGCCACAATTAAATTCATTCAATCTCCCTCTCCCCCCAGAACCAACCATCGATTTCTTAAGACACTACTGAGCTACCAGAAGAGCCGGCGAACGTCAGTGGGACATTTTGAGACCTTTTCAAACCCAGGGCCTCCAGACAGCCAGAATCGAATTAACCTCTGGAGATGAGATAGCGTTTGCAGAGCAGAGAGAAGATACAGACATACATGCTGGCAGGGATGGCAGACTGATGGATTAGACAGTGTAGAGAGTCTGAAAGAGAAAGGCATGCAGATTGATGTGATGCCACAATCGTAAGAATGTGATGAAGAAATGCCACCAGAAACCAATGCTGATGTAGGAACATGCTTGTTACGCCTCAGTATCGCAATATTACATTATATTTCATAATCCTGTACTGATTCATAAAAATATACCATACATTTTTATTTAACACCGTAAATGTGATGCTTACATGTTGCAGGCTCCGGCTTCTGGGTGGCAACATGCTGGTATTCTAAATTTTATAACAGTAACCGACAGAAATTATAGAAATGATAACTACAACACCTACAGTCTGTGTTTGTGCACTCAGTAACTACACTGCTACTAATCTTTAATAGCAGCTACCAGACTGTTTCTGATACAGTTTCAGTAACTACACTGCTACTGATCTTTAATACCAGCTACCAAACTGTTTCTGATACAGTTTCAGTAACTACACTGTTGCTGATCTTTAAGGGGAGAAATGTCACAGTGCTGCTTTAAAATGCCCAGTCCATGCGGCAGCCAGGCTTCTCTTTGATGGATAGATTACATTAGGGAACCGCATTTAGGATGGAAATCTAGCAGCTCTGAACCTGATTGGTTCATGTAGAGGAAGCCCTTCTTGTCATTTTGGGTTGTTTTGGGTTTTTTTTGAGAGATTGAGTCACATGTGGGGATCTTTTCCCTCCCCCTTTCAGTAGCTTTGTTGTTGTTACAAGTGTTTTTCCCCCCCCGTCAATCAGGGTTAATCATCTCTGGCTCTCACGCATTCTCTCTCTGTCTCTCTCTCTCCTGCTCAACGAGGTCTCTGCCCTGGCACCGTTGCCATGGATACAGCGGTCAGCCAGTCAGAGCCTTTGCTGGATGTAAACAGGCGAGAAGATGTTGGGAGGGGAGCTTTAATTTGTGGATTTTTTTCCCAGTTTCTTTTCCTTTGTATCTTTTTTCCATTGCGAGCGACACATCTGCTGACTTCTCTGACAAATAAGTAGTTACATAAAGATGACTGGCATGATCTTAAAACTGAAGCCTTTTTTTAACGTAGGCTTGTTTTTGGTAGATGAGAGAATGGAAAGTTAAAGCAAAGACAGGGTATGGTTAGTTTAATATGCTTAGCACACCAAGAGTTTCCCCTCGTGTCACTTCATTGGGAGTTACCTCTGTGGAAACATAGATGCTTGCATGCTGCCACCTGGTGGTTGCAAGGAGTACTACACCCTGAATGGTGTATTACTGTATTTACTATATCTGCTGTAGCTTAGAATTACTTCCGAGTTATTTTGTGTCTTTTGAGCTAGTTTATGGACATTCATTTAGATTAATTTTCAAACTATGTGATCCTCATATGGCTTAAATATTGGGATTGTTATTAGAGAATAAAATGTCTATATCATATCTTTGTGTATAAACTTGAATGTATAATGTTTAATTCAACACTGTTATTACATGTGTACATGGAACTCTTTGTGAACTTTTCACACTCTGTAAAGTAGCAGGCATTTATTTTTCCAAACGCTTTATGATCGCTACAATATAGATATTGTAGCATAATTAATGATGATCTTCTATCCCTCCCCTCTCCTCAGGTGTCTACATCTTGATTGCCGTTGGTGCCGTGATGATGTTTGTTGGGTTCCTCGGTTGCTATGGTGCCATCCAGGAGTCCCAGTGCCTGCTCGGAACAGTGAGTCACTTGTCAGCCAATCAGAGCAAAGGAAATTTGCCTAGTCATTGCACTGTCTGATGTTTTTCAGTGAAAAACATTGTTTACTTTGAACAATCCAACCAAATGTTAATCTGAAAGTAAATGCCTGCATCTTACTTTTATGAAGTGTTTCAGTTGATGGCCACATGTGGGCCAGTGTGTGAGCCATGTAACAGGATGATTTAGCAAGTACTTCTCTTCCTTCCCTAGTTTTTTGCTTGCCTGGTCATCCTGTTTGCCTGTGAGGTCGCTGCTGGAATCTGGGGATTTATTCACAAAGACAAGGTAAGGAGGAGCTCTGTATACTCAATACTCAATTTTAAGTACAAACAAGCACATTTTATAAAAATGACCAGTTTGGTATTGATAGTGTCTGAAACCTGATTGGCTAAACAGAGCCATCATAAATGACTATGTATTGTATATTGTTACTGTCAAGCAAAAATTTTGTTTGTCCATTTTTTGGGTGTATATCACTTTTTCACTTTGGGCAGTTGGTAGGTCTGGCCAATATATCATAAATATCGCCATATCTACATATATTTTGTGAGGTATAAACATATTGTAATATCACATTTGTTACACATGTTATCCTGTGTACAGTTTAATTCCTAAAAACAGTGTGAGTGGGTTGTTGGTGTTGAAATAGTTGAGTTTCTGGAAGGATGACACTCTACAGAGTACACTCTTGTTCATAATTAATGGTTTCTAAAGTTATTTTAATATACAAAGTGCATTTAGGTGTTACAAATACTGGTACTTTAACATTTATACATTTAAGTGTCAATTATATCATATTGTATAGCATATATTGCCATTCTTCTTAAGCAAATTGAGATGATACCTTTACTTTCTTACACAGTAATACATTTTTCTTATAGCTAACAGCATATATTCTGCTCTCACTATCTGGTTGTACACGCAGGAGAAAACAATCCCACATTATCCAGCTCATGCTATTAAATAAACACACATCCAGTTTAGGCCCATAAATAAAGCATGGTCTAAAAGCAGAAACATAGACGGGAAAATGATATGTATCGCCTGTTTTTGTTGAGTCCTGTTCTAGATTATATTAATCCGAACCACTGTTGTACTAAAAGTTCAAATAAAGTTAGCCCCTCCATTGTTTTTAATGAGAAATGACGGGAATACTCATTGCTATGTGTAGCACACATCAGTACATATTCATTGTGTATTAATGTTTATAATTGTTTAAATAATTGTGGGGGAAATTCAGTTGCTGTGCAACCATTACCTACTGTTAATTGGCCTGGTTGTATTACTGTTTGTGTTAATTATACTAAATTCAATGTACTTAACGTTTGTATATCATATTCACCATCAGTCACTGTACTCTTACAATGACTTCACCGCAGTTAAGCTTGGGTTTGACTTTAACATATGGCCCTAATGAACACACACACACACACACACCTGTCACATTTCCACACACCCTGTGGCATGTTTTACACTTCTGTGATCAGTACTAGTCCTGGATGCAGTGGCTTGTGAATGGACTTTCCATGGTTTCCCCTTAACTGTAATCTTTTTGTTTAGATTTCTAAAGAACTGATCAACTTCTACGACTCCGTGTACGACAGAGGTGTGGCCGAGACCGTTGTTGACAAGAAGCAGGCTGCAGCTGCTGTGCTGAAGGTCTTCCACGAAACTGTGAGTCAACCTCAAAATTGATTTTACGCTCCCTTCTATGGTTTGCACAGTGTCTGTATGAAAAAAGAAAAAACAATTACAATAATTTCACAAAATTATTGGCACCTTTTTGAAAATTGTGGGTAAATAACTTTGTCTCAACCATATGATGCTCATTTAAACTCACCTGTGGTCAATATAAAAATCACACCTGAAACCAGATATAAAGAGAGGAGAGAGAAGTTCTCTCTTGTATATTGTGTATGTACAGAAAGAGCAGAAGAGAACTGTCTGAGGACTTGAGAACTATCCATCCATCCATTTTATGAACCGCTTATTCCTGAATAGGGTCTCAGGTGAGCCGGTGCCCAGCCGGCAACTCTGAGCGCTAGGGTCGGGAAACAACCCTAGACAGGGCGCTAATCCATCGTAGGGCTCACACACACTAAGGGCCACTTTAGAGTCACCAATTCACCTACCATGCATGTCTTTGGAAACCCACGCGAACACGGGGAGAACATGCAAACTCCACACAGAAACTTCCCAGGTCACCCCACCCAGGGATCGAACACAGCAATCCTTCTTGCTGTGAGGCAACAGCGCTATCCACTGCGCCACCATACCATGAAAAATATCAATAATCTCAAGGTTACAAATCCATCTCCAGAGATCTTGATGTTTCACTGCCTCTGGCACTGGGTGCCCTGTCTTCTTTGAGTTCTAACCCAGTGAACATTCATTGAGTTCTACATGGTTGTAACATATATTGGTCAAATATTTACATACTTGTTACATGTTTGTCAAAATAGATAAAATGCACATGTTGCATATCTTTGTTTCCATACAATCACATATAAACACAAATATGACAACCACTTATCTGTCCAAATAAGAAACTCCATATATAAACCAAGAGCATTTTAAAACCATATCAGAATCAAAGCCAGTGTCTATTTCCTATATTTCATGTATTTTATAAATTCTGTGTGAGCTTTTAAAAAGAAAAAAGGCAATTAAATCCTTCATTTCTGATACTTTCAGCAGTTTATTTTTTAGATTTCTGAGCTCAATAATAACCATATTAGTACATTTTTTTGTTATTAACTGGGTTACAGTGAGTCAATTTCTGGAATATTTCTGATTTAATACTTTCCGGCTCATGAAATGTCAGGGAATTTGGTTGGTTACTGGATTTTTCTGTGCCCCTTAAACAAAGGTGACTCGTTTCTTCTTTCATGGGTCAGAAATCCAGCTCTATATTCAGGATATCTGACATTTAAAATCTGCATGGAGCAGATGCAAGTTCAATTATACTAAAAACTTCTCAGATCTCTCAGAAAATATGCAAGACCCTCATATTTTACATCTAATATTTGATGTGTACACGTATGTCACATAACAGATCAGACATATGTTTCATAATATATGTGCAGATATGGCCATATATTAGATTTTGTATGGTTATTATTTCAGTCCACTTTATTAAGAAAACCAGAATGAAGCTTTTACCCACACGGTATGAGTGTAACTTGTGACCCCTCTCGTTTTACACAAACATTTGAACCCTTTCAGACCATCCAACAATAACACTGTACGATATCTTGAGCTCCATCGATGTGTAAACTGTGCTTTCTCTGTCTTTCAGCTACATTGCTGCGGCAAGGACGGAGTTACTTCGATTTTGACTGGTTGGACGAGTGATCTATGCTCTGAGAAAAAGTCCATTCTGGACTTTCAAGAGGTGAGCCTTATCGGACGTCTTCATTTCATCAGCGGTTCAGTCATGTCTTAGACACAACTTGACACAACAAATTCACCAACATCACAGGAGCAATCAAGGAGTACCACTGTCTGAAACTGGGCTTATCACAGAGAATGTGTTTGTGCTTGCTGTAAAAAGGCATGTGATCTTTAAAAAAAGTTTATTTCAATTTCCCACCAGTTTGGACCCGCCAATCACCCAGTGTGTCCCCCAACCTCCCGACTCTAGGAGGGTGAGGAACGAGCACATGCCTCCTCTGAAATATGTGAAGCCATATAAATGTGAAGCGTCTTTTTGAACATCATGTGCTGACCAGCATCACTGTTGTGATGTAGAGACAGACCACCACCTACCCAGAGCATGGCCAGGTTTGCTCTCTCAGACTCTCATGATCATGATCCAGGATTGGAACCTGCGATCCTCTGATCATAGCTCTAGCACTTTAGATCCTAGGCATGTTTTTTGACCAAACCCCCTTCTTTGGTTTGCATCCTTGGTTTCTTTAAACTACACTTTACGCATTTTATTGTCCTTTGGTGCTTTAACCAAACGTTATGGCCACATTTTTGCCATTTCTTTAGAAACGCAGATCATCGCAGTATGAGCTTTCTAATTTAGTTTGAACCGAGACATCGCCCCAGATGTTTGAGGTCTGTTACCTCACTGTCCCACACTGAACACCTTCCTCACTGCTGTTGTTACCTCCCTCACTGCTGTTTCCCTTCTCCGTGAATCATTTCAATAACACATATGACAGTGTCCCAAATCGGTCTCCAACAAATTTTGTTACCCCACTCACACACACACACACACACACACACACACACACACACACACACACACACACCTCACTCAACTCATCAGTTAATTAACAGGCAAAGAGGGTGTGTTTGAGTAGAGCAAATACCAAACTTTGTTACAGACCAGTCTTTGTGTTTACACGTGTAAATGTATTGTTTCATCATGTTTAAGTGAACATTATTGTGATGGAATGTGTCTGTTTTTCCTGCACTGCACTTTTAAATATGTCGTATTGTTTATCTTTATTTTGGTTTGGTAATATGAAGAAAAAAATCAATCATGTTAGCTGAATTGAGATCAATATTACAGGCGATAATGGTGTAGGTAATAGAACTTTAATTAAAAATATATTTAAGAATGAAATACAAAACATATCATTTGCAGCTGATTATAATTTTAGATATTCTTTTTAATTTCCCTAATAAAACTGTTTCTAATGTATTACAGATGGTTTTTAAAGTTAAGCATTTTAATTGTATGGTCTGTAAATGTATTTAATTGCCTTCATTGCTTAGTATAGTTCCAACAGAACTGTATATAAAAGCTAGATATGAAGAATGTCTCCTCACCCCATGTCACACTCTGTGATGGGAACGATATGTTTCAAAATACTGCCCAGGCCTAATTTGTTTATTTTAATCTTATTGTAGTATTCTATTTGCATTTTGTTCATTTTCACTCAGTGAAACTTTCTCTTAAAAAGTGCTAAAAAGTAATTTAGTATTGATTGTTAGTCCATAACAATTAGCTACTGCTGTCAATGATAATAATGACAATAATGAACTGAAAGTGTTTTTGTGTTTTGTCTTTTGTCACAGAGCTGTCACAGCAAAATCAAATCACTCTTCAATGAAAAAATCTACTTGATTGGCGTTGCTGCATTGGTTGTTGCTGTCATCATGGTAAGAGAGAGTGTGTGTGTGTGTGTGTGTGTGTGTGTGTGTGTGTGTGTGTGTGTGTGTGTGTGTGTGTGTGTGTGTGAGAGAGAGAGAGAGAGAGAGAGAGAGAGAGAGAGAGAGAGAGAGGTGGCTGATCAAGTGGTAGCTATTCAAGTAGATGAAGCTGTGGGAGGAAAGTCAGCCTTGGATTGGTGAGATTAGAGCCACACAGTTCGCCCTGAAACGGGGTAAATTCTGTACATACACCAGTGCAGACAAGTGCATAAAATCCACAATGTACCGTACTTACATAGTCTAGCTGCTTAGCAACACTTCTGATAAGTATTGCTCTGTTTTAAACCCACAGTGTCTGTGTATAGTTTTTTCATGTTCTTATGTTTTATGTTCTTATGTTTATTCATCACCAGTTCAGTACCAATCTTTTTAGTTTCCCTGTTTCTAATGTATTACAGATGATTTTTAAAGTTAAGTCTTTAATTGTTTGGTCTATAAATATATTTAATTGTTTTATGTTCTTATGTTTATTCCATTTCAGTTTTCATTGATGAAATGTAGTTTAATATTGTTTACTAGATGTTAAGTGCATTTTGTTTACTTGTATAATTTTAAATGGCTGTTGTTTTTGTCTTATAGTGCTGGTGTCATTGCTAGGCTATGTGTGTATGTGTTAATGGATGAAGAGCGTGCAATATTGGCAGTCTAGGAACTTTTCTTAGCCAATCACTTTCTGAGGTTGGAACTAACTGTGGCATAATTCTGCTCACAATATTGTCCAAATATTTTTGAAATAATGTATTGTACTTTAAGATGTGCAAATGTGCACACACACTGCTTGTCTAATCCTTGTAGAGAAATACTGCCAATAGAATAGGACTTTCTGGAGCAAATAAACACACATTAACTTAATGGTGCCTTGCTGTTGGCACTAATGCTAGGTCGTGGGCTATAAAGCCCCCCAGCATTAAGCTGTGGAGATTAGTGGAATTTAGCTGCTCTGAGATAAATAAGGATGAACTGGGGAAGAGGTGGGGTGGTGATCATCCCAAAATTCTGACTGCACTGCTCTTGTCGCTAAATACAATCAAATCCTCAGAGCAATGTTCCGAAAAAACCTCTGGACAGCAGAGAGTTTACAGTTACTCTCCAACTTAGAATGTGATCCAGTCTTCCATACTCAGCTCCTTCCTCTCCATTCTGATCTTGTGTCTGTCTATTCTATCCGGCAGATCTTTGAGATGATCTTCAGCATGGTGCTCTGCTGTGGCATCAGAAACAGCCCTGTGTATTAAAGCGGCATTGGGCAAGACAGCGGCTGTGGGGGTGTGGCGTCTGGAGACACCAGCCAATGAAGTGAAGGGAAGCTTTTACTCCTGATTTCATTTTGTATCTACCAATAATTTCCTAATGTAGTCGGTTTGTCTCTTGGAATGAATATGATTTTATTTCCCTAGTGTGTTTTGTTGCTATGATACCACAGTCTCACGATTGTCCCTGCCTGCAGCTGTGTGGGCTGTGTGGTCTCGGTTGCAGCTACTTGTTGGTAACCCTGACCACGTACACAGTGGCAGATGGGAACATTCGGCAGCTGGATGCTCACACAGAATTATACACACACTCATTGGATATGTAAATCTTCTGCTCCTGATTTCTGTAGTCTTCCTGTGTTAACAGATAGATGTATTACTATTGCAGTTTCTGCAATTCTTTTCTGATTTTCATATGTATATGTAAAAAAAACCACAAACTGTATATATTTGCAGCCCTGTATGACTTTCCAGCATGGATATTGTACTGAACCAACCCTAACAACCTTCTTTTTCCCAACGTACGCTTGTCTGTCTGCTTGAAAATTCTGTAGTGGGGAAATGAGAAGGTTAGAAAGTGAAACATACTGGAAGTGAAAATGTCCTGCTCGTACATCTTGGTGTAGCCTCGGCTTCCTCTAGGCCATCTGATATGGGCCAGCCAACTGCTAGCCAGCTCTGTACTCTTTGCAAGCATGCCTATTCTCCAGAGCTCTTCACTAAATCTATGGAAAGTCTTTAGATGAATGGAAGTCTTCAAAACGTCCTCCAACACTCACCTTAGTAGCATTTCCCTGCATGCTCTTCGCAGAGGTTGAATCTCTTGCTTAGCTTTGCCCTGCCTTCCAAGTGCAGGCCATCCCCACGCTCTGACTAACCCAAGCCATAGTGAGGTCTTATACACACCTCCCAGCCTTATTGACCGAATGTTCTAACCCATAAAAAAAAAGTCGAGACTGCATATTTAGAATGTCCTGTTGATTCCTAGTGGAATTTCCTCGTATATTGTACACTATCTTCTGTAGCCATTCGCTGGAATCCTCTATGCTTTAGAAGAAAAAAAACAAGGTAAAAGATGGTTAATAGTATTGTTTTTTGTTGTTTTGTTTTTTACAAAATCCTGAAAATCTGACACTTCTTTGCCAAATCTCCTGAAATGTCAGGAGTTGCTTGACAATGTAACAATGTCATAGCTGTAACGTGTCACAAATCACTCTACTGAGAATACTGTAAGGCTCTGGTGTGTGAGTGTCTGTATGATGTGTTGACAATAGGGTCCTTTAAGAAAGTGCTTCAGTTCTTTCACGGTCAGAAGATGGTTTGCCAAACTCCGACCTGAACCTCACTGCCACTCCTGGTCATGGCAGCTAATGTAATACCTCTGCTGTCCACTAGGTGTCGCCCGATGACATTAATTGGCCCAGTTTCCCAAGTGTATAATGGCAGACACTAGAAGTGTAACTTTAAACACTTACTGTACAACAGGTGCTTTTGGGAAACCCCCCTCTAATGTCACTCGGGAAATCTTTGCCTAAATGATTGATCCGTACTCTTCTTCAGTTGACCACATCTCACCCAACCCAACACATACAAATACACACACCACACATTTTTGTGTTTCCTACATGCAATCTGCAACTCTCTTGTCTTGTTAACACATAATGCCTATGCTGATATGCTGAAAAGTGTCTTGTAATATGTACAGCTATATATTATTGTACTAATGACTATGTAAAGGCAATGTATGCCTTTTATTGTGATATCTTTTTTTCTGGTACTTTTGTCAAAAGAAGAGAAAGAGGGGCAGAGATTTCAGTTAAAGCCAGTCTGTTTGAGTCCTTGCAGGTCAAGAAATTGGCCAAGTCAGACATACATCCTGATAACATTTGGATTGGATATGGATTAAAACTTATATTTTGCATTAAAAGACCTTGCTTTTGACTGAACTCAAGCTGACAGCTCTCCCTCAAATCTCTGCCCTGACTCACCAGTTATAGTTCTTGGTTCGGTTTTGTTGCCCAAATACTTAGGGATTAAATGTATTTTACAAATAATACCTGTGTGTCGTTTTTTGTGTCTCAAGTCAATTCTATGCCTGTAATGTGCAAAATCTAAAATCTAGATTAGAATTTACTGTGCCGTTACAGGAAAATGGAGAAACAGTACTCGCTAAAGTATTAAGTGTGTAGCTATTAAGATTCTTTTCAATAGGTTAGTTTATGTACGCTGACAACAAAGAAGGAGTTGGAAAGGAATAAAGCCATCGAACTGTGAATGTAAAGATATATGAAAACGATTACAATATTATAGAGAAAGGAAACATTTATTGGGGGAAATTGTACAACTGAAAGGAGGCTCTAGGTCCCTGTTGGGCCACTACCTTGGACACGAAATGAGACAGTGCATCTGGAAAGTATTCTCAGCACATTTTGTTATGTTACAGCTTAATGTTATGTTTAATCCATTCTAGAATGGATTAAATTAATTTTCCCATCAAAATTCTACATACAATGCCCCATGATGACAAAGTGAGGAAGGTTTATTTGAAATATTCAAATTTATTAGAAATAATACAAAAATATAATATGTACATATGTATTCACAGCTCAATACTTTGTTGAAGCACCTTTAGCAGCAGTTACAGCCTCAAATCGTTTTGATGTCACAAGCTTGGCACACCTGCAGAACCTTTAAAGCTCCAGCAATTGGATGGGGAGCATCTGCAAACAGCCATTTTTATATTTCTGCTGAGATGTTCAATTGGATTCTGCTCTCTGAAGTCTGGGCTCTGGCTGGGCCACTCAAGGACATTCACAGAGTTGTCCTGAAGCCACTCCTTTGTTATCTTGGCTGTGTGCTTATGGTCATTGTCCTGTTGAAAGATAAACCTTTGTCCCAGGCTGAGGTCCAGAGCACTCTGGAGCAGGTTATCATCAAGAATGTCTCTGCACATCACTGCGGTCATTCCCTCAACCCTGACTAGTCTCCCAGTTCCTGCCTCAGAAAAACACCCCCAAAGCATGTAGGGGATGTTATTGGTATTGGCTGTAGGAATCGTATTGGGAATTGCTTTGTACTGCAAAGAATTCTTTGTAACACTCCCCAGATCTGTATCTCAATATAAACCTGTCTCTGGGGTCTACAGACAGTTCCTTAGAATTCATAGGTTGCTT
Source organism: Acestrorhynchus altus (assembly GCA_034509495.1). NCBI lineage: Eukaryota > Metazoa > Chordata > Actinopteri > Characiformes > Acestrorhynchidae > Acestrorhynchus > Acestrorhynchus altus. The sequence continues at coordinate 9,298,614 of CM067523.1, read as the reverse complement.
TGTGCTCTGTCTAATACGGGACCTTATGGTGTGCGTTTTTCCAAGATCGTGTCCAATCAACTGAATTTACCACAGGTGTCCAATCAAGCTGTAGAAACATCTGAAGGATGATCAGTGGAAACAAGATGCACCTGAGCTCAATGTTGAGTATCATAGCAAAGGCTGTGAATAATTATGTATATGTTATATATTTGTGTTTTATTTTTAAGAAATTTGCAAAGATTTCAAACAAACTTTTCATACTTTGTCATCGTTGGGTATTGTGTGTAGAATTTTGAGGGTAATGCACGAGAATTGTTATTTTATGTTTCACAATACTGTATAAATTCTCAAAAACACAGTATTAACACTTTAAACCAATATTTACCCTATCCATGGTGGTACCATCTGAGTTCATTTTAAGTATAGCAGTAATAATAATATTAATAATAATAATAATAATGAAACAACAAACGGCATTCAGTTTTTTATTTAGTTTGAACTACTGTAAATAACTAATTTATACAAATTTATACACAGCATTTCCAGCTCATAAACACTAGGTTAACAGTTTCTAGCAAGGTTTTCAAGCTGTGAAGTTTTTACATTCCTTCGAAGCAGAAACAAATTGCACACATGAAGTAAATTGTTTGATCAGAAAATGGTCAAATTTGTACCTAAATTTTGTATTTAGATCTCAAATGGATATACATATATATGGTATGACTGTCTCCTATAAATGCTTTGTAATACCGTACCATAATACATCTCAACACAGTCCTGTGAAAAAATTACAACATCCCATGAACACCAGAGCAGGACTAAAATTTGCCAGAGAGCATCTAGATGAAGACCAGGACTTCTGGAACAATTATTTGCCTGCAGTAACTGAAGACATATTTGGCTCAAACCAAACACAGCATTTGAGCACAGGAACCTCATACCAGCTGTGAAGCATGGTGGTGGAAGTGTCATGGTTTGGGGCTACTTTGCTGCAGCAGGAGCATCTCTCCATGGAGATCTCTCCATCACAGAAACCAGTATGAAATCTTCATTGTGTCAGAGGTGGCTTGTGGAAAATCGTCTGTACAAAGACTGACACCAAAACATCATCTAGCTGAAAGTACTCTTGCATGGAGGAGTGGGACAATCTTCCGGTCCATGTCAGGGACACATCCATTTGACATAATTTCAGCCAAGATCGTTCTTTCTAAAGGCCTTAGGGAGCTCTGTGGGTCTGGCGGATACCCCCCATTTCAACAACCAAGAGCAAACAAAACTAATGTCTAAGGTTTAAATGAGAGAGCCTCCTCCAAAGTTCATCTGATGTGCGGCACCTGACTCCAATTTTAGGCATTTGGGTTGGAACTGAACTTCTGCAGGTGATTTCCGGACATTTCTACTGAGTAGTGAGTCGTGACCCCTGATGCCTATTGTATGACCACACTATTGCCTCCACACCCTCACTGTGAGAATGACAAAATGACAGCCAAGCAGAGTCAGTGACCTGACTCACACTTCAGCACTGTTTCCCATCCTCACTTTAGGGTGGAGGTGTACTGTAGTCTTGTTTCCCCCCCCTCCCCCTCTGGGAATAACAACAGTGGAGGTCTGCTTCTGGGTGGAGGCTGTAGGTTTATAAGGCTCTCAGCTCTGGATAGACCAGACACTGGAAAACTGGAGGCAGGAGCTCGGAAGAAGGAGAAGAAAGTATCCTTCTCAGACTGGAGGAAGGAAGGAAGGGGAAGGAAAACAGACAAAATAACAATGGTGGGTGTGGCCTATTTCAGTGCTGAGCAACTAGGGTTTGTTTTAAACGTCTTAAATGTGTTCACCAGGTTTGCTGTGGTCTTTCACGCTGACGTGGGCAGAATTAGGGGGTTTTGTACTGAAATAATGTGTGGAACTTTGAGACGGGTCGGCGGAGGCCACGCCCGCGGCGCCCCAGGTCACGCCCCTGGCCACGCCCCGCAGCTGCGTCCGGCCGTAACTGTAGAGCCGGACTGTGCAAGTGTACGAGAGCCATCTCCAGACTCCCCCTATCGACCATCAGACTAATCAGGAGAGCAGTTTTGGGAATTTTCTCCAACTTTGTATCCAAGGAGCCACTTCATCAAACAGACGATGAGCTCCACTGAGGGTCTCTTTTTCTCCGCCTTACAGCCCCCCACGTCGGTGACCACCTATGCAGTCCCGTCTGACCAGCAGCTCGGGGCGGATCAGCTGACCAAAGCCAGGCGCGTCCAGCAGCAGGTCCAGCAGCGCCTGGCCGAGAAGGCTGCTTCCCTGCCGAGGCTGACTGGACCTCATTCTGCCCCAGGTAAGGGTTTGGGGGGGCACATATGGATGCTCACCAGGGTCGCATCAACATGACGTTGGGTCTAGAAGGCAGCCCTGTGAGATTAAGTTGGGCTGCAATCAGGGTCTTATAGGTCAAGCCCAACTGGTCCCTCTAACATGCACAAACCGTTTAGAACCCATGCCCATTTGGTACCCACATGCCTGCTCCACCCATGCGAGCTCCTCTTAAGCCTGTTGGCTGGGAGGTGGTGTAGGGACACCTGCTGTAGGGTCATCAGCTGCTCCAAAAAGTTCCCTAATTTTGGCAACTTGGGACTAAAGCCTAGTTCCCCCTCATTTCCTTAGCCAGGCGATTAGAGTAAGTTGGGAATTCTGTGGGAATACAGTGGAATTTGCTCTGAACTATTGATGAAGAGAGAGAGAGAGAGAGAGAGAGAGAGAGAGAGAGAGTAATTAAACAAGACCCCAAAGTGGCTGATATATGTCCCCAAGAGCATGGACACCAGAACTGAACCCCAGTTCTTGAGGACCCCCTGCCCTGCACATTTAAGGGGACGTCTGCTTCAACTCTTGTTCGTTTGCAGAATAGCTGGATCAGGTATTTTGGGAGCAGGGTAGCTAAACACCAGGCTCCTCCAGGATCATGGTTGGGGACCCCTACTCTGGACTCTGCTCGGAGTAGTTTATCGAGCCCTTCAAGTTCTGGCTATGAGGCATAATTACTTCATACACTCATACAGTTAACAAGAACCTAAATAACCTTAACCGAGTGTGAAAGTTGTGTTTCTTTTACGTAAGATTCTTCACTTTCTCTTTATTACAAAAGCCATTTGAAGCATCGCTCTTTCTAAGAGTGTAACGTGGACAATAAGACCAAGATTTATATCTCAATATGAGAAATGAAACCTCAACAGAGTATAATGTTAAAGTATCAGTGATGTTTCTACAACATGATTTGAACAGGTTTATACTCTGAAACCAAACCGTTTACACACAAACAATCCACTCGCATAACCTGCATCACCGGTGCGATATTATACGATGCGATTTTTTACGTGTGGCCATTTTATACAAAATGCATCTTTACCGATATTTACGATATACTGCCCGTGCCTACTGCGATGTCTTCAAAAACTTTATTACAGTATTCTCACTTTAGCAGAAAAGCAGCCCTTCATTATTCATTCATTGACGTCTCTTTTTTGCTCATTCTCTCAGTCCTGGACAGTATTTAAGAGCCAGACTAGGTGTGATGTAACTGTTTGACTGACCGTTTCACCTGTTTATGACCAAGTGATCTTTGTGGTTTTATGATCTTTCAAAATGTTGTCCTTCACCCAAAAACCTGGTATCTCTATTTTGCAGTTTTTCACTTTTGAATTTCCTGATGAATGGACCAATAGAAATGGTGCAAAATGACTTATTAATTTTATTATATTTTTTTTACATTGATGTTCCTGTGACAGTGACAGTGACAGTATGTGACAGTGTGACAGTGACAGTATGTGACAGTGTGACAGTGACAGCATGTTTGAACAGTGTATGAAAATGTAAAACCACATTGTTGACAGACCTTTTGGATCCTTCTGAGGGTCTCTTTCCTACACGAGTTGAAATAGTATCTTAGTGAAGAGTTCATTCTCTCAAGAGTTCAAATGACAAAATTGTCATTTTGCTTTCGTGACATCGATGTTGATGTTCTGAAAAATGAACTCAGGGCACATTTAACACATATAATATCTATAATCAAATCAGATCTTATACAATATATTTATTCACTGGAAGAAACCACTTCAATTCTATCTGTATTGTGAGCTTTTACATTTTCTGAAATGATTTAAACCTTTTGAGGGAACATTGAAAAAGTAGCCCACCAGTAAAGATCTAAGAAGTGTAGTTTGAGTCACTGTGGTTTTGGGAGGAACCTGTTAAAAAAAGGTTACTGTGAGAGGGGTGGTTTTGTGAGTATGGTGGAATTTTGTAATTGTAGAATTTCATGGTGATTAAACCAGTAGAAATGTTCTCAAATGACTATTTACTCTCAAGTTACATAAGATAAGATAATCCTTTATTAGTCCTGCAGTGGGGAAATTCACAACGTTGCAACAACAAAGGGAGAGCAAAGCACTCAGTACAAGACAAGATGAAGTACATTGCGCACTATGTTGTGTTGAAGAACTCGAACAGTGTGTGGAGTTAAGTGTGTGTGTGTGTGTCCGTGGTCTGCTGAGAGCAGTGCTGGTTGTAGAGTCTAACAGCAGCAGGGAGGAAGGACCTGTGATACCGCTCCCTCACACACTTAGGCTGAAGAACCCTGTCACTGAAGGAGCTGCCCAGTGCTGCCACAGTCTCCTGCATGGGGTGGGAGTCGTTCTCCAGCATGGATACCAGCTGGGATTACATCCTTCAGGTTCCCACCACCTGCAGTAGGTCTAAGAGGCTTCCCAGGACAGATCTGGCCTTCTGAATGAGTTTGTTCAGTCTCTTCCTGTCTGCCGTCAAAATACTGCTGTCCCAGCAGACAACACCATGAAAGATGGTAGATGCCACCACTGTGTCAAAGAAGGTCCTCAGGAGTTTTCCCTGCACTTCAAATGACCTCAGAGTCTACACTGGCCTCTTCTTTTAAAGTGCAGTGATGTTAACTGACCAGTCCAGTTTGGTGTTTAAGTGAACATCCATGTGATTGTAAGAGTCCACTCTCTCAATGTCCATTCCCTGGATGTTCACTGGTGGAGGGGTGTGTCTGCACCTGCAGAAATCCACCACCAGTTCTTTTGTCTTTCTCATGTTTATCTGGAGACATTTGCTTCCTTTCAAAGTTAAGACCATCTTTGCTTTCTCTCGTAATGTCTCCGTTTTGGAGATATGTGTTTTTCATAAGAAAGCAATGATATGTCAAATGAAGATTGGAGGTTACCCTGGTGTCTGGTCCTGCTAACACCAATAAACTGACCAGAGCAGAGAGCATGTTATGTTCTTATTTGTGGAGGAACTTATTGAGCACATGAACGTACCTGTAACCTGAACTGTAACTTTGTCCTGCAAGAAGTGTTCTCCATAAAAAAAGAGCCTAAGAAGGTTACTGGTGCTCTCAGGAAGAAAGGATAGACTGCTATACGTCATTGTCAACTGTGCATCAACCAGACAAAGAAGGGATTCTTTCTTTATCACATTTTCCAATGAAGATGTCTGAGAAGTTGTGCCTGAGCAGGTTAAATATAGAATCATAAACATTTGTTTAACTCTGAAAGGAGTGTGGGATTTCGGTGCAATTGGGGAAGAAGATAAAGGTTACTTACCAGGAACAAAAAATGATCAAAAAATAGACTGATATGATCAGTATTTATTGTGCGGTTGTGGTGGAGTGTTGATAGTACATCCTATAGCATTCCACATATTTCCAATCAGGGATACGTCCAGCGGTGTGACTGGCCACGGCGTAGTATATGTGTCTTCAATGCGAGCTTCTGAGACGGTCTGCAGTGTGTTAGAATAGCGCACCGGAGTGTGTGTTCAGAAAAGTTAGGACCACTGGTTGCAGGACCTCATTAATGTAATGTTGGGCTGTAATGAAAACCAAAGGTGATGTGGCATCATCGTATCCACACCACGACACCAGGTCTTCGGGATGTGCGATAACAAACTGTTGATCTAGCACATCATCATTGTGGTTGTTCATCGCAACACGTTGATTCCTTCTGGGTCCAGCTATTTTTTGTAGTGGGCAAACTTTTATTGTTAATATTTATTTGCCTTAAATCTAAAAAAAAGATACATTCTTACACTGTCAAACTTTTATAAGGCACAGTTAAAACCTCTGCAGTGTGTGATGAAGACTTGGTTATCTAAAATCTTTAATACATTATAATAAATAAATATTTATTATATATTTATTATTATAAATAATATCTTCTTCTTTCGGCTGCTCCCTTTAGGGGACGCCACAGCGGCTCATCTGCCTCCAGTTATTATAAATAATATGGTAATATATAATACGTTGAATCAAAATGAGGAGCATGTTTTCTGTAACTGAGATTTAAACTATTTTGTTTGTGTACAGCAGATTTGTTTTAGTTTTCTTTGTAACATTTTAAAACTGCGAGTTCCTGATGTATTAAAAGCAACAAAAAAAAGTCATAAATGCAGTTTTATTTAATTCACGTTTTTTTGTATAATAATTGTAAAAATAATTGTAAAAAGAAGGCAAATAATCACTGTCTCACAAATATTTCTCACAAATACTTGATAAATTAGATTTTAAAGGATTAATAAAAACACTTAATGAAACTTTTATGTTGACATGCATCTGCAGGACCTTGGATATTCGCTGAATTTTGTTTTGCATTTCGGTCTCTGTTGCAACAGCACACTTACACACTGGTACTCCAGTCGCCTGCTTACTGTATCAGTACACACTAACATACAGTGTATGTATGTATGTGGTTTATCAGGTGGTGCTGCATAAACAGGACAGTGTTCCTGTGTCCACAGGCTATAATATTGCCGTTGTATCACAGCCTTCGTTGTTTGCTTTGCAAATATTTGAGCAAAGTTTTCAGACGCAGAAGGGGACGTGGAAGAGGTGCTGAGAATCCTTTTAGGCAGGGATGTCAACTTAATCCTGAATGTCCACATTGGACACCTGTGGTAAATTCAGTGGATTGGACATGATTTGGAACAGCACACCTGTTTATGTAAGGTCTCGTAGTAGACAGTGCATGTCAGAGCACAAACCAAGCCATGAAGTCTAAGGAATTGTCTGTAGACCTCAGAGACAGAATTGTATTGAGACAAAGATCTGGGGAAAATTTCTACTGCAATGAAGGTCCCAGTGAGCACAGTATCCTCCATCATAATGGATGTTTGGAACCACCAGGACTCTGGCTGGCAGCTGCCTGGCAAAACTAAGTGATTATGGTAGGTCAAGGAGGTGACCAAGAATGCAATGATCCTTCTGAGAGAGCTACAGCATTGCTCTGTGGAGAGTGGAGAACCTTACAGAAGGACAGCCATTTCTACAGCGCTCCACCAATCAGGCCTGAATGGTCGAGTGGCCAGACAGAAGCTAAAAATGGCTGTGCACCGATTCTCCCCATTAAATTAATGGAGCGTGAGGGGTTCTGCAAAGAAGAATGGAGACACTTGTGGGGTGTTGTGGGTAGAATGAGGGAAACAATGCTGTACCATAATAAAAAGTGAAGCACTGTGAATATTTTCCAGGATGCACTGTAAGCACTGTATTCTCTGAAATGCTGACGAGAACATCTCTAAATGCAGGTTCGAGACTGTAATCACAAAGAGTTACAGTTAAAGCTCCATTTCAATGATTCTGCATAATTCCATGGATAAGTCGTAAGCAATGTTATTCAGAGAGGTTCGGGATGATGTGACTCATTGTTGATTGTAGTTTTCTTTACAGTGGTGGAAACAGGAACCAGCGGCCACAATGGTTCCTTTCAACACAAAACAAAGCTGCTCTGCGTGTCCAAATGTTTGTGGACACCCCTTCTAATGAATGCGTTCACCTACTTTACATTGCACCCATTGCTGACACAGATGTGCACATGCATGCACAGGTTGTCTAGTCCCTGTAGAGAAGTACTGCCATTAGAATAGGACACTCTGTAGCAGATAAACAAACATGAACCCAAACTGGGTCAGTATAGGAAAAACACAGCTTTGGGTTATTATTCTGAGCATATTCATTTAAGCATTTAACCAAAGTTTTGGGCTGTGTTTTTTTTTGATGTGCCTCGCAAAGCAACTTAAATACCATAGGAAGCACTTAACAACTTCATAGCAACCAATTTGGGATGCCATAACAACCACTAACCGTCATCATAGAAACCACTTAGCAATGCTATTGCCACCTTTTAGCAACAACATACCAAATGCATGGGACATGCATGATGTTGCTAGGTGGTTACTGTGGTGTTACTAAGTGTTTGTATGCTGTCACCAAGTCACTGCTAGGTGGTTGGTTTGGTTTTGCTAAGTGGCCAAGTATTTTGAAGTTGCTGTCCATTAATTCACAGCATTATGTTCAATTCATGACCCAAACTGCTAGGTCAAAACAATCAAATATCGGCTTGTCCAGTACTGACCCAGTAACGGGTTGTTTCAGACCAGCATTTTTAGTGTGCATTGGCATCATGCCTAAAGCCAGGTGTGGGCTAGAGGGGTATAAAGCCCCCCAGCATTGAGCTGTGCAGCAGTGGATCTATGTTCTATGCAATGATGGTGCTCCATCCAATACTTATGGGATGAGTCAGGGATTAAATCCCAATGAAAATAAAATCCTCACGACCATGTCTCAAAATCTTCCTTGTCTTCCTCAGACAGTAGAGACAGTTACTCCAACAAAAGCTGGATAAATTCTTTTTAAATACCTTTGATTAAAAAACAATTAATGTATTAGTGTCCCAATACATGTGTGTAGTGTGTGTGGAAATTCTGAAAATGGGTGGAACTGCCCTTTTCCATTTTTTGTAAATCATAGAACCCAGTCTTTCACTAATGAAGATTCTATTAGACTTCAGTGGTTTTATTCAGAAAATCAGGCATCTAAAGTGTGGCATTACTGCAGCTCCTGTGGGAAAGTGTCAGAGCAGGTTTATGGCTTTGCAGACTCCATTGTGGCGTTAATTTATAGACCATTAGGCTTTAGATGGCAGTTTTCCATGGTTACTTCAGTTTAGCACCTCCTGTGCAAAACCCACTATGAGACTATGTTTGGCTGCTTTATAATCCCATAATAATACTTGCACGTAAATGTTGTTCCAAATGGTTCTTTCACTGATGCCATAGAACCATTTTGGTTTCATAAAGAACCTTTTAGATTCCTTTTAAGAACGCTAACATATGACCATTCCCCATATTTCCATTTCTGTGCGTTCTTTGGAATTGCAGACATAACATATATTGAACAAATATTTACATATATGTTACATATCTGTCAGACTATTCAAATATATCTGACAAACAATAATAAACTTCATATATAAACTGAGAACCTTTTAAAAACAGATCTGGATCAAAGCCAGTTTTTATGATTTGTATTTCATGTGTTTTATGTTTTTATAAATTCTGTGTGAGCTTATCATTTTTATAAATAGCAAACAGCTGCATGTAAATAATGGGCAAATCCATCTTTGATTTCCTTAATGTAAATATAATGACTTAACTGTTGCTTTAATTCAGTAATAATTCAATTAATAAAATATTGATATGTTTATTTTGTAGATTTCTGAGCTCAAATCACTAAATAATAACCATATTACTACATTTTGTTATTTACAGGGTTACAGTGTAAATAGACAGTAATTGGGATGATTTAAGTGAAATTATATTAAAAACATCTGAGATCTGTCAGCAAATATGGAAGACCCTCATATTTTACATGTATGTCTAATATTTGATGTGTGCATAAATGTGCCACATACATTTTAAATATTTTTTTTATTTATATGATATATCAAGGACTGTATTTTAAGGCTAGTGGCTTAAATTACTGTGATAAAACCAGCATTGAATCACTGAGCCAGTGTGTGTGTGGGGGGGTGACAGGGTGACTGGGTTGGGGGGGGTTGGGGGGTTAGTGGACAGGTATCTTCTTTCTGGCTTGAGATGGAAATTGGGTCAGTGCTGACCCACTGATGAAGCTCCTCTTATGTTAACTTTACACACTCTCTCTCTCGCACACATACACACACCGTGGGCACCTATACCTAATGATATGGAAGACAGAGCTACTGAAAAGGATATCCGTTCAACAGTAACACCTATAGCATTTGTAGGAACTATTAGCCAGAGGAATGATAGGCATGTGTAATGTGACCCCCTTTCTTCCTGACTTTTATCTCAGCCCAACATATGTCAACAAAGGAAAAACAATGGTCTTCACTGAAGGGTTTAGGACATTGAGGCTTCAAGGAAGAATACGAGGCTGGAAAAGCTCTCGTCTGCTCTGTGGTCTGGAATACCCCTTAGTGCAGTGAGAGGAGGTTAGATTAGATAAATCTTCATGTCACTGTTTTCCATCATATCTAGTGCCTGGTGGTGTTTAGAATGTTCATCACCATAATGTTTCACTTTGGTGGCATCATGGCTCAATCGCCTCCCAGCACTGGGGTTTTGGGTTCAAGTCCGTTTCTGGGTGGAGTTTCCACGTTCTCCCTGTGGTTCTAGAAAAACCTTCAGATTTACAAATACAAATGCATATACAGACATGGTTCCTTGAAAAAATCCATTAAGAATCTACTGAAAGGTCCTTTAAGAGCAAGAACAGTTGCTCCACAGCCCCTGTCGGTACAGAAAATGTAGTACAGTAGTGTTCTCAGCCATGGCCTGGTGGTTAGGGAACCTGCCTTGTGACTGGAAGGTTGACTGTTTGATTCTCTGAACTGGCAGGACATGACTGAGCAAAGCAGTCGGTCGGTGGGATTCTGTTTCCTCAAAAATTCCAAAAAAAAAAGAAAGAAAATTAGGTGAACTAGTGCATGTGGGCACACGTGGATTGACACCATGTCCTTGGTGAACCCCTCCTTGTGCTTGATGCAGTCCTCCAGGTAGCGCACAGGCTGCTTCTTATCGCCATCTCTGTTGGTTGAGTGTTAGATGTGATTGTGATGCATCCAGTCATTTTAGGAATTTCATGACGAAAGGACCAATGGAATTGCTCCAGAAGGACCCGGAATAATTCTCCTTGGACATACAGTACATTGAAAAATTAAGTTTATGAAGTATCTGCCTCGTCCTGTAACGTTAAGATACACGGTTACAGTGTAACACATTATGGACAAAAGTATTTGGACACCTGCTTATTCATTGTTTCTTCTGAAAACAAGAGTTTGTCTTTCTGTTGGAGTAACTGTCTCAACTGTCCAGGGAAGACTTTCTACCCGATGCTGGAGCATTGCTGTGAAGATTTGATTGCAAGAGGGTTAGTTAGGACAGGCGGTTGGTTGATGAACTCCCAGTCACCCCAGTAAATGGAAGTACTGGAGGAGTGCCGTCGTTCCTGAGAACATAGATCCTTTGCCCACAGATCAATCTTGGGGACTTTATACCCCTTTAGCCCAGGCCTAGAATTAGGCATGGTGTTAATAGGTTTATGTGCTCCATGCAGTCCTATTCTTTTGGCAGTATGCCTCTACAGTGACTAGACAAGCTGTGTGTACATCGCAAGGGGTATCCACATACTTTAGTGGACATATAGTGGATTGTAGTTGGACATTTAAGGTCCTTAAATAGGGATTAGGTCCAGAAGGTTGCTGGGTTGATACCCTAGAATGGCAGGAAGCATGGTCAGACAAGTGCGTTCTCCTCCCCCTACAGTCATGGCCGATGTGCCCTTGAGCACGACACCCACTGACTCCTAAACCCTCCTAAAGTGGTCTTTCTTCTTTCACAACACTGTTCCATCAACTCTCTCTTTACTCACTGCAACCCGATGTCTCCAAAAAAGTCCCAGTATCATGTGCTTAGTGGTTAGAACGTCTGAATCAGAAGCTCTTGCGTTGGCCGGATTCCTGCCACATCATCCTGAGCGTGTTATCAGGGAAGCATGCTGTACTTCTATTTTGGATTGAGGCTCGAGTGGTAAAGCGTGTGGTCTTAGACTGAGTGTGAGCTGTCTGAATAAGCATGCTGTGATATAGAAGCTCCTGGAATGAGGCAGTCGTTACTTACATTCATCAGGCAACTGCTACTTTGAGAAGATGCTGGAAAAATGCTCTGTTATTTAGCTGTCAGTAGGATTTATGGTTTCATTTCCATCCTCACTAGCACAACAGTTTCACACGGTTTCTTCATTGCATTGGTTAATTAACCTTTGGCTCATTTGATAGTGTGTTTTGAAAGAGCAAATTCATAGTTTATGTTCTTCAGCATTCTGGGCCTGATGGGATTGATTTAAGATTCGAGGTCACTGGAGAACATTTGGACCAAACCGTCAGACATGTGGACGTTCTGGTGAATGTCCCAACCTAGCAGATGGAGCTAGAACTGTTTAGATGATGATGTAACATTGCAGATATTTGTTGTAAAATGACTGGTTGAACAACAGCCACAATGTCATAACCACCCCCTTGTTTCTTCTCTCACTGTTGTTCTGTTACTACAGACTGTTTCTCTGCATACTTTAGCCTCCATCCACCCCGACTGTCAGTGGTCAGGGCCCCAAAGGACCACCACCAAGCAGGTATTGTTTCAGTGGTGGGTCAATCTCCGGTTGGTGGACTGTTCTCAGCCCACAGTGACACTGAAAGGTTTAAACACTACAGCAGCACTGCTGTGTCTGATCCACTCATACCAGTGCAAGGCATTTTAACACCTCAGTGTCAGCGTCACTGCAGTGCTGAAAGTGATGCACCACCCACATAATACCTGCTCTGTGGTGGCCCTGTGGTGTCCTGACCACTGAAGATCAGATCAGCCAAGTATGCTGAGAAACAGATGGTGTACAGTCTGTAACTCTAGAACAACAGTGAATGGAGCTGAAACAATAGGTCGTGAGTTGGGGATGAAACTGATGTTGCAGCCGAGCTTGTAGATCCCGCACGCTCGGGTCGTTGAAGCTGGTCCCATAAATGCTTGATTGGACATAAATCTGGCGAGCGGGCATGACGAAGAGGTGTCGCAATCTGGGAATTCCTGGGAAATCTTTGCTGTGTGTGGATGAGCATTATCTTGCTGAAAAATGCCAGTTGGAAGCCAAGAGAAAAGCATGTGGTGGCAGGATGTCCTGCACATATTACTGTTAATGCTCTTCATATCAGCGCTGTTGCCTCACAGCAAGAAGGACCTGGGTTCGATCCCCGGGTGGGGCGACCTGGGAAGTTTCTGTGTGGAGTTTGCATGTTCTCCCCGTGTTCGCGTGGGTTTCCTCCGGGTACTCCGGTTTCCCCCACAGTCCAAACACATGCATGGTAGGTCAATTGGTGACTCTAAAGTGGCCCTTAGTGTGTGTGTGTGTGTGTGTGTGCGCCCTACGATGGATTAGCGCGCTGTCTAGGGTTGTTTCCCGCCCTTGCGCTCAGAGTTGCCAGCTGGGCACCGGCTCACCCGTGACCCTATTCAGGAATGAGCGGTTCAGAAAATGGATGGATGGATGGATGCTCTTCATATCACCACTAGGGGTGATGGGGCAGCTCCATAGTGAAGGCAGGATTGAAGCACTCATAAGAAGCCCTCCATACTGAAACCCAACCAGCAATGGATCCCAAACAACCTGGATTCCAGACAATACGGTTCCAGTGTGTAGCAGTCCGGGTTTGACGTTCACAACACCACTGCAAATAAAGGCGTGGTCAGAACAGCCTAGATGTGTGTAGTACTGAAGACAAAATACTGTTGGGTGTTCCAGGTACCAGTATCAGTACTGGTTCAAATACAGTTCCCAACCCTACTATGAAGAGACTCCCATATAGGGGATCGTACTTGTGTGGTTTCGGGCCACTGAAAGTGCTTGAAATCTTCCAGATCTGTCTAAGAATGTGAGAGACTGTTGCACAACCTCAATCTGACTGAAGAGATTAGTCTTGGCTGTCGAGAGGCCTTCACATCTCTAGACGTGGAAACAGAAGGAGACGAGCAGCTTGCAAGGTTACGATCAGTGTGCCCTGGTCACACAAAGGCATTTTGAAGAAGACCAGATGTTTCGATTTCAGTAGAAAGCTCCCACTAAGCAGACTCATCTCCTGTTCTTTACTCCCATCCTTGGGATTTAGCATTTAATGAAAGGTAGGATCTATGAATAGACTGTACTTTCCTGATACATTTTCCAGGATACATGGTGTTCAACATAACACTGGACTGAAGAGTCAGAAATCATCAATTGCCATAAACACCTCTGTCCTGTGATATTAGAACCACATAAACATCTCTGTCCTGTGATATTAGACCCATATAAAGGCCTCTGTCCTGTGATGAGACCCATATAAAGGCCTCTGTCCTGTGATGAGACCTTATAAACACCTCTGTCCTGTGATAATGAACCATATAAACACCTCTGTCCTGTGATATTAGACCCATATAAATGCTTCTGTCTTGTGATTCTTTCAGACCTTATAAGAAACACCTCTACCTGTCCTGTGATATTAGACTTCATACAAACATCTCTGTCTACTGATATTGGGAACCATAAACATCTCTGTCCTGTGATATTAGACCCGTATAACACCTCTGTCCTGTGATATTAGAACCATATAAACACCTCTGTCCCGTGATATTAGACCCATATAGATGCTTCTGTCTTATGATTATAGGGTACTTATAAACACACTCTGTCCTGTGATATTGAACCATACAAATCTCTGTCCTGTGATATTAGAACCATATAAGTATCTCTGTCCTGTGATATTTGGAGCCATTATAACACACCTCTGTCTCTGCGATACGAGACCCATATAAGCACCTCTGTCCTGCGATATTAGACCCATATAAGTGCTTCTATCTTGTGATTATAGAACCTTATAAACACCTCTGTCCTGTGATATTAGAACCATACAAGCATCTACAGTACCATGATATTAGAACTTCATATAAACATCTCTGTCCTGTGATATTAGACCCGTATAACACCTCTGTCCTGTGATATTAGAACCATATAAACACCTCTGTCCCGTGATATTAGACCCAATAAATGCTTCTGTCTTGTGATTATAGAACCTTATAAACACCTCTGTCCTGTGATATTAGAACCATACAAACATCTCTGTCCTGTGATATTAGACCCATGTAACACCTCTGTCCTGTGATATTAGAACCATATAAACACCTCTGTCTCGTGATATTAGAACCATATAAACACCTCTGTCCTGTGATATTAGAACCATATAAACACCTCTGTCCTGTGATATTAGACCCATGTAACACCTCTGTCCTGTGATATTAGACCCATATAAACACCTCTGTCCTGTAATATTAGACGCCTACCACAAACACAGCATCCAAAGCACAGTGATGAATGGTTGTGTTGGCCTGCACTTTTGGAACGAGGGCAGCAGGATTTCTACAGACTAACTCCAGAATAAGTGCAGATATGTTTGTTTATTTTGTTATAAATCCGCGTGATCTGAATTCAGTGTCAGCAAATATTAGACGAAATGTATGTGATGAGATGGGTATCAGAGGCAGAGCTGACAGTGTTAGTGAACAGTTCGAGAAACGCAGCCCTGAAATGTACTTTAAGTGCTGATTTTAAACAAGCGCGTGGGCGCTATGGGCACACAAACCACTACACAAGTGTTGAACCAAGATCAATGGTTTCTTGTCACACGTCATACCTCCAGAAGGTGTTGGGTGCAATTTGGTGTGATAGCAGATCACCTTTGGTCTTCATTATAGGCACTTTTATAGCCCTCATTTGACATTACTTTAATGATGTCCTGCAACCAGTGGCCCTACCTTTACTGAACACACACTTCAAGACTCTATACTATGGCTCTGTCCCTAATTAAAAATGTTACTCCCTCTCTTAGTCCCGCCTCTGTTCACCAACAAGGGGTGTGTCCTGTAGCTCATAGTCCACGTCTTCTCTTCCCTTCTAGAGTCTTAGAGTCATTCCACAACCAGATGTTGAAGGCATGATCTGAACCTGTAATAAATTACAGTTTATGTGTAAAAGCATAATTCATGTTGGAATGAAACACTTCATTTAGTCTTCTTCTTATCACTAAGTGCTTTTAAGTCGTTGTTCCAGCATTCGTGACCTCGAGGATAGTGTTGATTCAGAATTTCCTGTCTTCTGTTTGGGTCTTGGCCCTCTTAAAGGCCTCTTAATCTCCAACTTCTTGCTGGCCATCCTCATCCTCTTCCTCTTCCTCTTTTACCTTCATCTGTTCCCAGCATTATTGTCTTTAAATAGCTATCAAACCAAAAGCCGAAGAACAGTTGTTGTGACTGATAACTTAAGCGCTGGGTGGTTTTCAATCGGCTTTAACTTTACTGCATCAAAGTAAATATAAAAGGGTGTCTCAGAGAAGTAGAATATCATGAACACGTTTTTGTTTTGTTTTTTTCATTTTTATTCAGAAATCAATTCAAAAAGGTAAACTGTCGTATGATATATCGATCAGCCATAACCATTGAAGAACACGGGGAAAGGAGTTTAACAAAGTATGAAGAGGAATAGATGGACTGCAGTCTGTAATTATAGAACTTCTGGTCAGTAGTCTGGTAAGTGGAGGTGGTGTAATGGACAGTGAGAGTAGAAATGAGGAGGTGTTCATAATGTTATGGTTAATCTGTGTTTACTTCTGCCTCAAATCTACATGTGGCCACATACCCCATGCCACACCCACCAAGTGGCTTGATGTACACCTCCCCAGAAATCAAACTCTAGTATGTGTCCCTCCCCTTGGTTCATTTTGATTGGCTGAAGGAGAGATGCAGGGCTTTGGTTCATTTTTGTGGGGTCCTGTGTGCAACGAAGGTGCTGAACATATGTTTATGCTTTCTGGTGTCGACCAGAGGAGGATGGGTTCCTCTCTTGAGCCTCGATTCCTCTCAAGGTTTCTTCCTCCTAGCCTGAGGGAGTTTTTCCTGGCCACTGGCTGCTCATTTGAGGCTTGGACCCGGATTTATGTAAAGCCGCTTTGTGACAAACTCCTAAACTTTGATTGATTGATTGAACGTGTGATCTGGCTCTTGGCAAATTGCAAATCTCGGGTTTTGAGAGTTCATAGTTTCTTTATATAAGCTCTGTAGAAACCATTGTGAAAAAGCTGGTCAAAAGGTCAAATTCCTGTACAGACCAGCATGACCTCTCCTCTGAACTTCATACTCTGAAGTGAAGTGAATCATTCATTGGTGTGTGTGAGAAAGGTCTCTGTGTGTGTGAAAAGTGCGGAGGAGGTTCAAGGATTCGAGTAGGTTTCAGACTCTTGGCAGCCAGTAAGTGCAATTTATCTTCAAAAGGAAACCACTGATAAAACCATTGTAAAATTAAAGGCTCAGAAGCGCAGCACCACTAGGCTCTCACTCTCACTGCTATCTCGTTCCCGTCTTGATATGTGAAGGAAACAGTGTGAGAAAAGGCCAAACATTCATATCATCATCATCATGGTTGGTGTTGCACAACAGATACCACCACCAGCAAGCCACAACACCATGTCAGAGACTGGGGTTCGATTCCCAGTCTGGGCAACTATGCTTTGTTACACCAATAACAGTCCATGGACAAGACTCCTAACACTACTCTGACCTTCCTCTGTAATATGAGTAAGCTTGTAAGTCACTCTGGGTGAGAGTGTCAGCTAAATGCCCAGTCAGCAGATCTGTTGAGTAGCTTGTGCTTCATCTCAGATGTGGACTCTACAGGTCTTCATTTCTCCTCTCTACATGGTTGACTTAATCTTTTCTTCCACTTCGTCATTACTCATTCCTGCATGGCTCCTAGATCTCTTTAGTCAGCTGGTACTTTTCTTGTTTGAGCAGTTGGGGGCTTGGAACACTTCCCTGCCTTTTGTTTCCTGCCTCTGGAAGCCTTCAGCCAAGCGCCAGCTTCTCTCTGTACACACCGTGGTTTGTGGCACTGGAACTGTTTATATCAGAGTTTGGGGAGATCAGGGTAAAATGCCCCCATATGAGTAAAATAAACGTGATTTCAGGATGTGTGGCATAGAGATGGGTAATACACCAATCACCCGTAACATTAAGACCTTGTTTCTGCACTCTGTCCATTTTATCAGCTTCACTGACCATAGAGGGGCACTTTGCAGTTGTATAATTACAGACACGTCTGTTTGTCTGCATACTTTATCCTCCTTTCACCCTATTTTTGAATGGTCAGGACCCCACAGGACCACCACGGAGCAGGTTTTCTGTGGGTGGCGGTTCATTCTCAGGACTGCAGTGACACAGACATGGTGGTGGTGTGTTAGTGTGAGTTTTGCTGGTATGAGTAGATCAGACACAGCAGTGCTGCTGGAGTGTTTAAACACTGTATCTTCTAACAGTCTACAAGACTGTACTCTGTAGAGCTTCTTCCCTCTGGAAACCAAAGCATTTCCACACTATTGACCCACTCATGTCCTTTTGGAATGAAATCACACATATTTATGATATGATTTATGATATTTCGGTATATTGCCCAGCCCTATATGTGTATATATGATTTATTATTAGGATCCAAAACCAAACTTCATATAAATATGAGGGTTTAAGCATGAACCACTGGTTCAACTTACCTTCAAGGCTCAAGGTCATTTAGCCCCACAGCCACCAGCTACTCTTTCACCAAAGCAGGCAAATGTTTTAAACACAATGTTCATCATTTCAGACGTTTTAATCTCAGAGAAATGACTTTTGTTGGTAGATTGATTTCGCCATGCGCCAAGTATTTTGAAATGCAGGAAACATTGGGAAAAAATCTGCTTTCCACATCCTCCACACTCTTCATCCTTCCACAGGAAGACCGAAAGGGGAAAATGCAAACTGAAGTAAGGGTTACACAACAAAAATATGCACGGTTGCCCAGATACAGGTGGTGGTTCAGCTTACCCTCTGGCTCATCTTACCCCACTCTCTCCTATGTGTGTGGAATTAAAGTGAAAAGAGAGAGAGATAAAGGCTGAGGTAGAAGAGTGAAGGTGTGAGAGAGTGAACGGTTTAGGTGTGATGATCTGAAGCTGTATAAATCGGTGGGTGGTAGGCCTGCCATGACCTCATTTTTGTTGATCTCTTGCCCTTTGGGTCTGCTTGCTTGTGTGTTTACATGAGAATGAATTGCAGTGATATTTCAACAGATGTTTTTGCTCAAAAATATAAAAATAAATGTGACTGCACAGAAGGGTGGAGGCTCACGTAGCGTAAATCACTATATAGAGAGACGGGCTGACGTTGTTAAACACGTAGTTGTAAAAAAAGTATTTAAACTGAGTACAACGTCAACGTTGCTAAATCTTACGTGCAGTCTGATAGCCACAGGTCGCCTATAAAAGACAGACAGCAATTAACTCTGTCTGGATATTTTACCCTGGCTGCTACCACCACCGCAAACACCACGACTGCTGCTGTAGTGACCACCCTTTCCACTGGAGCTGATGCTGAAGGAGAATCTAGGGATTTTCATATGTATGTTTATGGCAACTTGGGCTTTATTATACCTGTAGAAACTGTTCATAAGGGTGTGATTGCATTATTGTTCTATTATCATTGTATCAGTGACATAAAATTGTCTTAAAATGCTTATAATAATCTAATTTATCATGATTATTTCTGAGTCAATATCTCTCTCCAAAGAAAACAGTTATCTGGTTGGCCCAGCTAGCAGGGAACGCTATAAGAACGGTCAGTTTTAGAGGTTTCCAGGAATGTTACCCTGTAACATTATAGTGTTAAGAAATATTCTGTGAATTTTCTGGAAGTGTGTGCTGTAATAATGTCCTGCATCACAGTTATTAGTTATTAAGCTATTAGGCAACATTCCCAATTAGAAAACTTTATGGAAGCATCAGAAGTAACTTTGCCTAAACCAAATATACAGTAAATAAAATAGAAATAATTATAAAAAACTGGAGACATTCAGAACATTCAAATAATGTCCTATTAACCAGAGCCAAATCCTGTACACAAGTAAAAGTACTGCTGCTTTAGTGTAAATGTAAACATACCTTTTCAGACAAAAGCTCAGTAGAGATACAGTGGAATTCCTAAAGGTAAGACGCCACTTGCCTTTGTTTTTGACATGTTCTGCTGTGCATCTCTGCTCGCTGTGTGTGGGCGTGTCCATGGCATTTTTTTTAAAGGCAAAAGAACAGAAATTCACATTCTGTAAGAAGACAAACTTATTTTGAATGAATGTCAGTGTTAATGTTATTCTAGTTTTGTAATTTGAGATACTGCCACCATGTTGGAAAGGGGCTCGTTTCATATGATGCTATGATGTACCAACCTGAACGTTTTGGTTGGAGGGCAAGATCTCTCCATTGAAATGAATAGGATGCAGCAGGGAGCAATTGGACACATATCATAAGATCATATAGCTTCTTCAGGGCCCTATGGTTTCTGCGATGATGCATGATTGATTATGCATATTTTGTAAAAGGAAAAAACAAAAGAATAAAGACAGAAAAAAACGCCTACTAATGTGATTTGGGAAAGAATCTAAAAAAGGAGAAAGTATAAGACAAAAAATTACAGCTCATAGGTCCCTAAATCTTTCTGCATTGGACCCGACGTATGTCATCGTTCAAGAAAGGAATTAACCTCTAATTGCTACACAAGTAGTCATGTGTTTATTGGAATTCCAGTAAAGTTTGGATGTCTCAAACGGGCTTGAGTCCACTCCTGTTGCTTCTCTGAAGTTCGACTTATGTTGCCAAGTTTCTGCTTCAAGCATGAGCTCGCTTGACCAACTCCCTTTGTGAGGCTCCTGGGGTCTTAACTATGACGTTGTGTGCATTCTTACTGGATGCAGACATCTAATGAACTATTCACAGCCCACAGAGGGTGGTGGATCCACAAGGGTTGATGGAAAACCTGATCTGCCGTGAGTTAATGAAGGTGCTGCAAGTCCAACGAGCATCAGGTGTCTTTCTGGGTCATATGTCTTTCAGGTCATTGCATTTCAGGTCTTCGAGTTTTACCAAATAGATCAAAAACATGAATGAAAGCATGTGATGCAGAGAAAATATGACCTTCTCTGATGTTTGTCTTGTTGTTTTGCTCTTGTCTAGATCATGACGGCACGTCCACAGTCAGATACCAAAGCCAAGGCTCTGGATACAGCTCCAAGTCACTTATGTACAACGGCACCGGAAGAGTAATAGTAAGTGCTGTTCGGCAGTATATTGATGAGTATTTCACAACAGCTTTGAAGATGACTCAGCTGATCGGAATATAGTATAGTATAGTATAGTAAAATATAGTATAGTAAAATATAGTATAGTATAGTATAGTATAGTATAGTATAGTATAGTAAAATATAGTATAGTATAGTATAGTATAGTATAGTAAAATATAGTATAGTATAGTATAGTAAAATATAGTATAGTATAGTATAGTATAGTATAGTAAAATATAGTATAGTATAATATAGTATAGTATAGTATAGCTTTTCAAAGAAAAAAAAAACAATTTTAAACTACAGTTTCAGTTTTTTTTATTGAAATTATATTTATCTTTTGAACACTGAATCTATTATAAATTAATGAATAAATTAGCGAAACATTTTAACTTAAAGTAAAACTTAAATGTCAATATAACTTAATATAATATGCCTTTTAACTTTAACTAAAATGAACTTAAATGATTGATTAAAACAACATTTTAAATTTCCTTTGCTAAATAAAAATACAACAGGGCCATATTAAATAAATAAATAAAACTAAGTAAATAATTAAATGTTTGTTTGTTTTTTGTCCTTGAAAAGCCTATTAGGCCTATAACTGACTGCTCTTCTGTATCAATAGTAGAAAGTGCACAAAACAAATATACAGTTGTCCTATTAATAAGCCTGCTCAGTGGCTCTGAGTGGCTCAGCAGTTTCTCAGAGAGCAAAATTGGTCTTGCTCTCTCTGGGTGAGTAAATGGTGCTGTCTCCCCACGTCACACCCACTGCAAAGCTGGCTGGTACAGGCGGCTGTGTTCCATTGTATTGGAGCTGGGGACCCGGTGCTTTCCTCCGAATGCATTGGCTGCCCAGCAATGATGCCGCGGTAATGTTCACCCTCTTAGTGTCGGGACCATCTTGTGTGATGGGGGTTGGTCTTTAAAGGGTTGGGATATTGGCACTTCCAAACCTATGAAATATGAAAAAGCTTGGCACACCATAGTGGTTGCGATTGGTCCGAATGATCATTGTTCAGTACAAATTATTCTGTCTTTTTACTTGTTCAGCCGAAAACGAAAGTGCGTTTTTCTGCCATATTTGCTGAATATTTGGTTCATCCCCACATTTTATACTAGACTTAATTTTGGTAAGGGGAATGTTTCATGGAAAATCTCCATTATATCGTGACCAAACCTAATGTTTGTTAACTGCTATTCAACCTCACTCCATCTCTAAACACAGGCCCCAGCCAAAAGCCTTAACTTAGGCGTGGGCATTTTTTGTCTGGATGGCAGAGGCCTCAATGCCCTAACAGTGGCACACTTTAGGACTGCACCTCTGCTGCATGCTGGTGTAGAATTTGACATTGCCCTGCCACAGCCATGTTTAGAAGGTTGGCTTCAGTGGGCTTCAGGAACAGAGTTCAATTGGAACATTCCCAACTCATGACCTCATGAGTCAAACGGCCAAGAGGAGGAGGCCTCGCTAACTCCTGCTGTGATAGCAGAAAAACAGGGAGTTGTGCCAATGCCGACTAAGGCAACCTGAAACAAAGATATAGTGAGAATACTGACCGAGTTTTCAGGCTGGTTGGAGGCACAGGGCGAGACATGTAGTGTGATAAAGGTGATTTGAATTTAGTGCCAGCCCTAAATGTGTTTATCAACATTCCACCAGGTATAATAGTTCCATTCTAACACGGATCATAATCTCTCATCATCAGGGTTATAAGTAACCAATATTATATTAGACCACGTTCCAGGTTAGGAACCCTGCCAGTGATGTTCAATATTAAGATCTTACTTTAACATGAAGCTGAAGTTCACTGCTGTGTATTCAAATGTGACTGCTCCACCAGCAGATCATGCTCCCTCTGGTTGGATGATACACTCCATGCCTTAAACCACACAATGTACCCTAGTTACCTACATAGCAACACATCTGATAAGTACTGCTCAGTGTTAAACCCACAATGTCAGTGTTAAGTATGGGGCTGAGCAACATATGGACAACATGTTCTCTTTTTGTGTGTGGTTTGAAACACTGTGAATAACAGCGCAAGTTCATGTATGATTTCCTACAGTAACCAATGAAATACAGTTTATGGTACATTTGATTTCATGAACTCATAATAATTGATGTTGGCAGTCTCATTTGTGTAATCATAGCACTGCTGCTTTGTTATGGCTGCTGGTTTTGTCTTGTAAGTACAGGCATCATTGCCTTTATGTATGAAGAGTGAGAGTAATACTTGATGGCAGAGTAATATTTGAAGGGCTTTGGTCAAAGGGCCATTATTGCGCAATATAGGCACTTATAGAACGTTTCCCAGCCAATCACTTTCCAGGGTCAGAACAAACTGTGGTATGATCTACTATTAAACCCTGCTCTTCAATCTGTGCCGAGAGAAGAATCCAGTGCTGTAGATCAGAACCAGCGTCTAAACATGACTGAACTGTAATTTCTTCATACTGCAGAGTTAAATACCAAACAAATAAGGGTGATTTAAAAAATATTGTATCATTTATTATTTTATAGAAGAGCAGTATACTGAGTAAAAGCGGATACAGGAGGGTCTTGTCTAGAAAAGGTTTGGGAACTTAACTGCATTAAGCGTGACCAGTGGGGGTTCACTTTTGATCAGCTTTATGTTGTCATTCAGTGGGGGCAGATCCCTTTTGATTGGTTTAATTTTGTTGACTGGCCCCTTCATTCTCTTCATTCTCTTCACTCTCTTCACTCTCTTCACTCTCTTAGCAGCCATTGTGGTCCATCTGGATTTTTCTCAGTTCTGCCTGTGGCTCTACAATGGAAATGAAAGAAATAAGAAACCCCACTGTACCAAAATTGTACCAAACTGTGATGTGCATTGAACCATGACTTTCATGTATCGTTACACTCCTGATAGGAACATTAGTTCAGTTATAAGATCAATATACCTCATATTTGTCTTAATATATCATTTGAAATGAATCACACAAACACACAAAACAACTCAATGAAAGAACTGCAGTTTTGCTGTTGAATAAGACTTTTAGCAGCAGTCTGTGAAGAGGGTCCTGACCAGTGCAATCATCTAAATGGTGGCTCTATCAGCAGGAGCTTGTGAACTTGTTCAGCTTTGATGGCATCCATAGACTGACTTCACTTGCTCTGGGTGGTCCTCCCACCCCTTATGAAAGAGTGTGATATCTGTTAGGTGATGGTAGTCAAGGGTCTGTTCAGTTGAAAAAGAGGTGGAGGCACTTCACCAGTCTTGAAGATGGAATGTCAGTCAGCCTTCACTCTCCCATCACTGAGCAGGAGGAGACTATGACTTGAGAGGTCAAAATCTAGTTCCCCTTTTAAATCTGGTAGCAATCTCAGGCGACTGCAGGTGGCGCTGTACAAGGATGATGGGGTTATAATTGCCTACGGGGTGTGTGGTGAGAGTCGTATTTTGAGAAGAGGTGGTACAGTGTAATAAATGTTTCATTGGATGTGTGGAAAATGGGTCACAAACCAGATGTTAATGATTGGTACAGCGCCATCTGCAGGAGCCTGAGTCATATACCATTTTAACGTCATTTTTGAGAATACATGAAACGGTGGTCTCATTGTACTGTTCTGCTCTTGCCCCAGAATCCACGGTTGTCTCAGTATGCTGGAGGATTCAGCTCTCGCTCGGCTGTGGAGATGGGCACTCAGCGCAGCAGGATCAGCCATGGCGTCCCCATGCCTGCTGTAGTGGGTCGTCCGTATCCATGCTACGATGACACATACATTGGCGGCCACTATGCAGGCCAGTCGCACACGCCCGAGTCCAGAGCAGT
Organism: Acestrorhynchus altus; assembly: GCA_034509495.1. Lineage (NCBI taxonomy): Eukaryota > Metazoa > Chordata > Actinopteri > Characiformes > Acestrorhynchidae > Acestrorhynchus > Acestrorhynchus altus. Next base: position 9,273,744 of record CM067523.1, on the reverse strand, counting down.
CAGCCGGGTGGAGCAGGAAGTAGCATCATTAGGCCTTCAAACCGTACCACTACAGTCCTCACCTGTGGGCAATTGGATGACTCAAGAGGGCATGGCCTCCACCGAGCATCACGCTTACTATGGCCACAGTGCTTTGCCCGACGAGACACCTATAAGACGCACACTTAGTGGTACGCTAGCGAACAGAGGATGGAGAGAGGCGGAGTTAGCCCAGTATTCCTTCAAAGGCCCTGCTCACCGCACCATCACACGTATGAACAACAGGCAGCTGCAGCAGCAGAGGGTAAACAACAACACCATGCAGTGGCATCAGGGGACCACTGGTGGCAGCTGCACAATGGCTGGAGGGCACTACCAGACCGCTATGAGACGAGCAGGTTCCATGCACAGCCTGAAGAGTGTGGGCAGAGGGGTGGATGTGTATGATGCAGCGGTTGATGGAGGAACAGGCAGTGACATTCATGGAGGGTGAGGAAGTGAGAGCTTTCGAAGGTTTGCTTCATTTAATCCAGTTTGGCTGCTAGGTTGCCAAATGAAGCAAAAACAGGCAAAAAAAGGTTAGGACACGCCCATATTTATTACCATCTTAAATGCAGACATTAGTTTGGTTTGCTTTTGATCGATGAAGTGAGCAGGATCATGGTGGTAAGATAGAAAGAGCTCTCTGAGGTCTTCGGAAAGAAGGTTGTAAATGCTGATGAGGCTGGAAAGGGATTTTAAAACATCTTTGAAATCACTGTTCAGCTAGAAATTTGGACTGTCCCAAAAAAATAATTTGCAAGTGGAGAGCATTTAAAACAACTATCAACATGGCCAGGTCAGGTTGTCCTTTCAAGATCAGCCCAAGAGCAGACCACTCTCCTAAAATGTCATGTGCCTGTCACAGACGTCTGTACAAAGACACATAGCTGAAAGAATTCTGCGTGGAGGAGTAGGAAAATCTTTCTTCCAGTTGATGCCATAATTGACATTCTTTCAGCCAAAGGAGGAGATACCAAAAATAGCATTTCTGTTCATTTCATTTTACAAATGATGAAGGAAAATTCTTCAGTTTTATGTGTTTGGCTATGTTACCTCCATCCCTCAATATGGTTAAAATGGAGATCCAATGTCCGTACATTTAAATACTGTAGGTTAGTCAAAGGTGTTCATGGGGTGTCCTTACTTTTTCACAACCCTGTCCATTTTTGGTACACTGGTTGACTTAGGTTTGTGTTGTGCAATGATGAATCACACCAACTTTTAGAACAATTGGTGGAATTCCCCTCCCCTCACATAGTATGTTGGCACAGTGTCAAACAACAGTGGAAAGCAATAAGAGGCTGGCGTGTGATATTACCATGTTTTAACCATAACCTTCTTTTTGCTGTCCCTCCTCTGGCCTTTGAGCAGAATCCAAAGCTTGGACATGTCAGCTGCAGTCAGTTATCTCAGCTCCTCAGATGTTGCAATGCAGATGTTGGGAGCAGCATATGTCCAGCATCAGTGTTACCATAGCAGCGACGCCAAGGACCTGGTAAACAAACCTTTATTATACAGTATCACATTTTATGGTCATGTGGATCAATGAAGGTGTTGAACTGGTCTTTTGTCACAAACCCTGGAAAACAGACTTCTAAAGGAATTTCAGATAAATTGTTAAACGCTGTAATTTGATAAACAAGAACAATTGTGTTTTGATCGGAACACTCATCAAAACCTGGTGCATGGAATGTTTTTCCAGCGTTCCTAATCATAATCCACAGAGCCTGGGGAGAAAATATTACGCTTCAGAGCACAAGCTGGCAAAAACAGGGCAAAAGCTGTCCTTTAACCCACAGATGTTTGAATAGGTTGCCATGTTGGGCTTAACTCCACTTCAGGGGCTTTGTACTGGCAGATACTAGGTTTTATGAATTATCCTGCAAACCATATATGGCATAATATAAACAATGTAAACAATACACTCTTTAAAAAGGTGCTACTAACTTAAAATGGGTTCTTTGAGAAATTCCATGGAACCCAAGTCAAATCTGGACCTTTTGTTTTCGTTAAGTGAACTGTTAAAGTAATTGATTGGTCACACCTACCTAGGATTACAAAGTCCATAACTGGAAACTGGATTCAAGGTCTAGATTTGACTTCTGCTCTACAAGATTCTTTACCAATTAAAAGGTTCTTCATAAACTCATCAAACTAAACATTAGTCAACTGTGGCAAATAAAACCTTTTGTTCATCTCTGGAACCAAAAGTGGTTCCAGAAGCTTTTTTTGTAGCACTTTATTTGTGGGATTGGGTAACACATGGAATTCTAAGAATGCTTAATGTCCATCTTAAAACATCTGTGTTTCACCTGCACTGAATTCCGAACAGGTGCGTACCCTAAAGGGCATCCCTGCGCTGGTGCAGCTGTTCGGTAGTGAGAACCAGGAGGTGCAGCGCTACGCTACCGGTGCCACGCGCAACCTCATCTATGAGAACATGGAGAACAAGACTGCACTGATCGAAGCTGGCGGCATCAGCAAACTGGTCTGCGCATTAAAAGAGCCAGACGATGAGCTCCGCAAGAACATCACAGGTATAACAGGCAGAGTTAGCTTAGTTCAGTTAGTTCGTTCCCCTTCATTTTAGCTCTATTGAGAGATGGAGGTGACATAACTAAACACGTAAGACTGAAGAAATGTCTTTTAAACATCTTGTGTAAAACAGAAAGAGCAGGTATTAGATCATAGAGGGTCCTAACTTTTCTCTTTAATGGGAATTGACCATTTTTTTGTTAAGTAAATGATTTAATTACAATTACAATTACATCAATTACATCACTGTATTGGTACGTTCTGAAATAAGAAAATATTGTCCATATTTCTTAATTAAGCACTTATTTAATAAGTTGTCCATTTTTTCATGACTGTATATGATGGGTTACCTTTTTGAATTAAATAATGAACAAAAATTTCTCACTATATTCTAATTCGCTGAGATACTAGTATAGCTAACCAATAGCATACATATTCAATACAAAGGCAAGCTTCCCATCCAATGGGAGCACAGACAGCTGTGCTGTGATGGATTTGAAACTAGGTTTAGGTTCAGGGTTGGGCCAACATAGTGAGTTTGTTTCCATTAAGGTTTCCACAGTAAATCTTAGTAAGTGTCCAAGATGATTTTGTGATTTTTAAGAAGGGTTGGAAGGTATTCTCAGTGAGATGGTCTGTAACTAAACCTAAGCACAAGGAATGTTTTAGTCCTGCTGATGTGAGCTGAGCTGGCAACTAGTGTAGGTGAGGTTGGGGTAAATAGAGCAGTGAGTGTTGGAGTGTTGGAGCAGAGACTGTGCTGGACTTACTCCAGCTTTGAAATCCTTAGAGACAGTGGCCATTACCTTCCCAGAGGGCTCTTTTGTGCTTTTGTGCCCTCCTACCCCCACCCCCTCCACATACACATGCACACAACAGTCCTTGACATTCTTTGGGACTCGCTCCACGGTTGCTGAGTCTCTTAGTGAGATTTTATGACCTGCCTTCAAATGTGGTCAATGGGAGAACCCCCTTATTACCATAGAGGTCACACTTAGGACGGGACACTTCAGAAAGCCAGCATAGTGAGTTTTTTTACTAGTAATGGGAGATTTGGCGTGATAGATAACCTTCTTTTCATGTCTGTAGGCATTCTGTGGAACCTGTCGTCAAAGGACAGTTTAAAGGAGCGATTGGCGCGGGAAAGTCTTGTGGAGCTGAATGAGAGAGTTCTGGTTCCTCTGTCTGGAGGAGGAGACTCAGCGGTTATCCAGCAGAGCCCATCAGAGGCTGATATTTTCTACAACACTACTGGCTGCCTCAGGTACAATCACACACACACACACACACACACACACACACACACACACACAGGGTGTTTATTGATCTACACAGTATGGCGTCATGTATAATGCAAAATGCCAGGTGTCTCGGCATGGAGTTGTAGAGGTTCCTAATGGTGTCCTGTGATCATCCATCCCATGCAGCTTGAATTACTCAGTTCCTCTGTAGGGTTGGAATGTTGATAGCGCGTCCAATAGCATCCCACATATTTTCAATCAGTGATAGGTCTGGCAATGCGACTAGCCATGGCATAGTATCAGTGTCTTCAAGGCGAGCTCTTCAGGCGGCACACTGGAGTGTGTGTTCAGGAAAGGTAGGGCCACTGATTGCAGCACCTCATGAATGTGTTTTTGGGCTGTGAAAGTGCCTGTAATGAAGACTACAGGTGATCTGGCATCGTACAAATTTGCACCCCACACCACGAACCAGGTCATCTGGACATGTGACGTGTGACAACAAACCATCTTTGGTCGTCTCCACCAAGACAAAAGCTTCACTCATCACTGAAGGTGACCTGCCATTCAGAGTGACTCCAAGTTAGTCTGGCATGACACCATTCCAAATCATTTACAAGCATTTTCCATGAATCTTTACACTACATGAAAGGTCAGTTGCATAAAAGAAGACCATAATGGTCTCTCAAGTCCAGCCCTGTTTTAGTAGATATGAAATTGTTTCTTGGGAAAACACCACCACTCCCACACTTTACTTTGCCAAGTATTTACTATAAACAGGGCTCATGTCATTAGAACACAGAGAATTCCACCTTTATCTCAGCCATTAACTCTTGTTTCACTTCCCTCCCCCCTTTAGAAACCTGAGCTCAGTGAATGGAAGGACCAGGCAGCAGATGAGGGAGACTCGAGGCCTGGTAGACTCTCTTGTGGGTTACATTCAGAACTCCCTAGAGGCGGGCAAATATGAAGACAAGGTCAGCCACGAGAAACAAAATACATAAACCAAGCAACAGTATATGTGTGCTTGACAGTAGAAACAGACCCTGAAATATTCATTTCTAAATACAAACTGCCATAAATAATAGCACATAAAATGCAGTGAAACTTATCAATGAAACTCATCAATGCACTTTGAGTGACTTTCTCGCTCTACTTCTCTCCCCTTTCCCCTAAATCCAGGGCGTAGAGAACTGTGTGTGCGTCCTGAGGAACCTGTCCTACCAGCTGTACACTGAAATCCCCCCATCAGTACAGCTGCGCTTGGAGGGCCCTACACGAGCTCAGGACACGCATCACAGAGATGCCATTGGCTGCTTTACACCACAGGGGAAGAAAACAAAAGATGTACGTCACATTCACTATCGTGTGTGTGTGTGTGTGTGTGTGTGTGTGTGTGTGTGTGTGTGTGTGTGTGTGTGTGGTGTGTGTGTGTGTGTGTGTGTGTGTGTGTGTGTGTGTGTGTGTGTGTGAAAGGTGAAAGGAAATGTTTATTAGGGAAAACTGTAGAACTGAAAGGATGCTCTAGTACCCTGTTGGGCCTGTAGCCTGGATACAAGATGGGATACGGTTGGGCATGGAAGCATACAGGTTCTGTATGGCATCCGACAGCACATTTGCAGAGATGTTGCAGCTGGTAGATCCTGCACACTTCCAGGTGGCCAAAAATGCAGTCTCAACTAATCCAGGAATTGCTTGATTGGTGGTAAATCTGGTGAGTGAGTAGGACAAGGATTGCAATAAGACATTCCTGGGAAACCATTACTGTGTGTGGGTGAGCATTATCCTGCTGAAAAATGCCAGTAGGAAGTAGCCCTGCCATCAGAGGCTTCATGTGGCCACCGAATCTTGTTTCACTACTTGGGGAGACCAACTGTCGTATGCGATTCAGTGCAGATCATCACAGTGTGATGATGCCTGACAGCAAAGGCAGGACTGAAGCGCTCACCACCTCTGTACCATCATTGGATCCCAACAGAACGTGGATTCATCACTGAAGCCAATACAGTTCCAGTCTATAGCGGTTTTCTTGTTCACAACTTCAATGTAAACGAAGGTGACGGCGGCTTAGTCAGAGTGGCGTAGATGGTGGGCAATTTTTCAAAACAACCATCCTGCTTCTCTCAGTCCAATGATGCCCCCCCCCTCAAAGTCTGGGAAAAGGTTTAGCAGGCAATGATCTCTCAGCAAGACGTACACTACCCAAAAGCAGCATTTTTAAGGCCTTGTAAGGCTTTTGTGCAGAGACCCAGTGTCTGATCAGACCACATCTGTAAACATTAAGGCAGAACTGCATGCCAAGTTATATATGTGGGTATACTATATAGTGTGTGTGTGTGTGTGTGTGTGTGTGTGTGTGTGTGTGTGGTTTTATATACTGTATGTATATATATATATATATATATATACATATATATATACATTTTGGAAATTATTATTATTATTATCACCCCTATAATTTATACATGGTGATTGTCTGTTTATGCCCTGCAGCAGAGGATCCAGGAGCTGTCTACATTCACTGAAGTGGCGCGAGTGCCGAAGGGGGCAGAGTGGCTGTGGCACCCTCAGATAGTGGGAATATACAACCGCATACTGCAAAGCTGTGATACAAACAACGCCACCCGTGAGGCTGCGGCCGGGGCTTTACAGAACATAACAGCAGGAGAGAGCCGGGTGAGACAGACATCTCCAGCCCACACGTTTACACTGATTCTCTGATGTTGGAGGCTGTTGGAGACGTCTGGCCTTCAGATCCTGTGGGTTGTAAAAGTTTCATTAATGTGCTTTTAATTATGCATTAATGATTCAGTAATTACTGCTTCCAGCCAAGGAATGAGGGCCTGGTATTGACAGAACTTTCTTATTTAGAACTAGGCTCTGTTTGTGGCCAGAGTCATCGGAGAAAGACAAAGGTCGTCTTGTTTTTCCAGACAGAAAATGTACTTTGCTCTTAGCTCAGGTAGAGAGATGTCCCCATTATTAACAGCTTTTTTTTCCCTTTTCGCTTGAATGATTGCTCAAGTTCATTTCAACCTGGTGATTGGAGGACTGTCTACTGGGAAGTGCTTGAAAATTGTGTTTTTGGCTGTAAAAACATATGGCATTGTAATATTTTGTACTTTACTGTAATGTGCTGTATTGTACTGTACTCGTGCCTCGACTGTCAGCCCTGGAAATACATACAGACTGACTCTTGTTTGTTTTGTTGAAGAAGAAGAAACAACCATTGGTTTCCACTTTGTAATGGAATTTCAAATGGCTTATTTAATGCATGCCTGGGTCTAAATCATGTTAAATCCAGCCCTTAAAGTGGTGACACAGGGAGTTTTCCCCACTCAACCTCAAAAAGCATTTTACAGACACTTTACAGATCCCACATTCTCCACATTGCACTTTCCCGGTTATCTTGGTGGCATTCCTTACTTTTTTCTCTTCCCAGGCGTATCTCTGCGTCTGTTTTTTTGCTCCCATGAGCCCCCCATTAGTCTAACCTCGTGTGACATTTCTCTCTCTATCCCTGTGTCCCAGTGGGCATCAGTACTGAGCCGTGTCGCTCTGGAGCAGGAGCGAATGCTGCCTGTGGTTTTGGACCATTTGAGGACTCCCACCGATGCAGAGCTGCGCTCACTCACTGGACTGCTGAGGAACCTGTCTCGCCACACCAAGAACAAGGCTGATATGGGTCAGTGCCAGAGCACTCTTCACCTCTGTGTGAAACTTGGCTTTGCTTACAGGAAAATGAGTTTTTCTGGTTCTTAAATCTGAGTGACTGGGTCACGTTCACAGCCACTGACCACCCAGAACAGTTTAGTTCTCAATAAATTAACACAATTTCTGAAAATATATGTTTATATGCCCACCACTCTGGGCATGTGTGCTCACTGCCACCCCTGTTGCATAAATTCCACTGCGTGGAAGGGTTTAATGCAGAGGACAGATTTCCAGCTGTGGAAACACAGTGGATCTATGTGTATGTTTAGCACAAATTTACCCCAGTCTGCTTTACAGCATTCCCAACAACACCCCTTAGACATGGTACATTTCTATAATATCACAGGCTCTTTTTGGCTTATTGGTGAAATGACCCTCTTTTCTACACTTTAAACATCTCACTGTTCAGTAGTAAACAAAAAAACTTGCTTTGTGCTCACAGTGATAAGTTTGGCCTGCTCCCTGCCGCTGTCTCTATTTAGCTTTCTAAAGGGTAGTTTAAAAGTTTGATTAAGGGGTTGTTTGGTTACTTGAAGTTCTTTAGGGTGTTGCTTAAACAACTAGCCAATATTTTTCCAACTTAAAACCAGATGCTGGAATTTTTATTGCATAAGCAAATGAGTGTCAGACTAAACAAAGTCATCTGTGGAAACTGTCCATTCAATTTTTTGCTATCTCACGTCCGGCCCAATTCTGTTCCAGCTAAAATAAGTTTTGTTGACATAGCGATGTTAGCTGCTTCAGAGATGTAATTATTCCCTTTCTCCTTTCCTCCTTCTCCTACTCACATTGTTCTTGCATCATTCCCACTTCCACTATTCTCTAAGCGTCTCCACCCAAATTCTTACTGGCTTCCATCTGTTAGACCTACTTCCTCATTCATCTCCACCACCCTCATTCCTGCGATTGACCTCATGGCAATTTATCTCTTGTTGTGTTCCATTGTTTTTTTTCCACCCTGTAGCTACCAAAGTGGTGAATATCCTGGTGTCCAAGCTGCCTAGTGACGGGCTTCAAAAAGAGCCGCCCAGCGATGTTGTGGTGAACATCTGTGGCGTACTCAACAATCTGGTCATTGCGAGCTCGGTGGCTGCCAGAGATATCACCTTCTTTGATGGACTGCCCAAGCTGGTCGGCATCAAGACCTCCCATGATAACAGGTACATTAATCCTAGTGAGGCAGACTGTCTTAACACGTTATCTGGAGGCTGGAGTTAAATTTTCCATTCTGATGTCTAGTTGCAGTCTGGAAATTAACCCTCTTAGCTTTTCCTTCCTTTTTTCCAGAGATCCTTTGGCTGGGTCTCTGCTCCAGTCCTTCCCCCATTTCTACACTTTTTCTACACCAGGGGTCCTTCAGGGGGGTTTCCGTTGTAAAAACACTGGTTCTATGGAACAATGACAAGAGTTACCTTATTGCACATGGTTTGATCAACAGATAAAACCGAAGAAATGTCCTCAGCTCAAAGTAATAAAATGAAATTTAATATTCTAGTGAGGAGAAAGTTAGTACACCCCTACTTTTATTACTACTTAAAATGCCTGGAATGAGAATCAGGTGCAGCGTATCAGTTGCAAATGATAAGACCAAGGATTTTGGAGGAGCCTGGCTTATTTAAACCACAGGCATTCATTTGTTTTGCTCTTGATTGTTAAAGTGAGTGGTATCCTGTAGCAAGATCCAAAGAGCTCTCAGAGGACTTCAGAAAGAAGGTTTTAGAGGCAGATGAGTCTGACAATCAGACATTCCACTGTCCAGAAACTAATTTGCAAGTGGAGAACATTTAAAAAAAAAAACTCCCCAACATGGCCAGGTCAGGCTGTCCTAGCAAGTTCTGCCCAAGAGCAGACCACAAAGTAAAGTCTTCAAAAATCCTAACATGTCAGGGCAAGACTAAAGTTTAGCTGAAAATATCTAGACAGAACAAGTGAACAAGTTTTGGAACAAGTTTTTGGGGACAGTAACAAGAACCTCATACAAACTGTGAAGCATGGTGGTGGAAGTGTCATGGCTTGGGGCTGCATTTTACTGCAGCAGGGCCTGGAGATCTCGCCATCATAGAAATCACTATGAAAGTGTTATTGTATCAGAGGGGGGACGAGGAAAATATAAGACCATCTGTACAAGACTGACAATGAGACAGCATGTTCTGCAGGGAGGAGTGGGAAAATATTTCTTGCAGTTGACGGAGACAGTAGACAGTCAGCCAAGGGAAAGAATGCCAGGTATTGGGGAACAGGGTCCTAACTTTTCCTCCCAAGAAAAATGAATTTCTATTAATTATGTAAATACTTGATAAATGTATTAATATACATTAATATTTATTTGCATTCCTTGAGATTGGATACACATGATAATGTTTTATGTGTTATATCACCTCAATATCTCCATATAGTTCAAATGAAGATTGAATGTCCATATATTTATATATGTTAAAAGAGACAAAGGTGTTCATGAGATGTCCATTTTCACAGGACTGTATTTACTAAAGGGTGTATTATATATGACACTATATGGAAGCCCTTTTCACTCTGTGCTGTTAGGTTACATGACTTATTCATTATTTAGCTGAATTGTTTTGTGTATTGTCCAAGCAGCGCCTCTCATGTTTCTGACTTCCTTTTGTGTCTTAGTCCAGGAAAGCTGAAAGCAGCTAAGGCGGCCTCTACAGTGCTGGGCAACATGTTTCAGTACAGCAAGCTCCACAAAGACTACAAGCAGGTGAGACTGAACACGGCTATATTCTTGATTGTACAAATATTAGAGATGCAGCAAATGCAGTTTTCTGGTCTTTCTATTCTGACTTCAGATCTTTTTTTTTTAAGTCTGACCTGCTGATTCCAGTTTTGATAACATACACAAAAATGCTGAGTTGAAACAACACAGTAGTGGCTCAATTCTGGACAAACACAGCATTGGGTTGTTATTCTGACCCAGCATTCTGGCTCAGGTTTTAACCTAAATGTTCATTTTAACTACCCTGCTTGGTTAATGGAATCCAAGTTAGACTTGTGTTTTATTATAATTGTTATTATGACAACTTTGATACCACAGCAACCCCCTAGCAACCACTTGGCAACTTCATAGCAACCATTTGGGATACCACAGCAACTCCATTGCAACCACCTGGGTTACCATAACAACCACCTAATACATCCCTCTAACCCATGCCTGGCATTAAGCAAGGTTCATTTTTGTGTATCTGCTCCTATTCTATGGGCAGTACGTTTCTACAGGGACTGGATAAGCTTTTGCACATCTGTGTCAGCAATGGGTGCAACTCAAACTGAATGCATTTATTAGAAGAGGTGTCCACAAAACTTTGGACATACTGTTCTGTTATATTGTCAAATAGCTTTGTTTAAATCAAGAAATTAATAATTTAGCTTTTGTCTTGAAATAAGCAAATTGACTTAGAATTTAGAATTTGATACACTTTCAGTGGATAAAAATGGTTTAAATCAGGTAAAACTAAGTGTAAAAAAATGAGTTCATACTTTTATAATATTCTCAAAACAATGTACAATAGAGATGAATGAGAAATACCAGCTATTTAGACTTGATTTAAGAGGCAATCGCAGGCTAAGATGTTACGTCAATGCTGTCCTGTCCACCTAAATTTGTCCATCATTATAAAACCTCAGGTTTGTAGAATAGATTGTGTGACATATTGCTGTGTATTAGCATATTTCCAATATTTCCACCTACAGAACTGATGTGAATTTAATTCTGGTGCTTTGTTCATCTTTTTTTCCTATGAGACATATCAGGCTCTTTCTCAGTCGCCCACCTCAGTTGGTAAAATATTTGCTTTGAACCTGTTACTGATTAATATACAGTGTATCAACTTTCTCTGTTCAAACACACCTGAGCAAACTGATGAGTCAGGTTTACACCAATGGTGTATAAACTATGGCTCTGTTGATATATTGAAATACTCCATGGTAAACTTATTAGTGTACATTTTTTTTACTTTAGGAGGAACCTTGGGAGGAACCCCTCCTCCTCTGGTCAAACCTCTTATACATAGTTAGTTATGGGACACTGGACCCCAACACGTCTGTCATAATACTTGGTTGTACTGAAGTAATGATAGTTTGTTGGTGGACATAATAGTAACAGTAGCAACTAATTATTTATTAATTATTAACTAATTATTATTAACTATTATAGTATCCATTTTTTTATTCTGGTGCCTGTAACTTCTGCAACATTTAAGGTGGAATGGCTAATTCTAAGATATAAACCGGATAATAACTTCAGTCTCATTGGTATAGTAGAGTTTTCATCAGCACACAGAGCTTAATGTGGCGCTTTCAGTAACACTAGTAGTAGTTTTGAGCAGTTAAACAAGTCTGTGGCTGGTAAATTGATGTTGGTGTGTTTAAAGGGTGCACTGTGCTGGGGGAAGCGTAAGAACCTGAATTTTTCTCTGCCAGTTCACAGTAACTTCATCACACAAAATCCGATAATAGGAGAGAATCGTGATACTGAGTAGAAACATATTTATTAATGTTTAAAATGTTGATGCCATACAGATATCAGACTGTGTTCTCAGTGCATATTCAAAAGAATAGTGTCTGAACTTGTATTTGAAACAGTTCTGTTGTCCCTGAATGTTGCACTGAGCAGTATTTCCTCCATTCTCTGCAGCTGAGTTTTCTAAGCCTGGTGCTCTGGCACATAATGGCCTTGGTCAGATAGGTGCCGTGTGTGGAATGTGACAGTGGAATGCAGGGCGTAGTCAGTCATTGTTTGCAGCCAATCACAGTCGTAATATCTATCAGCGCTATGGCAGTGTCTTCACAGTTCATCGACAGCTAACACATTTGACTTAGTGTTGTGCAGTGTCATCTTGTCTTACTATAGGGGTGGCATGGGTTGGAGATATAGAAGCATGATGAGATGTGAAAATTGAGTTGTGCTATCCTTGCTTGATGGAATTACTTTGATTTTATGTGATTAAATACTGGTTTAAAGGGGTTTTTCCTTCAAAAAAACGTGTGTCAGTAAGTTAAAATGGAAGCGCTCTATTTTTATATGGAATATGTAATATGTTGATTTTTCTGTACGGTAAACAGAATGTCCTGTGGTGTATTAAATATATAGAAGTGACACATTTCAAAAATAAATCAGTGACACCTGAAATTTCTTTACACATATAGTTTACAAATATTAGCATTTAAAAGGCACAAAACACTACAATAATAATCACAGTAAATTAAGTTGAAAATGAAAATGCTGTCCTGTGGTGGGACATGGATCATTTTAATCTGCCTGTGTGATGGATGGCTATAGGGGTCCTTTAATCAAAAAGACCCAGAATGTTCGGCTTTGATGTGAAGTTTGGACACAAAGTTTAAATCTCTTAATTTCATATATTTCATACTTTCTCTTGTCTGAGAAAATGAATGTATTAATATGAAAAAAAACCACTTATTAAGGATAAAAAGTGTATATTTACTAAATGCTGGAGGTCACTTATGAATGGCCACCATGGTGTAAATGTCCTGTGGTGTGACTGTGTTGTCAGTGGACTTGCGAGTTATATGCCAGTTGTTTTTGAAAAAGTAGGCTACGTAATGCATTTACCTACATTTATTGTTGTGTATGGAAGGCCACAGATCAGCACACAGATCAGCAGCAATGCATATTGTTCCATATTGCATGCAGTGTTTAACAGACTCTCTTCATGTTTATTCTCATTCTACAGAAAGGGTTCACAAGGCGAGACTTCACCGATGCAACTATTTGAGATATTTTTAGAAATACATCAAGGATGTGAAACCTGAACAACCCAGTCATCCACTGAGTCCAACAAAATGAGGGACATTCCGAGGACTTGGAGGAAATGAAGACTTATAGGAGCCGGCTTGAGTCCTTTTTGTTTCGGCCGCTACTCTAAATTTGATTGCTCTGGATTTCTGGGAAGACAGCAACTGGATGCATACTTTGGATCAGATTCATCTCTTATAGGGAGTGAACTGGCCTGGCTGAAGTGACAGTGTGAACCGTTGACTCAAGTTAACAGCACCTATCCTATATAATAGTGAATTATAGTGAAATATAACTTCAACTTGCCAGAGAGGGGACAATAAATCATGTTACACAAAAAATACAATAGAAATGGCAGAATGAGGTTATGCATGAATATGTGTCCATATCAGAGAAGGAAACAAACATGCAACAAAGTTCTGAAACCCCTAGAAAGATGGGATCTATTTTTCCATGGGTGCCACCTGGTTTTGGACAACAACAGCTATATATATGTTTTTACTATCATTAAACCACCTGTTATTTTGAGACCATTTCTGTTAAGAGAGTCGAAAACCTGTAAGTCTAGATCTGGGGGGAAAAGCCTGTATATGATCTCTGTGCCACAAAAACCTTGTATCTTCATTTTTGCTATTTTTTATTTTTTTTATACAGTTGAATCTGAAAGTTTTTACATTGTGTCCACTTTACAAAGCACAGAACAATAGAAATGTTCCATTAATACACTCATCAACACAAAATAGTTGCACCCAGAAGGCATTATGGGCATCGTGAGAAGGATTAAAATCATGGCTCTGGGATGGTCTTATCAATGTATTGTGCACCATACTGGCCATGCTGCTGATGGCAGTGGGTAGAAGAAGGCATGCACCAGCGACATAAAGGATTTAGAAGACACTACACTAACCAATGTCCGATGTGTCAATGTCAGACATTCTTGGGGTAGTGATGCCCTCCTTGAGTCATCCTGTTAGTGGCACTACCATTGGCAGATGGCTGCATGACACAGGACTACATACAGACCGTTATGAGAACTGCACTTAATACCACATCAGTGTTTCCAAAGACTGCAATGGTGTCGTGCCAGTCACTCAGGATGGCAGCGGGTCATCTTTAGTAAGTCCTGCTTTTGTCTTGGTGGAGCTGACTAACGATTCTGTATGTGCTATCACACCAGCCACATCACCAGACATTGTAAAAATTGGACGTGCTATCAGCACTCCACCCCTACTACAAAATCACAGGATCTGAGCGAGAATGGACACCATCAGGAACCTCTACAAGTCCAACCTCTACAACCTCTTCTCTTACTGAGAGACACTACTTCTGTATGTGTAGCTCAATAAATATCGCCCATATTGGCCTAAAATTTAATCACTGATTGTTCTCTGGGACCATTATCTTCATTCCCAATAGCATCCCAGTCCCACTCTTCCTTTTCAGTTATACTTAGGTTTTCTACTTCTCGTGCTGCCTTTTTGAGATACAAGGTTTTTGTGTGACTGTGAAGGTATGTATATGTGTTTTTATGTTTGTTTCTATGAATGAACTGATGCATCTTGGAATTGAAGTTGGGGTTGGGGTTACCCTTGCACCCTAGTAAAATACAGCGCGCTGCATTCAGTTTGGGAAGAGATTGGATGGCACGCTTGCCATCTCTCTTACTTCTGAGGGCTGCCACACTGTCGGGCATGCACCTAGTCACATGATTAACATTTTTTTCCAAGCATGTTGAGATGCTTGGCAGTGCTCTGTGACTAGTGTTTAAAAAAAGATGTGCCGCCCTTCATTCCTAGCAGTCGAGCCTTAAAGGGGATTTTTCAAAATGTCATCATTCAGTTGTTGAGACGTAAACAGAAGTTATTTAGAGTGGTTTGGTGTGAATGGGTTCAGTGTAGAGACTAGTGAATGAATCTGATTTCTTCAGCTTGGCAGTAGGAATCAAGGGTCATCATGTGTGGAATGCAAATAACTAAATGGATGAAATGTGACTGGCTGAGCTTTTGAAACTATAGTAAAATACACAATATGCACACACACACACACACACACACACACACACACCTATGACTGCCTTTTTTAACCCAGTCAGATGCCCTTACACACAGTCCCCGAAACATTATCAGGGCCAAACATAGAAATGCAAAAAAAACAGGGTTGAACACTATTTTAAGTCACGTCCTATAAATGGACGCCATCCTAATTAATAGGCGGGTGTTTCGTCCAAGAAAAAAGTTGAATGATTAGACTGCATAACTAGTTAGCTAGCTTCACTGACTGGTGGAGAAATGATTACTACAAGTATTGTTCACATTTGACATTTATTAACCTATTTGAATACTTAGGTTTAACACTTTCTGTCTCTTTCATTCAATTCTCCCCAAAGAGTGTGATATTAGGAGAGAAATAAACAGCTATAGTTAACTGTATTGGTCCTACATGAGCCTTTAGCGTGAAATAATATTTACTACAAATATTTTACACACAGTTACAGTTTTACAGCAGCAGTAGTGAATTACATTGTTCTAACAAACAGTAAACAGTGAAAAGAGTACCCTGTGCATCCATGCAGGTGCAGTTCGCTATCAGTAGATAGCTGTTTGACTTGCTGATAACAGCCTTTATGTCTCTCTCACTGGTCAGACAGTACATCGTTCCTCGTACTATTCAAGGTTCTGGATACAGAGCTGACTTTTCCCACAAGGTGTAGAAAGATGTTCAGCCACTGTTACTTTGACCAGCTGGCTCTTTAATCCACTGGTCTGACGAACCCCCATTGCTAAGGGTACGTTTATAAGTGTAGTACAGCAGTCTTTGCACGCAAGCTGTTAAAATGCCAGGAGAAGCCATCTGGATTATCTACATTTCCATTTTCCTAACACCACTATGTGAACTGTGACTTTCTGCTCTGTCCACAAATACATCATCTCTTTTTTACAAGCACTTAAGATGTATAAGTTACTGTTTTGCCTAGCAATGCCTTGCATGTATCACACTGACATGAATCGGTTAAAAAAATGCATATTTTGTAAGTTTTAAAAAAGCTTTTTTTTTTTTTTTTTTTTTTTTCAAAACTGCTGATACACAATGTTGCAAAATGTCAGTGTCTCTGGAATTTTGTGAATTGTCTTACTTTTTCATATCGCCTGTGAACAATTCTGACTGGGTAGGTTTATGTAGAACAGAGCCTCACCCATCAAATCACTCTTCAAGCTTTGTTCAGTCTGCCTTCTGAAGAACTGTAGAAATGTTTCGTATCATAGTTAATTCAGCAAATGAAGTACAAATTTCTGTTCCTTTATGAAACACTTATTTACTTAATGCTTGTTTCTAAAGCGTTGCTTTTCATGTAACACCCTGCTGGCTTTTGTGGTTGTTACATATTAATCAAAGACATTTGAGCGTACAATATTTTTCGTAGATTCTTTTTAAGATAACATCTACTACTATAGCATCTGTAGCAGAACAGACCGGTGTGGGGAAGTGATTTCTATAACAGCCTTGAAAGGTTCCTTGGATTGGATTACGTGACACAGACTGAAAGTAAGCAGTACATTAACAGTAATAAATGTTTTGCATCACATTGCTTTGAGATAGAAGATAATGTCGGTTTACAGGCTAGATGTCCATTTTTATAATCCTAGTTTATCCAGTACAAACATCACTGAGCATCAACTGAAATGTTATTACACTGTTCACATAATATTCTATACAGTATTTGACTTTTTTTTGGATATGTATTAAAATTGTTGAGTTTCAGCCCTTCAGTGTCTACCATGCTTTAGTTAAACCTTTCTCATATGCAGTCCTACCAGTGGGATTTGCCATGGCCTTGGTTAAATAGGAATAATCTCCAAGTCTCCAACTTGGGAAAACACATTTTTGTGTTTTGGGAAGAGCATGAATTGGTCAATTAACTGTCCCCTCTACTCATTCACATTTTCTGATGTGTCAAAAGGCAGGATTCAAAATAGAGTAAACCTTAAAAAGTAGCTTGGCCAGACTGGTTTACTTATAGACTATTAAAATCTGAATGAAACGTGGTGCTACTGCTCGTTTCTGTCATTAATATGAGCTATTAGACTCTCACAGACAGCGATGCCTGTCAACAGCATCCACCTAAACAGACAACAGTACATTTCACACAAATAAATTGATGGCGTGACCTGGGATGCATGTGTGCACCCTACGATGGACTAGCGCCCTGTCTAGGGTTGTTTTCTGCCGGCTCACCCATGACCCTATTCAGGAATAAGCGGTTCAGAGGATGGATGGATTATCTTTTCCATAATCTCAATTCATTATGCACATAACTCAGCTTGTTATCCTATCCGCTATTCCCACGGTGCCCGCAGGTAATTTAAAAGTCTTAGTTTTTCATAATCAAGGTCTGAAAATGCCTTTAATATGTGCAATTGTGCCTCAGCGGTCTAACATGCTAGCACTTTGATCCATGGACTCAAGAATTGAGTTCAAAAATTTAAAACGAAAGTGTGGAATTGTATTTTACCAGTATTTTATGTCCCAAAACATGGGGGTGGGGGATGGGGGTCCCATCCAGGATGAGTATGTGGACAACAGAATCAATGAACAACAAGATCAACAAAAAACAAAAGATTGCTGATGCAGAACAGTTGTTTTCACACTAAGCTCCGAGCTTCCAGGCGCAGTGTAGCGATTTTCAGTTGCAGCAGATAAAGAATTAAACTCACTAATCTCAGCTGCTGCCTCACAGCACATGCAGCAGCTCCTCTTTCGGAAGAGAAAAGAGGACTGAAACTCGTGCTCCAGTTAAATCTGTGACTTGTTTTTGTAATGAACAACATTAATTGCATTGATTACCTGAAATGCTCGGTGACTAGGTTGGTAGCATGATCCAGTGCTGCAGCTGCAGAAGCTAAAAGTTTGTTATTATCTATTTGAATCCCACTGGTCAGTTATGAGGACATCCTGTACTTTCTAGTGATGTAACATTTGTGTGGGTAACTAACAGAGCACATTTTACATTTAATCCCAACATTCAATGGCAAATTGTCTCTTAAAAATCGGATTCTTAACTTCAGTGTAGTAAGATTTCAGAAATGTAAAGTCATTTTAAGTGTTATTTTTAACCAGGGAAGAAGAAGGCCGGGGAGTAGCAGAAATGAGTTTACTCAGGATTGTGGAAAGGGAGTCAGAGTTAGAGCTGTCAGGAGGTGAGGTGGAGGAGATCAGGACAGAAGAGCCAGATAGTAAAAGGTCATAGGAGGACCTATCAGGTTTCTAATGGGTTGAGCAATAGCAAGGAGATAACAACCATTGTCTCATACAGTTAAAATCGATGTGTAAGCCAGGGCTCTGAAATTTGTGGGTATTACAGTGTCTCGAGACATGACAAGTTTACTTTAAACTCAACCAAAGGACCTATTTCTGCGTAATCAAACATCACACCTTCAACCACACCTTCACACCGTACTTAATGAAGCTTCCGGAGGTTTATGATGAACACGATGCACAGCATCATTTATATACAAGCAGAAATCAGATTCATTTGCCCAAAGAACAGGTTTCCAGTTCGACAGTCCAGTTTCTGGGTCTCTTTGCCCAGAAGTACCACTCTGCTCCATATGTTGATGGTCTGAACTTGGTTGTGAAGGACCTGTGTTGACGTCTAGAAACAATTCTTGCCTGAAAGTGAAGCGATCTTTATTCACAAGCCAGCAGTCCCTGTCCATCAGTTTCTTTTTTCAGTCACAATGTTGAGGAGCATTTCCTGGAGACTGGGATTTTTGTCACTGCTGGTAGACCTGTACAAAGCTATGCTTCCATGCACCTGCATATTCAGCTTCTTCCTTCACACTATGGCCTTTCACACACCCAAATGCAATCACTCCTTTTAGCCAATCATTAATATCTACTTATGACCCATTTTCCACACATCAAAGGGAGATACACTGCAGTGTACCACCAATTATCAGTCTATGAGTCCCGCCACACACACCGCAGATGTTTATGGCCTGATAATCCCTGTGCAGTGCAATCTGCAGGAGTAATAATACATTTGTGAAAAGTGTATTAAACAATACCTCACCTTTCTTTGTCTTTCTCCTTTTTTCTTTATGTGCTACTCCTGCTTTGGTGGAGAACATGTTGCAGGACAATGCTGGACACAAACACAAAGGCCACAGGTCTTCTCATTACTCAAAACATCCAGGTTTAAAAGAAAGGGAAAAAAAAAATGAGCAAAGTGCTCATTTCTAGAGGAAGCCTTTTTATGTTCAAACACGTTTCTTTTACATAACTGTTTCCATTGTTCATGAAAGGAAAACAAATTTTAATCAAAATAAATTTGAATATGAATGTATTATCATTATTGCATCAGTCTATTTATATGACCACCTTGTTTATTCTGCACTTCTGCACATTAGTGTACTTCTGCGTACTTTGTTAGCCTCTTTTCACCCTGATCTTCAATGGTCAGCACCTCACAGGATCACCTTAGTGTGGTGGGTCATTCTCAGTGACACTGACATGGTGGTGGGGTCTGTGTTGTGCTGTTATGAATGGATCAGACACAGCACTGCTGCTGGAGTGTTTAAACACTGCCCTATACAGTGACTGTGCACTCTTTGAAACACTCCTACCAAGTCGCTCCACCTTATAGATGTCAAGTCAGAGACAGAAGCTCATCTGTTTCTGCACACTTTGTGTTGGTCATCTTCCAGTCTTTCATCAGTGCTCACAGGACAGCTGGATATTTCTGGTTGGTGGACTGTTCTCAGGCCAGCAGAGACACTGATGAGTTTAAACACTCCAGCACCACTACTGTGTCAGATCCACACACTAACTCATCACCACGGTATGAGTGTCACTGCAGTGCTGAGGTTGACCACCACCCACCTAATTATCTTTTTATCTGGATCTCAGGAGAAATTCAAATGGCTATTTCTTATCTGGGCACAAACCACAATACAGTTCAGGTGAACTTCTTTCCAGACAAGAACGTACATATCACCTCAGTGTGCACTTATCAAAGCCACAAAATCACAAGTGTGAACTTCAGCCTCTCTCTGGCTTCAGCCTCTGAGTTGAGAGTGCATTGTGCTTGGTTGTGTTACTTATGCTCACACAAGAGGTTCTAAAGGTTGACAGGATACATATTTATCCAATCAGACAGTTCACTGACCAGAAGGACTCCTCTCGGCTCAGGCTGTGTGTTGTATATGTATGTGCTTCTTCAGTCTAATGGTTGGATGAATGAAGTGTTTTGATAAGCCATGAGAATCCTCAGGGGGGGAAAGATTTGAGGAGGAACAAATCAAAAACAGCTCTGTACAAGTCGAGGGTCTGAGCCAAAAAATGCTGACCGATGGGCTTGGCCTGACCTTATATCTCCTATTTATTATTTTAATACCCAGGAGTCCATTTCAAGAGAAACAGAAAGAGACTGAGAGAATAAGAGGAAGTAAGGTGTAAAACAGGAAGAGAAACAAACCCCAGTTTTCAGAGAATACAGTACTATAAGGGTAACCAGAAATACACCGTCACAAGTCTTTGATTCATCTTAAATTTTGCATTGTGCAGATTCACTCATCGTGGGCTCGCGGTATATTGAGCTACACATACAGAAATAGTGTCTCTCAGTATGGTGTTGGGTATAATGCAAACATTAGATGCCTTGGACTGGACTTGTAGAGGTTCCTAATGCTGTTCTGTGATAGTCCATCCCATACATCGTAAAAATTCTCACTCAGTTCCTGCAGAACTGCAGGCCTGGAGACCATCAACCTGGATCCCAAGAGCTCCTCAGTGATGGATCCTCGCCAGTAGCCCTCACCCTAATAGTCACAAAATGCTTTGAAAGACCCCATATCAAAGCCATCACTGATGTCAGAGGATCCTCGCCAGTATGCATACCATGAAAACCAATCCACAGAGGAAGCTATCTCCTCCGAGGTCCACACTACAGTCAAAACATTCCTACGTCTGTATGCTCTTTGTGGACTTCACATTCGCTTTTAACACCTTGATTTCCCCAAACCCTGTCTCACAGCTCTTCCCATTCACACTGAGCACCTGTATTTGTAATCGGGTACTAGACTTCCTAGATAACAGACTGCAGTCTGTGAGGATCCACAACATCTCCTCCTCCACCATAATCCTCAACACTGGCTCCCCTCATGGCTATGTGTTGAACCTGTCCTGTTTACACTGCTCACTTATGACTGTTCACCTACCCATCCAGGCTGTCATGTAGTTCGCAGATGACACAGCAGTGGTTGGATGCATCGCAAAGAGTCTGACCACGGACAGGAGGTGGAAAACCTGGAGGGTTGGTGAAGAACAATTTCTGCATCAGTGTGAAGAAGATGAAGGAGATGATTGTGGATTTGAGAAGGGGCAAACACCCCCACCCCACTCTGTACATTGGAGGATCTGTGGTGGAAGTGGTCTCCAGTTACAGGTACTTGGGTGTGCAGCTCACAACCTCACCTGGGGCAATAACATTTCCAGTCTGATCGTTATTGAGACCAGTACACATGTAATAATGACTATATGATTATATGATCAAGTCTTAAGGTTCACTTGAAAAAAGTCTGGCTGTTGGAACAAATGATCTCTGGAGTCAGTCATTTGAGCAGTTCAGTGACCGCAGTGGCTACAGATTTCATTGGAACACAGTAGGAGGGTAAAAAAAACAGCCAAAAAAAAACAGTGAGTGGAGTATTCTTTAAAAAAAACCCTCAAAACGTAAAAAAAAAATCTCAAACTGAACTGCGTACCTTGTAATGCGTTCACATATACAGCTCAGAAGAGCAGATACAGGCTTCTAAAGCTCCAGCCAGGTTCTTTAAATTGATTATTCTCTGAACCAACTGCATTTGTTCTTCCTCTGAGGCAGATCTGCCTTCCAAACCATTCTGAGTAGGGATTTTACACATGAGCATAGTGTGTCGTGTGCTGTACATGGTTCTTCTGCTTCTGCTTAAAAGTACATGGGTGGAAAAGTGAGTCCACTGAAGATCTTCCACCCAAACTACTGAAAATAAGCCTGTCTAGTCAACACCAAAACAGCTTTGGTGAGCATTTGGTTAGTGTGGAGTTGGCCAAGAATTTTGATCACACCAGAAAAAGCCTCACACATCACATCCAGAATGATGTGCTCTGAAAAAGTCAGGACTTCCTCTGGTTCTAGTTAAAATGTTTCGTAACAGTTAAAGTGACAGTGGCAAAATATCTTCAGTCCCATGGACAGATCATCAGCTCCTATGTGCTTGTATTGGAAATCATTTAGTGCTCATCTGACATGTACAAGACTGCTTTTCTTAAAATGAGAGATGTAGATACTACAGTCAGCTGACTTTAAAATAAAAAAAACATATAAACATTTCATCTTCATCTACGTACCTTTACTGAGATACATTTTAACTGATGGAGGTGAGAAACCCTATACCCTATCCTCAACAACCTTTGATACAATAAAGATTTCATAGTCGTTTCTATGATGGAGACTCTCAAGGACCTACTACAGCAAAGCAGCCCCAAACCATGACACTTCCACCACCATGCTTCACAGTCGGTATGAGGTTTTTGAGCTCAAATGCTGCTTGGTTTGTGCCAAACATGTCTTCTGTTACTGGACCAGAAATAGTTGTTCCAGAAATCCTGGTCTTTTCTAGTTGTTTCTTGGCAAACTTTAGTCGTGCCCATAATTTTCTACTGGTTTCCTTCTCACTCATGAAAATCAAATTGTTTAGTCTCTCTGGCTATCTGTAGGTCTGCTCTTTGGCTTATTTGATGGGATGTACATTGGCAGTTGTTTTAAATGTTTATCATTTGTAAATTTGTTGCCGGACAGTGGAAAAACTTTTTAAATCCCTTCCCAGAGTTGTATGAATCTACAGCCTTCTTTATGAAGGCCTCATAGATCTCTTTGGATCTCATCATGGTGATCTCACTCACTTTAACAATCAAAACAAAGCAAACTAATGTCTGGCAGCCTTCTCCAAAGTCCTCTCTAACGATCTAATCATTTGATAATCTGATGTTAATTTTAGGCATTTTAAGTAGCAATAAATTACAGTCATCTCTTAATTTTTATGAGATTTATTAGTTATATCACCTTGACCTCACATTATAGCTCAAATGAAGATCAAATGTCCATATAAAATGTTAAAGACAAAGGTGTTCATGCGGTGTGCTTTCTCACATGACTGCACATGGTGAAACTCCGCTGCATTTCTCACAGCAAGAGATGCGGAGACTATGTGGTGAAACTACATGGCTAAAATACTTCCGGAGATTATGTAATTAAAAATAAATCTCTCTTTGTAACTGCACTCGTTCAGCATCTGGATTAACTTTTGGTAGATCAAAAGGCCTGAGCTGCCCTTGGCTGCCAGAGTGACACAGATTTGGACTTTAGTAACCTGTATGTTATGTAAGTTAAGATCGTTCTGCTGCATCTTTTGTTCTAATGTTCTGAAGGGAACAGAGTTCCGACTGAGTACTGCACAATCCAGCGGTAACCATGGAATTTCAACAGCAAGACACAAATATTTAGTGATTGGGGAAAAAAACACTGTGCATGCACAAATGCAAGAACACTGACACCTTGTGGAGGTTGAAGAGTGAGGCGACTCAGAGCTTTATTGTGCAAATCTCTGAATACAAAGCTAGACGGCAATATTAAAAATATTTTATAAGCTTATAAATGTGATATAAAGCAAGCAATCGAACTGCCGGGGCAATTACATGCCATTTTCATTACCAGGTGTGTGGTATTATAATTGTGTGATGAATGTAATGAGTGATAAATTGAGCTACAAAAAAAAAATCTAACTGAATTAAATCCCAGTATAACTGCAAGGAGCTTCCAGTAAATGTCTACTGCTCTATGTGTACATGCTGAACCTGCATACAGACTCTGACTGATCAGTGTGAGGGGGCAGGGCTAATGATGTCACTGCTACAGATATTGGGTAATAGAAGAAAATGAGAAGGAAATGGATGTTTGCACTCATTTGTGTTAAAATGTCAGAATAAAAGTCCTGAGACGGGATAATACTGATGTGTACATAAATAACAATAATAAAGGACATTCAGCTTTTTGTTTTATTTTATTTGGATCACTGTCAAGTATTTTTGAAGAACATATTATTAGATGATCCATGTTCAACAGGATTTATGAGATATAAAAATGTAAATGATTATAGCTGTGGCCTTATTAGACACTGGGTCTTTTCATAGAGGGCCTAAAACTGCTCCCCTCACTGCCCTACAAAAAAAAGCTCTCAGAGGCTACTTTTGGGTAGTGTACCTCTTGGGGAGACATGTCTCTACAATTCACTGAAACACATTTTGCACCATTGAGAGACTTTGAGAGGGGGTGCATCATTGGACTGAGAGAAGCGGGATGGTAGTTTTGACAAATTGCCTGTTAGGAGGTGTTGGGAGCAGTGTTTACATGAGGACACGTTTACTCAGTAAACAGGACTGGACAAATCCAGGTTCTTTTTGGGGTCTGGTGAGGGTCACGATTGAGCCTGGAGGCCTTTTGGTGAGCACTTTGATCCTACCTTTGCTGTGGAGCAACACACTGCCCCAACTGCTGATCAATACGGCAGTCGGTCACCTCTAGTTGTTATATGAGGGACACTGATAGCTCAGTGATAAGTGCAGGACATCCTGTGGCTATGGGTCACCTCTCAGGGCAGGGCTTCCAACTGGCAGGATATGCTCATCCATACACAACAAGAGTTTCTCAGGAATGTCTTCATCAGATTGCAACACATCCTGGTCACCACACTTATTGCCAATCAGGCCCATATGGGAGCAACTGGGACCCCAGCTTTGGCAACCTACAGGTCCAGCTACAACTGTGGGCAAATGTGCTGCAGGCTGCCACACGGAACATTTATGCCTCCATGCCCCACCATATCTCATCTTGTATCCAGGGGAGTCCAACAGGGTACTAGAGCCTCCTTTCCAATGATACAGTTTCCCCCTGAAAATGATCCTTTCACTCTAATATTGTAATCAATGGTCACGGTATACTGTGTGAATTCTGTGATCTGACATCAGTGAATAGGGCTGGAAATTGTGACCAAAGGTGGACAATAATTGTACTACAGGCATTAGTGCAATACGCTTATATATCACAAATAACCTACAGCTGTGGGCTGAAGATTAAAGAAGCGGATATGCAAGCGGAATGTCGCCAGTTCAGTTCCATGGAATGGCAGGATGTGGGGATTGAGGGAGTGAAAGAATAGTGCTTTCTCCTCCCTTAACCTTTCCAGCTGAGGTTAAATAATGTACTGTGTTCTCAAATGTAAGAGAAACGCTGGAAACACATTACAAACACCATCACCCACTGAAGGGTTCAATGGTGATGTGCAGTCAGGTGATTTACCATAATCACAATAAGTGGGCAAGCACATATGTTGGGTACACCAAGGGAACAGCACTGGCCAGAATGCTGGGTCCCTGTAATGAGATAGAGCAATAGATTGGTTGGCACTGTGTGGGCCATTAGCTGGTAGAATTTGAGGACGTTGACATTTATGGCCGTTTGGTTGGCGCTCTTATCCAGAGTGACTTGCATTTGAGTCATGTTACACAGGGAGGTGAATGTGGTGTTAGGAGTGTGGATGGCGTAAAGGGATTGGTCACTGATGACCACCCCAATCTACGGGCCACAGTATTTTAATCTGGAGGCTCCTCACTTAGATAATTTATGTTGTCCTTACTTTGCCCTAGAGCAACTCTGCCCCAAGGTGCAATAATCTGCATACAACAGTCTCCATTGCATATAACGGTCAGTCACTCCTAGTAGTGATACGAGGCACACTAACAGCCCAGCGATGTGTGCAGGACAATCTGTGGCCACATGTTGCCTCTCACAGCAGGGCTTCCACCTAACATTTTTCAGGAGGATAATGCAAGGGCTTCCCAGGAATCATTCAATCTTCATCCCACCAAAAAAATTCTATCTTTATGGGTAGTCTGGAACAGGATGACCATCCCATTCCACAGGGGTCAGTGAATGGTTGGACCAATGTGACAATTTTCTGATCTGGAGGCACCTCACTAAGACACTTTATGTTGGTTTTTCATTCCAATTGCATACCATTTGTATATCTGCATGTGCAGGGGCACAGCACAAAATCTGGGGATCTGGGTACAGCTGTTTGCCCAGCATCCTGCTTGGTCAATTCATTCAACAACACAGGGCCCTGGGTACACTGAGCCACCTTTCCATACCCCCTAATGCCCCTGTGCATGTGGCTGGGTAAAGTGACATTTGATTTTACCATCATTTGGTAAGATCATGAATGTGTTTGCCTCCAAAACCGTGCCAAATGTCCTGTGGCGTGACATAATATAAATGACGTATGTAATATATTTATAAAATAAATCAGTAACACCTGGAATTGTTGAATAATGCTTTTGGACCTTCTTTTATACATATTTAGTTTAACAATACGAGTTGTGGTGTGCTTTGGTGTGACGGCTGTACTTAACAAGGTTAAAAACAGTATATTAGTTAAACGCTGAAGGTCAGATATGAATGGCCAATGGTGTAAATGTCCTGTGTTGTGACTGTATTGTCAGTGGTGTTACTAGTTTTTGATAATATAGGCTACATAAGGTGTTTTCCCTGTTTACTCGTTTTGTGTTGTGCATCAAACACCAGAGAATTGTTGAAGTGAGAGTTCCAAGACAATTCAGACTTTCAAGAACATTCAATTAAAATTTCATAAAATCCATATGAAAGATTTCAATGAGGAGTTCTTACAATACAGCACTTTGTATTCTATAATTACGGACAGTAGTCCATCTGTTTCTCTGCATTCTTTGTTATCCTCCATTCACCCTGGTCAGAACTCCAGAGGACCACCACAGAGAAGGGCAGTGGGTCATTCTCAGCACTGCAGTGATGGTGGTATTAGTGTGTGCACTAGTACGAGTAGATCAGACAGCAATGCTGCTGGAGTGTTTCAACCCCTCAGTGTCACTGCTGGACTTAAGTGTCCATCAAACTGAAATAAAGCCAACAGCGTAACTGTGATATCTGATGAAGAACTAGAGGATGACCAACAAATATTGTGCAGAAACAGATGAGGTTCTGTCTCTAACTTTAAACTGACAAGATGGAGCAACTATTTAGGAGTGGACAGTGAGTGGACGGTGTTTAAACACTCCAGCAGCACTGCTGTCTTTGATCCACTCGTACCAGGGCAATGCACACTAACTCACCACCACCAGGTTACTGTTAATGCAGTGTCACAGCATCACTTGAATCCAGAAACAGGCTTTCTATGGAAATCTTTCTTAACAGTTTAAAAAATCGGAATGCCTCCCGTTTGGTTTACCCACATCTAAAAGATGGTGTGCAAAAGGCCATATACACAAGTGCATCAAGCTCCATCTCTGCACCAAACAAGGAAGCTTTACGAGTTTACATGTTCACAGTTCTTGTATCACAACCACACGACATGACCATTATTTAATTTCACTTAAACAATCATGTCCCCTCAGGTAAACAAGACAGAATAAGACACTTGTGGAGTAAACAGTGAAACCAGTAAATGGCAAAGTGAGTAAAGCTCCAGTAAGGCACATAAAGCATGAGGGAGGAAACAACCCAGGTCACTGGTATCTCGGACTTTCATGCAGCCTCCACTGCCACCACGAGGAGGAAACCTGTACAGCGTCCCAACACGTCAACCTTATCCCAGTTCTGTGAACTTTACCTGATAGCCAGATTCTCATCTGTGCCTGAAAGCAGAGGTGATTGTCCCTTTGAGCAGGCGAGGACAAAAGCGCCAAAACATTTGCTCAAAGTGTAGAAATAACATTTTACAACATATATTTCCATCTACACTCATCAAAAAATTGCTGCAGCCAGAAGCAAGTGTGGGATTGCAATCCTATTGGGAAGGAAGATGAAGGTTACCAGAAAGAGTCTGACTGATGTCCATGGCACAGTGTCCGTTTCTTCAACAGCTCTTGACATGGCAGCAGTATGTGGACAGGCATTGTCCTGTTGGAATACCTCACCAGAGTGTGAGAATAGGTACGACCTCATTAACGTAACATTTAGATGTCCAAGTGTAATGAAGACCAAAGGTGATCTGGCATTGTACAAAATTGTACCCCACACCGTGACACCTGGCCCTCTAGACATATGAAATATGACAACAAACCACTGATGATGGCGTTTCCCACGGTGTCTACACACTGATTCGTTGCCATTCTGAGTGACTCCAAGACGGTCACTGGTGGCATGTCACCATTGCAGGCCTTGACAATGTTGATGTTGTGTTGAGCGCAGTAATAACGATCTGCATGCATGTAGTCCTGCGTCGTTCAGCTTTCTGACAATGGTGCTGGCAGGATGACTCCTAGATGGTCCCGCTGCATGTGGTTGCTGGGTAACTCCACGCCTGAGAGACAATCCATCTGTTCTTCTCTGTGGTTTGTGTATGTCTCCCATCCTTCATGTCAGTGGTGTGTACCTTCTTCGATACAACAGCACGGTATGGTAACATCCACACGACTGGTATGGCGTGCAAAGGATGCTACCAACACAACAGCATGAGTCAGAATGGAAAGCATGCGCAGAACCTTATATAGTGAGTCAGGTACAGCAATAAGGCCAGTCCTTACGTACATGAGCGGCCGAGCGCGAGAAACTGTGCTTCTCAGTTTTGACAATGAATAGAAGACAAGCCAGAAGAATACAAATAAACATTAAAAAAGATTATTTAAAGAGAACTGAAATGTTGCACTTTAGAAAAAACATTGCTTCAACCAATAGTATTATTCCATATAAAACAGATTCACAAAATTCACAAGGTGGGCACAAAGCAGGCCCCTATTGAAAGCCCACTTTCTTTGTAATGACCAGTATGAAAACAATTCTTCTAAAAATCCTCCACAAACAAACAGGACCATTCCGATTAATTTGCTGAATTTAACATATTGGAATTTAATAAAAAATTAATTTAACATTACATTCCCCCCAATATGTTAAATTAAGCAAATGAACAGTAATTGTGTATTAAAATGTCTACAAACAGAAAAATGTTTAAATAAGATTGTACTTTGTAAATAACATTGTCCATTTATAACAGACTTATGAATATGTAAAACATCAATATACATAATAAAAATAAAATAAATCTCCAGTCAAGGTGAACAAAAAAAATGGCTTAAACACAGTCTGTGCACATGAACAGTCCTTTTCCGAAGCTCCAGTTTGAGAAGAGTGGTCAAATTAGTCCTTCACTGATTAAACATCCGTGGACCTGCTGTCATAAATCACACTCAGTTCCCTAAAACAACAAAACAGAGAAGAAAAAATCCACTTAGGGTACTGAAAATGAAAACAGACAAAGGAAAACACCCTACATCGTTGTGCTGGAGATACCCACCACAGTTCTTCTTTCAGCCGGGACAGTTTGTCGTGTAGTCTGCTGTTCTTTACGCGTAATGGGTTATCCGGCACAAACCAGGCAACAATGAACTTACACATCACCACAACATGCTAGAGAGAGAGAGAGAGAGAGAGAGAGGATAATGTCCTTTACAATGCAAAGACTTCAGAATTCAACGTGGCCTGGCCATGAATAACTGACCTCACTAACCTCTACTGTCCGTCATTCATTATTGGTGGTTTGTGAACACTAAGTAATCTCTGTACTGGAAAAATTGGATTCCAGCCATTTTTTAACAATTTACCAAAACTGTTCACCAATGTGAGGAAGCAGGTAAATAACTACAGAAACACTGTAGTTGTCGTGGATTTTATACACTTACCAACCAAAAAACAGCACCCAGCAGGACTGCTGCAAAACCCAGCATGCAGTTCTGTCTCAGGCACACATGTACACTCTTAAAAATATAGGTGCTAGACAGGATTATTTGTCCGATGCCAAAGACCTGGGTGATATCAATATTTATATCTATATTAGTATATAAACAGAGCGCAGAACGGATCAAGGCAATATTGTTTATTTCGAGTTAGAACATTTTTAAATACCATTCCGTTTTAATTTTGCAGAAAACCTTTTTTTCTGCTCTGACCCTCCCCCTCCTCTACTCATCTCCCTTTCGCCCCCAATCGCTTGCTCACATAGACACTAGGGAGGGGTATAAAATGACTGTTTAAATGAAATACACTGACAGAAGAAGAATTTCATGCCATGTCCTAATAATGTCCTAACAGCCCTGCAATGCCATCTTCTGTTGCACGAAGAATCCTTTATGAAGAAGGGCTTTAAAGTGTAAAGAACCTTTAATTTGTTAAAAAAAAATCATATTAACCTTTAAACCTGTTCTTCACACACACACACACACACACACACACACACACACACACACACACACACACACACACACACACACACACACACACACATTTATTGCACGTGGGGCTGGCAAGGCACTTAAGAGAGCTGCCCACCACTCTGGGCATGTGTGCTTACTGCCCCCTAGTGTGTGATTAGTGTGTGCACATCTTTCACTGTGTGGATGGGTTAAATGCGAATGTATGCAAGCATAGTGAGTTTACAGAGATGCCCACAGTTTAGATGCTTCCAAAAACAACTGTCACAATGGACACCTCGATACCCGATGCTCAACATAAAAGATTTATAACTATACTATGTCTTGTGTGATGAAGTGTAATGAGTTATGGCATCTGAAGACCATAAGTGACTCAGCTGTTCACACACCAAGGAGAAGCTTGTTCCACCACTTTGGTGCCAGGACAGAAAAGAGTCGGGATGCTTGTTTTCCATGCATGTTGAAGGATGGTGGCTCGAGCTGAGCAGTACTTGATGCTCGAAGGTCTCTTGGTTCGGACCAGGTTTTTAAACGTTGCCATCAAGTAGGGAGGGGCTGCTCAAGGATCAAGGTTTTGAATCTGATGGTTTTGAATGTTTGCGACTTGAAAGAACAAGAAACTGAACAAGCACCTGAGCACCTCTCCAGAGAGAAAAGGTTGATGTCTCTGGATGTTGGAATGAAGAAATCTGCATGAGTCAAGTTCCTGATATGTTCTCAAAGATTTGTTCAAATAAAATGTAAAATATTAAAGCTAAAAATATTGGCATTTTCACACAGAAATGTCATACCTCAAACAAGATAACGAAGGCAAATCGGGCTGCCAGAATGAGCCAGTAATGGGAGGTGAAGCTGTGGTCCTCCTCGTTGCGGTAGTCTTTGTAGCTGCAGAATGACAAATATTAATTTACTGAAGAAGTTACAAACATTTTTAACAAAGAATCAACTACTGTATCATCATCTCAGTACTCTTGTAACTGCTATATCTGTTGGTCATTTACAGTGGATCATGAATAATATTATGGTTTTGCTGTGATTTCCAGCACCATTCAGTATTCAATGAATAACATTCCATTTATTGTTAAATGACCATATTTCTCCATTCTGTTTTTATAACTGTATTACAATTTACAAATTTGGAACCATCAACTACCCAACTCACTATCACACACAATGCTCACAACACAAGAAAGGTGACTAGAAGCACATCCCTCCTGTGATACATGTGAAGTCAGCCACTGCCTCTTTTCGAACTGCCACCATTGCATCATTGCTGGGCAGTGCCCAGCTCCAATACAACAGATGCCTGTGCCAGCCCGCATCGCTCTGGGTTTCTGGGTTTGATGTGGGGTGGGAGCACCATCTTTCATGATGGCCAATTTTGCTCTCTTAGTCTCTGGTTGCACACTCTCAAACAAAACCGCACCCCAAACCATGACACCAGACCTTCTGGACATGTGACGAGTGACAATAAGGCTCAATGACATCATTGCAGCTGGTTGATTCTTTCTGGGTGCAGCTCTTTTATGACCATGAGTGTGTATATAATGTCTTCTTTTGATAGAACACTCAATTTGGTATCTTATGATTGTAACATAGGTTGGAAAATACTACAGCTTTCTTTTAACGCCAGTATTGATTTTACTGAGACCAAGAGGATTGAAATGGTACCAGTTTGGCCCAGTGACAGTGAAAAGATCAAACCAGAGCAATTTTAACACCAACATCCTTACAGCCAAAACCAAAACCAAACAAAAACCTTACAACAGCTTCCATGGAAACTCACCTGCACTGAGTGGCATTGAGCATCTGATTAGCTGTGAAATCTTGTTGCACATTTTGGTCCGACATGTATGCAGTGGTGAGGGTGTAGTCAATGTAGCCTGCCATACACCTGATAGATACAGTTCAGTTAGTCAGGAGCTCTCAAACACTCTTTAATAGTCGACAAAAATAGGTACTTCACTTTCATACACAATTAGGCTCCGTTCACACTGCTGATAAAGTGGCCAATTCAGAGGGTCTTCACTTAGTTTAGATTGAGTGGGGGGGTCCTAAAAAATATTGTAAGCACATGGGGTGAAGGGTGGTACTTAAAAAGTGAACACATGGTGCATATAGGATTATGGCTGCTGCGGCCACTGTTTTGAGGAATTGCCCACAATGCCACACAGAACACATCTAGGTCATAAAAGTAGAATTAGATCAGAACCGGGCCACTTCTACCTGCTGAAAGTGGCCTTAGACATAATCCAGCCATCTTTAAAGCCAAATCTATAGGTTTTGATACAAGCAAACCTGCAGGTCAGTCAGGTCTGTGTATTTTATGACATATTCTGAAGAGTGTCAACTGGCAACAAAAAGCAAGAGCATAAATTGATCAATAAATGTTTACTGACTGTATGTCCGTGGCTGTCCCATTGGCACATGGTCCGTAACGGTAGCGATAGACCAGACGAGGGACAAATTCGGATGAAATGCCGATCACTAGCCCATTAGCAATGACGGCCATCACACCAATCGCCTCTAACACCTTTGTCCAGACACCTGAGAACCACACACACACACACACACACACACACACACAGTTGCTTTCATGCAAAAACCTTGTACAGTTTATGATCCGTTTGATCTAAAATTTCAGCAGATTTTCACACACATCCTAAAGTGGCAAAAGCAGGTGAACTTGTGCTTCTCATTTAAACCAAATTATTGGTCTATTTTGGTCTCATATGTCCATATAAAGCATTGTACTAGTAGCCGTGTGACTTGTGATCTTTAGCAAATTGTAGATGGACAGCAGTTTTGAAGAGCAAAAAGCTTTTTCATGCAACCCTGCCATGAACACCATTGGTCAGTGTTTTCCTGATGTTGGACTCATGAACAGTATTAGCCAATGTTCATTAAACGAAAAAGGGCTTTTGTTGCTTTGGGTCACCTTGGCGTCCTTTGTGACCTCACTGACTATTACAAGCATTGCTCTTGGCATAATCTTTGTTGGTGGGGCACTACGGGGGAGGGTAATTATGGCACTGAATGTTCACCACTTGTTTCCCAATGGTTTCAAGATATGATGTATTTTCTCAAACTAGAAAATACATAATGCAGTCTGAGAGGCCACACTGACTCTTTCTACTTTAAGTCAAATCCACTTTTCTCATATTTTGATTCACTTTCAACTCCACTGGCTGATTAGACCTGTAAATTGTGTATTATTATTATTAATTTGTATTATTCTTTTATTTGTTGTTTATTTTTATACTTATTATTATTTATCTATGTGTTTTTTTCTTGAATGTGTGTTCATTTGTGTGTGTGTGTGTGTGTGTGTGTGTGTGTGTGTGTGTGTGTGTGTGTGTGTGTGTGTGTGATGTTTTTTAGTTTTTTACCATCGTTTTTGTTTTGGTAAAAAAATAAATTTGTACACAATCTGTCTGACTGTGGATTCGAGTCCAAACGCTTTAGATTTTTTTCAAGCCCGATGAGCCTCAACAACTCTTCTTCTGAGCTCCTCACGAACCTCCTGTGTTCTTGCCACGATACACTTGGCAAGTGCTTAATTATTAGGCAACTTCCTTCCCTTCGGCAAAATGGGTCAGAAGAGAGATTTTGCCGAAGGAAAGGAAGTTGCCTAATAATTAAGCACACCTTATATAGGGTGTTGATGTCATTAGACCACACCCCTTCTCATTACAGAGATGCACATCACCTGAGTTACTTAATTGGAAGTTGGGCTTTCAAGCCTATACAGGTTGGATTAGGACAACATGCATAAAAAGGATGATGTGATCAAAATACTCATTTGCCTAATAATTCTGCACACAGTGTAGATGTGAAATCATTTTCCTCAATAAATAAATGAAAGTGTAATATTTTTGTCTCGTTTAGGAAATCGAATGATGTTTAAGGTCAAATCTATGCCGAAATTTCAGTGGACCAATAAAGCTGCTCTAAAATCAACATTTTACATTGAAGATAATTTTATATATTTCCAGAAGGCCGAGTCTGATTGACATCTCTACTTATGGCTTCCATCATAGCATCACTTAAATGACTATTACTGCAGATTCTAAACACTTATGTCTTATTAAACAATGCTCTTATGAACAGCGATTATAACTGTGACTTTTAAGGGCCAGGTTTTGCACTGGTTACATAACTTTAACTGCTCCTTGTGGCTTACCAATGTCATTCGTTTTCTTTGGCACTATGCGCCGCTCCAGGAGCAGCATCTTGATGGCATCTAGTCGAATCTCAAATATGTTGTTAATGAAAGCCAATAACGGTGCCAGGGGAAAAGCTGCCACAAAGATAGTGGTGAAACTGAACTGAATAACTGCAGAGAGGAGAGAAAGCATCATTAGTGCAAAGCAGAGATTCACAGACCACAGAGCTTGATGAAGAA
This sequence comes from Acestrorhynchus altus, assembly GCA_034509495.1. Classification (NCBI taxonomy): domain Eukaryota; kingdom Metazoa; phylum Chordata; class Actinopteri; order Characiformes; family Acestrorhynchidae; genus Acestrorhynchus; species Acestrorhynchus altus. The sequence goes on along the minus strand of CM067523.1, from coordinate 9,238,721 downwards.
TATGCAAACCAGAGCTGAACTAGTGATTTTAAGGGAAAAGGGAGTCACAGGAAAGACATATCCACTGATCAAACACACCCACCCATTTCCAAGAACTCATTAAACAAGCTGAAGGCATTGACAGTATTCAAGTGGTAGTTCTTCAGCCAATCACGGAGATTGCAGATGTCACATGGCTCAACGTCAGCACCATCTTCTCGACAGGCCTTCCGGTAGCAGTTGCCACACTTTCTGATCTGCTTCCTGAAGGCTGTTCTCTTAAGACAGAGCTTAAGCCAACTAGTCAAAAAAAATGAAATAAAAGGCATTAATGAAAGACCATCAAGTTCAAACTGACCAATAAAATGGTATTGGTAATGGGAGTGGCAGAAGTATATGAACTAGACCTGCACTAATTTTAGCCATTCCTCTGTACAAACACTTCAGCTGTTTTATTTGGAAGGTTTCCTTCCATGTTTCATTGCTTGTTTTAAAACTTCTTTGGTAGAACCATAAGTGTGCGGTCATTGTCTTGCTGCATGACCCACACTCTCTTGAAAATCAGCTCATTGACAGATGTCCTGATATTTTTTCATTTAGATTTTGCTGGTGTAATAAAAAATGTTTCAGTAATGATGGCAAGCTGTCCTGACACAGCAAAACAGGCCCAAAAGTGGAATACTACCTCCATCGTGTTTCACAGATAGGATAAGGTTTTCATGGTGGAATACAGCGTTGACCTTTTTCCAAAGAAATATTTCTCATTTAAACTGAAACGATATATATATAGGACTATTGCGTGCCTAGCTCTTGGCATGATCTTTGTTGGTGGATCACTCCTGGGGAAGGTAATAATGGCCTTGAATTTGTACACAATCTGTCTGACTGTAGATTGGTGGAGTCCAAACTCTTAGGGATGGTTTTATAGCCTTTTCCAGCCTGATGGTCATCAACAATTCGTCTGAGCTCCTTGGAAATCTCCTGTTTGTGCCACAATACATTTTCACCATTTGTCCTTGATAGATCCCTATTTCTTAAATCAAACAGGGCTTCTACTCACTCCTGATTATCTCGTGTTCATTGAAAACACCCGACTAATTTTAAATGATCTGCGAATCCTAAAAGTTCACATACTTTTGCCACTAACACATATGTAATATTGGATTGATTTTCAAACACTACTGTATATAAATGGGTACAGAAAGTCATGTTAGTGCATGTTAATACAAGTTAGATCATAGTGAAATACTGCACTTACGGCCAAGTGAACTCAAATATGTTGCTGAGGGTTTGCTTGAGGATCATGATGATGGCCATTTGGATGAAAAGATCAGTAAGGCAGCCAGTGGGATGGCACTGGAACAAAACCAAAAACAAGTACTGGGTAAATATACTACCATGAGCTTGTAAAGCCTTTAAAAGTATGGCTAATACTTAATAATCCTTAATCCGACCTCCTCCAGTCTCCATTTCCCTGCTATGCGCACATAGTTTCCTGGGTAGCCATTAATCCTGTAAAACATAAAGTGTTAACAGAGTCTGTCACACATGCAAGTGCATTGATTATGGCAGCAGAATACTGATGATGTCGTTTTATGCAACAGTATCTTGTTCACAACCGTGACCATTTAATATCTTATAAACCTGTCTGACTGGTTCGAGACCGACATTCCATGCAGGTTCTTGGCAATAACACATGAGCTGGCCTGTCCTGCCAGCATATGAGCCGTTCTCTCATATAGTTTACTTGGTCTTACAGATCTCGTTTGAATGATCCAAACCTAGAAACATAATAAAGGCAGTTCCAGAAAGCTTAAAGGTCTACTTTCTCAAATATATAAAGGGTGAAAAAATGCCTTTATATTATTGTGAAAGAAGCAAAAGTAACAAGAGACACGGTTTAGTGTCAGTTACAGTGCAAATCTCTTAACATCAAAAAGAAAAAACCTGCTGTTGTAAGAAAAATACTTTTATTTTATCCAAATTATCCAACCCCATTAGGAATCTCCCAGTCACATACAATGCTCTTGTCATTAGAAGGGTGAAAACAAGCACATGCCTCCTCTGATACATGTGAAGCCACTCTCTGCCTCATTTTGAACTTCCAGGATTGCATCATTGCTGGGCAGCCGATGCACATGGATGAAAGCACTGTGTCCCCAGCTCTGATACAATGACTAACAGACTCCTGTGCCGACCAGCGTCACACTGGGTCTGGTGTGGGAAGGAAGTGCCACCTACCCACCCAGAGTCTGGTCAATAATGCTCCCTCACCCACTGACTGCCGATGGCAAGCAGCATGACCTGGGAATCGACCCTGCAATCCTCAGATCACAGTGTATTAGACAATGCAGAGCAACTCAGAGCCCAGTGAAAAATGCCTAAATGAATTGACAATCATTTCCATGTGTCCCAAACCTCGAAGCTCAGTGTAAAAACTAGGTAAATTTTGTGCTTTAACTTGTTTTCTTGCCTTGTAATGCCCCAGAAAGAGCTGCTGGAATATGCTTTTATCATAAAGCCATCAAGGCTTACATCGTCACTGACTGACTGAAGTGTGTCTCTGAGTGTGTTTATTATGTTTTCAGGACAAAAAATCAAGTACAACTCAAGTGTTTCAATGAAATTTCAGATTTTTCCTGCCGGTGGGAGAACAGACTCCAGAAAGTTAAAGATTGAGCTCTGTATTATATCAATCAATATCACATCATTAAATAAATCAAAAATCAATCTGAATCAAACTGAATTCAGTTAAAATGATTTAAAAACAAACCCCTAGCCATACGCACCCTTCACTGCAAAATTTTGGTACCTAGACTTTTGCAGAACACAATGATTTTTTTGTTTTGTTCTAAAAAGCAATGCAGTTACACTGCTTTAATGGGCCAAGATTGCAAGTGGAATAGCCTTAGGACTGGAAATTGCAAAAGATTCCGAATCAAACTGTTTCAGGAAACACATCCAACACTATGGAATCTGATCAGATCTGTATGAAATAAGACAGTTTACCTGCCCAGAAAGAAAGCCACGTAGATAAGTGAGGAAAAGAGTGTGAAGAACTGGAAGGTGAACATCTTCACAGTAAAGCTCCTCTCAGTAGCCGCAAAAGAGCGAGTCTTTTCTGTAGGATCAGAGCACGCTTTGTTAGATTTACATCACATAATGGAGACATAGAGAAATGCTCAACAAATCTCACTGTTACACGCAATGTAAACAAACACAGTGATCTCTAATCCAGCAAACCTGCTCATCTACTACCTGAGAACTGGCCTGGACTATAAACAACATTCTGCAGAATGACTCAGGACAGGTTGAGCAGTTTAATTATAACGTATGAGCAATTTTTTTTTAATTCTCTGTACCTACCGATTGAACACAGCTTCATGGCCATAAATCTGTTAACCTGCAAGGAATGAGACACTTAGACAACCAGCTACAACAGCTGATGGCACAATGAAGGAATCTTTGTAAGCAAGTTTAAACATATTTTTTCTTAAAACCCAGAGATACAGGAATTACACTCATCATAAAAAAATAGTTGTAGCCAATAGTGCCAGACGGGTAGCAGGTCATCTTCAGTGACGAGTCCCACTTTTGTCTTATTGGAGATGATGACCAATCCACATGGAGGCACTATGGCCAGCGTTAAGATCAATGGTTTGTTGTCATGCATCACATGTCCAGAAGGACTGGTGTCACGGTGTGGTGTGCAATTTCGTACAATGCCAGATCACCTTTGGTCTTCAGGCACTTTGACAACCCAACGTTATGTTAATTAGGTCCTGCAACCAGTGGTCCAACCTTTTCTGAATGCACTATTCCAATAGGACACTGTCTGTCTGCATGCAGATACTGTGACGTGACCACTCACATCGCCAGACCTATTTTTGATGGAAAATGTGTGGGATTCTATCGCATTCACCATCAATACTCCACCCCGACAGCAAGATCTGACGAAGGACTAGATGATGACCAACACAAACAGTGCAGCAACAGATGAGCTTCTGTCTCCGACTTTGCCTTTACAAGGTGGAGCAACTAAGTAGGGGTGTCTTATAGAATGGACAGTGTTTAAAAACTCCAGCAGCACTGCTGTGTCTGACCCACTCATACCTGTGCAACACACTAACTAACACAGCACTTCAGTGACACTGACTTGGTGGTGGTGAGAATGATCCACCACCTGCATAACACCTACTCTACTCCGGGGGGGCCCTGTGGGGTCCTGACCATTAAAGGACAGGATGAAAGGAGACTAACCAGGCTAAGTATGTAAAGAAACAGATGGACTACAGTCTGTAATTATAGAACTACAAAATGCTCCTGTATGGCATATAGAGCTGTTAAAATGGACAGTGAGTAGAAACAAGGAGGTGGTCATAATGTGACGCCTAATGAGTGTATAGGTGCAACTTTTTTGGATGATGAGTGTACATTTCCTTTTAAAATCGACATGAAAATAAAGTTTGGTTTGGTATTTTTAATCCCAAATGGATTTCGTTACCTTAGTCATGATCTGTATAGTGATGTAGTGCAGCACTGCCCCCAGCATCACTGCAAATACACTGGCATTTTCACTCAGGAACTTCCAAGAGCTGTTTGACAGGAGCATTGCAGACACAACCCGACAGATGACTAGCGCATGCGTCAGGCCTATGATCACCACCAGCTACAAACAGAAACAAGGAAGCTTATGCATTTATATACTACATTTTCAACCTGCTCTACAGAGACAAACAACAACAAAACCACAAATCACTTTGTGTTGGACACACGTGGAATTTGACCTCCTTTAACCCATTTGTACAGTGAACATATACACACTGGTGAGCCCACAGGCCTCGAGCACCCAGCAGCCCTTGCTCTGGTGTTTGGGGAGCAGAATGCATTAAGGGCCATGATCTAAGGCCTAACAGCAGCAGCTTGTAAACCTGGGTATAGAACACACAACCCTGTAATCAAGAACTCCATGCTCTAACCACTCCATCAAAATGAAATTAATTTTAAAAAATGTAAAAATACAGGTCAAGACTACCCAGGAGCAATCAACCGAGCGAAGGTCGTCCTGTTGCACATGCTTTCCATTCTGACTTGTGCGGTTGTCCTGGCAGCATCTTTGCAAGTGAAGTATGACTCCTCTCCAGCAGTTGCAAGAGTTCAAGAGGGTTTGCATCATAGGGCCCTGGGAAGCGGGATGGTCATACCAGTAGTGCGGATCTTACCGCAGCATGCTGTTGGTGGCAGTAGATAGAAAAAGGCAGGCACCAGCGACATGAAGGATCTGGGAGAGCTACACAAATCATGGAGAAGGAAAACCTTGCCAAACACTGCAATGGTGTCGTGTCAAACTGTCATGGAGTCAGAATGGCAGTGGGTCGTCTTCAGTGACAAGTCCCACTTTTGTCTTGGTGGAAATGACTAACGAATCCTTGTGTGGAGGCACTGTGGTGCCCTATTGTTACTGGACATCAACACTCTACCCTTACCACAAAATCTGCAGGAACTGAGTGTGAATACACAAACTGCAGGGGATGGATTATTGCAGGACACCATTAGGAACCTCTACAACTCCATGCAGAGACATCTGGCATGTTGCATTGCATTGCAATCTGATACTTCTAGGTGCAATTGTTTTTATGAGGATGAGATGAATTTCTAGACCCTAAGACTAACACAGTTCAACACTGACAGACTGTGATGCAAAGTAATTTTTTTTCAATTGGAGCCTGCTTAATTTTCTAGGATGTCGGTTTGACCAATTACAATGCATTATAATCTGAATCAGTTTTTTTTTATTAAAAAAACGAAGAACACATGTCAGCTGTGGCCTCATGGTTAGGGAACCTGTCTCGTTACAGGAAGGTTGCCGTTTTGATTCCCTGAACTGGCAGGACATGACTGAAGTGCCCTTGAGCCAGGCATTTAACTTTCCAGTTGCTGCCCAGGTCCTGTGGTTAGGGCTGCACTGCTAGTGTGTGAATTCACCGGTGTGTATGTGTGTTTAACTGCATGGATGGGTTAAATGAAGATTCAGTTCTCCTGAAAGACCAAGCTTATAACTTTGCCATGTAAGGAATGACTTCTTTAGTGTTCAGATTAATGTACACTTTTTTGATTGAACCCTAATTGTATCAATAAATTCAATCTCTTACCACCAGTGTGACCAGCAGGAGTTCCACAATGCTGCGCAGGTAGGAGTGCTGAAATTCTTTGGGTTTACAATGTGAATCATTCACAAGCTCCAGGATAAGTTCCTCCTGTGGACACAACACTGTCCTGATCAGATCCAACAGAATTCCTGTCCACAAACCAGACACTTGAAATTTGTTTGCTACCATAACAGAAATCTCAGATTTCATTATGGAGAACATTAGAACATCTTTACAATTAAGATCATCTGTCATCTCTACCAAAGGACCCATTTCTGCATGAATTAAATATCCCCAGAACATGGAGTTCCTCCAGCTTGTACTACACCATCGAAGCTTCCTGAAGTCTATGATGAACACGATGCCCACAATCATTCACATACAGGCCGAAACCTGATTCTTCTTGCCACAGAACATGCTTCCAGTCAGCTTTTGTCTCTTCACCCACTGGAACCAGGCAGCTTTGTGATCAGCAGTGTCAAACTGCTCCATATGTTGATGGTCTGCAGTTCTCTGTGGAGTGTTCTTTCAGAAACTGGTTGTGAAGGACCTGCATTGACTTTCAGTAGCAGTTCTTGTCTGGAAATGAAGCAAATTTCATTCACAAATTTTGTGTTTCGGCCCCAGTTCTGTGGAGAATTTCCTGTAGACTGGGATTTCGGCCGCTGCTGGTAGACCTGTATGAACGTATGCTTCCTTACATCTACAAATTCAGCTCCTTCCTTCACTCTATGCAATCACTCCTTTTACCCAGTCATTAACATGTGCTTTGTGTCTCATTTTCCACATATCCAACACCACCACCACCTTTTCACACTGTGATCCCCATCACGCCCTGCAGGTGTACTGAATTTACTACCACGTTAAACAAGCAAGGGGACTAATTTGCTGCCTTGGGGAGTTATAAGACTATTAGGCCATTGTTTCCACTGATCAAAATGACTGGAATTACTGGAATCAAAACGTCAATGTGGATTAATTTATTATTTGTGTTTAAAACCATTACCCTACCTCCTCGTCATTCCAGTCGAAAACGTTCCACTTGGAGACGTGTAGCGATAGATGCCTCTTCCACAGTTCCAGGAACAGTGTGGCTGTTTCAAAATATGTCACAGTACAACATCAACAACCATTTATGGCTGACAGATATACCAATCAGTCATAACATTATGACCACCTCTGTCCATTTTATCAGCTGTTCTTAACATACAGGAGCAGTTTGCAGTTCCATAATTACTGTAGTCCATCTGTTTCACTGCATACTCTGTTAACCACTGTTCACCCTGACCTTCAATGGTCAGGACCCAACAGGACCACCAAAGAGCAGATTTTATGTGGGTGGTGGGTCATTCTCAGAACTGCAGTGACACTGACATGGTGGTGGTGGTGGTGGGGTTAGTTTGTGTTGTGCTGGTATGAGTGGAAGCTCATCTGTGTCGGCACAGGACACTGTTGGTTGGATATTTCTGGTTGGTGGACTATTCTCAGTCCAGAAATGACAATGAGGGGTTTAAACACTCCAGCAGCACTGCTGTCCGGTTGACTCATACCAGCGCAACACACAAACACACCACCACCACCACGTCAGTGTTGAGAATGACCCACCACCCACATAATACACCACCCACTGCTCTGTGGTGGTTCTGTGGGGTGCTGACCATTGAACAAGAGGGTGAAAGGGGGCTAAAGAGTGTGCAGAGAAACAGATGGACTACAGCTGGTTGTTCTAGAACCACAGAGTGCTCCTGCGTGGTAAGAGGAGTTGATAAAATGATGAGTAATATTATGGCTGATGGGTGTATGTTTTAAGTACGTGGAAGAGCAGGTATGAAACATCTCCTACCCCAAACTGCCATGAACATCGCAAAGGCCACAGTTCCCTCATTGTCAAAGAGGTGGCTCACCTACATGATAAGAGTGTTAGTGCATGAAGACTTTCAGACCTCAGATGTTTATAAAGCTGTAAAACATGGCAGACTTTGTGATGCAGTGATGGTTAAAGGGTTATGCCAGTGAAGCACAGCCTTGAGTGGTTTATTGCTGTTAATAAACAGTAATAAAGCACATCACGGTGATACAGACCAATGTTTAATCATTTATTTATAATGAAAACACTTCTCCTGCTGAGCAAAGTAGCTTGTTGCTAAGCAACATAATGGCCAAAGATTATTCCCTAAACAGAACTTGGTGCACTAATACAGAATTCCATTAACATGTGAAGAGACATGCACGTGTGCTTCTGTTACAATATCTGTTAGTGCTATAATGCAGGCTATGTAGTTCATCTACCTTGGCGTAACTGCAAGTGTCAGACAGATTCCATACTTGACATCTTGTGTCACATGCTGGACACATAGTGACATTGGAATTACAGACTTCTTTTCTGTAACACACACACACATGCGCACACGCACACACGCACACAGTGTTACATTGTTGAAACTTGGCATGAGGTTCTATCTCGGGCAGATATGGAAATGATTACAGGTGTAGTCTGATTAGATATTGGGTATTGACACAATAAAGTATAAAGTGCTTCCCACTCTGCCAAATATAAAAAGGCTCTCACAGGTTACTCTGGATAGTGTACCTCTTGGTGAGAGATTGCTGACTGCTAGACATGCGACAGTGACATTGTGCCTAGTTGACCGTTTTTCAGAGGGGGTGCATTATTGGGCTGAGAGCAGCAAAACGGTCTTTCGATGAACTGCCTGCCATACAGGCCATTCTGACCAAGCAACCACCACCTTTCTTTGCAGTAGTGTTCTGAATGAGAAGCCTGGAAATTGCCTTTAGCAATGAATCCAAGCTCTAGTTGGAATCAGACAACAGTGGGATTTGAGTATGGAGGCCTCGGGGTGAGAGTTTCAATCTTGCCTTTGCTGGGCTGATGATCTGGGGAGTCATCGCGTACAACAGTCGCTCACCCCTAGTGACATGTGCAGGATATGCACCCACAAGTTGCTCTCATGGCAGGGCTTTCAACTGGCATTTTTCAGTAGGATGATTCCCGCTCACACACAGCACAGGTTTCCCAGGAAAGTCTCCACCAGATTGCAACTTCCTTGGCCAGACCAGTTGTCAGATTATCGTTAATCAAGCATTTATAAGATCACAACCTATGAATGTGCAGGATCTAAAGGCCCAACTGCCACAACTGTGGGCCACACGGAAACGGTATGCCCGTATCCCATCTCGTATCCAGATTAGAGGCTGCCCAGCAGGTTACCTCATCCTCAACTCAACTCATCCTTAACTAAAAGCATCGGAAGGAGCCCCATCATTCCATAGAACACAGGTCCACGGCTCCAGAGTTCAATGCTGGGGAGCTTTATAACTCTCTAGGCTACTCCTAAACAGGTTGATGTTTGATTATCTGCTCCAGAAAGTCTGATTCTGATTGGCAGTATTTCTCCACAGGGACTAGACAAGCTGTGCTTTTGCACATCTGTGTTAGCAATGGGTGCAACATTAAGTAGATGAATACATTCATTAGAAAGGGTGTTCACAAACATTTACACTAAGATTCATATAGTGTATTACATTAGTGACACACACGGTTATAATAATTTGAGTCACTCACATTAGGGGATTGGTGTTGAAGAAAGCCAAGCCATAAAGAAACACAATCACACCAATGAGGGCCGCAGGGATCAGCAGGCGTGTGTACCAGCCAAGCCACAGAAAATACAATGCCACCTTCTCACCAAAATACTCCCTGAAACAACACATGCATACAGTCAGCAAGAACATACAAACTCAGAGGGCAACATACACTGATCAGCCATAACATTTAAACCACTTGCCTGATATTGCCTAATATCTGCCTGAACAGAACATACATATACTAGGGAATTACAGCTATAACATACTGGTCCAATATTTACATATATGTTACATTTCTAACAAAATACATAACATGCCATTTTTATATGTCTCACTTACCGTATTTTCCAGACTATAAGCTGCTACTTTTTTCCACGGTTTAAACCATGTGGCTAATAATGAGGTGCAGATTTTCTTCTTATATATGTTATTTTCCAGGTTTTTTTTTTTTTTTACTTTGCGGATGTGGCTTATATTCCGGTGCATCTTATATTCCGGTGTGGCTTATAGTCTGGAAAATACGGTATATGTTTTCATATAGTCACATTTAAGTGGTTGTCAAATGTCCTCACATGTCCAACTAGACATTATTTTATACATTTGATAAATTCTGTGTGAGCATATAATTTTTTTATAAAAAGAAATTAGCTGCATGTAATTAATGGGCAAATCCATATTTGATATCCTTAATGTTAAATGTAATGAAGAGTAAATTGAATGTTACAGAGAAAAGAAGTGTTGTGTTGATTCTTCTTTATTACTCCAACAATAATAACCATATTAGTACAAGTATTTATTAATTGTCAGTGTACAGTGGGTCACAGTTTCTGAACTATTTCTAATTTTCTTACTTTTTAGGTCATGAAATATCAGGGAATATTGTTGGCAGTCTCTTTAAATTTTAGTTGACATTTACCAAAATGTTAGTGGTGGTTAGTCAATTTTTCTGAGCCAACTGAACAAAGGCGGCCTGTTTTATCTTTAATTATGGGTCAAAAAATCTGCTTTGTAGTCATGAAATTTGAGTACATTTGCTTATTTCCACTAAAATCGAAGCACATTTGTACAAAAATACACTAATTTTACCTAAAAATAATGTTTAATCTTTAACTTTTTTAGTAAGTACGTAGAAGATGAATTGATTTCCACAAGGCATAGCAATTTTGAGCAGGGTGCCCAAACTTTTGCATGCCACTGTAAATTCATTGGTCATATAGACTGTTATTAATGTACACATGTATGTATGTCTCCTCAGATCTGTAAGAAAATATGGAAGACTCTCATAGTATGTCTATGAATGTCACAGTTTGGTTCTTGCTGCTTCAAAACATCTACTTCAAGATCTGATTGCTCACTTGCTGACTAACGTGTAGCTCCCACCTGTTGGCAGGTGACATTTGAGTGAGATGATCAGTGTTCTTCACTTCACCTGTCAGTGGTTTTAAAGTTATGGCTAATCAATACAAATATAACATACATTCTTAAACATCTCTTTAAAGCATTATATGAACATACTGTATGAAAGTGTCTGGGAGGTAAACGTGGAAGAAGTTACCAAGGAGGGCAAACCAACAGATCTTACCTTATATCATCCACTGGTTGGTTAATTAGGTGCCTGATGGCCCCCCAGTTGGCCCACTTCTTCTTCAGATACCTCTGCTGCTTCCTCTGAGACATAAATAAATCAATTTATAATATTAATATCTTGTGGGGTTCTGACCAATGAAGACCAGGTTTTAAAGGAGGCAAACAAAGTATACAGAGTAATTATAGAACTACAAAGTGTTCCTGTATGGTAAGAGGAGTTGGATGGATGGGGAGTGCAGAAACAAGGAGGTGGTCATGGTCATGTTATGGCTGATCGATGTATGTGCCCTATTGGCTGAAGCAGTATCTTTCCAACCATTCCATCATACAAAGCTGAGCTATTTCAGTTTCTGCACCAGAAATTCCATTAATTCACCCAATATCAGTTGGAGGAAAACACAAAAGCTGTGATTGACAAGGTTATTTCAGCAAACAGTGACTCATGAATTCTCTCAGTGTTAAAACATTAGTATTATATTATTTAAATAGGACTATTGACTGGATTTCTTTGCATTATTTGAGATTTACAAACAGTGTAATTCTCATTTATGCCAATAAATTCTCTAAATAGCAAGATTTTTATTTTGAATTTGGTGGAAATGTTTTTTTTTATAAAATATAACAAACATTAATTTCCCTGAGGGAACCCTCCCAAGGGATCAAAAAAGTTCTATCCTGTCCTATCCTATGTTGATGTAACTCAAACACAGGCCTGTAAATAGTAAAAAACAGAGAAACTGATTATGAGGAGAGGTCACTGTAGACTCAAAAAATCAGACGCAAAGCTCTGAAGAAAGTTCACTTAAACAGACAAAACATTTACCTCATGCAGACAGAACAACGCTTCAAATGCTTGTTGCCTCACAAGATCCCTCAGACCCTCTGTGGATATTCAGAGGAGTTAAGAGAGCAGTGGTTAACACAGAAGGAATACTTACACTAACAGCAAACATTTTGGCCTAAAGTGACACCAACGATAGAGCCATAACTCATATTTACCAGTAGCAGCTCAGTCTACAGATCTCTGTGATGCAGTGTTTGAGCACAAATGTTCATTTCTGATATCAGTTATGGCATTTTTACAAGTAATAGAAGAGCTACAGATTTATAAAGCCATCCTGACTTCACATCAAGATGACACTTCCTTAATTTAATTCTGTCTAGTCATATCCACTCCTATGCTGCAGTTTTTAATGTCGTCCTTTTTTGATGTAGGTACCTTTATACATTTATACAGTGCTCTGAAATGTCTAACACAGACTATATTTTAAGCTCAGGATACAAAAATTAGGATATTGTTGTTATTCTTTTTAATAAATTTGTCCCAATTTTCCACCTAATTTGGAAGTGCAAATTACCCAACCCCATCAGGAATCCCACCCTATTACATACGATGCTTCCGACACTACTACTCTTTCTGGGTGTGTAGATAGCACTCTCTCCCCACATCACACCCAGTATCAGAAGCCTCATATGTGATGGGGGAGAGTCCTAATGGGGTTGAGTAATTTGGCACTTCCAAGTTGGGAAGGGAAAAAATAAAAAATAACCTGTGTAATAACATATCCTTAAATGTTGTGATATTATTTTTTTTTACCATATTGAGTATCAAATAGAAAATAAAAGCAGTACCAAAGCAAAGGAAAATTTACAGTTGTGTAAAGTTCACTCACCTCCTGTCCGAATGAATGTGTGGTACATGATGAAATGGACAACCCTGATCCTGCAAAAATCATGATGAATATAATTATAAAGTTCATTCACAGCCAGCTTGTAACTGTTTAAGCCAAAAATGGAGGCATGAAAAGCACCAAATCTTTCTGAAGAGGTCTTGATGATGGTTACCTGGTGGTATCTGGGACATAATCTTTCTGTTTGTAGACCCAGTTGCAGGAGTCAGACACCTTCAGCAGATACTTGTACTTGTCGAAGATCTCATCAGGTGCACGGACACCATAGAACACCTTGTTTTCGTGGATGATTTGCTGATGTGAAGTAATGCATAATAAGCATGAGTGCAGCTTATACTCTCTCTCTCTAATCATATATCTAATATATATATATATATATATACACACACACACACACACACACAGTTTTTCTGATTAATTACTTGTGGAGGAGTACCAAAACTCACCGTAACTTTAAGGTTCTTTGCCCTCAGCTCATTGATGAAGGCCTCCTGCTTCTTAAATGCCTGATCTCCCTCATTCTCAATGATGTGTGCAACCAGGATGCAATCAAATGATCTTACGACAGGCTTATTACAGGTGCTCTGTACGAAAACAACAGGAAAAACAATGGAGACAAGACAAAAATCATCTAATTTGACCCAGGCTAACTCTGCTAATTCATATGTTTATTCCTTTCTTAAAGAACGTAAACAATTGCAAAATTCACCATAATTTCCAAACCATATCAGTATCAGCACAGAATTGTTTAAAGAAGAATATTGGTATCAAACACATATTTGCATTGGATTCATGTCAAACCTCAATCCTGAAGTGACAGATAGCATAAAGAATCAGCCTGAGCCCGGCCAAGCTCTGGCAGCTGAGACTCATCATCAGGAATCTTCTGGAATTGGGCTGAATATGGAATGTTTTCATTAAGAAACTCGGGCCAATTACCCAGATTATACTCGGCATGTGAGATTTAGCCCGGATGTGAGTCAAGCATTTGGGCCAGAATCAGATCTAGATTCAAACTGAAGTCAGGATGGTGAAGCTCAGGTTCTGCATGGAGTAATGTTTTGCTTTTGCCCTTACACTCACCAGAACCACCAGTGTATTTCCCCACTGTTGCAGCTTAGGAACAACTTTGCATTGCTTTGCATGCATTTGCTGATTAGTAATCTATACGGTGTAATAAAGGTCACAGGGCACAAGCAGTACTGGCTTATCGTTCTAAAATATCTGCTTTCCCTTTACAAATAAATGTCAGATTACCCAGTAATCCTAACCATTATTGAGAACTGGAGAGGGAGAACCGATAGACTGGGACATGCGCAGAGACCAAACAGCCATGGTTACAGACATTCAGTGAGCAGTGCTGTGAGTATGAGTCACCCTGTTAGTGCCAACACTAGTGGCAGACGGCCGGACATCGCAAAACTACATGCACACCGACCACTACTCTTAACACCACGTCAATATCGCCAAAGACTGGAATGGTGTCACACCAGACTGTCATGGTGTCACTCAGAATGTTCATCTTCAGTGAGGAGTCCCACTTTTGTCTTGGTGGAGACGACCAACAAATCATCTCCACGTGGCCAGACCTGTCCCTGAGGGAAAATGTGTTGGACGCTATTGGATGTGCTATCAACACTACACGTCCTACCTCACAATCTGCAAGAACTGAGTGAGAATATTCAAGCCGCATGGGAGGATTATCAAAGGACATCATTAGGAACCTCCACAAATTCAATGCAGAGATGTCTGGCATGTTGTCTCTCAACACCATACTGAGAGACACTACTTCTATATGAGCTCAATAAATATTACTCCTATCAGTCTTAACTTTGAATCATTCATTCCTGGTAACCTTTATCGTCCTTCGCAATGGCATTCCAGTCCCACACTTCCTTCTACATACAACTAACTTTGTATCTACACACAGCCAATGATGGCTTTGTATTTCTCAGCTTGTCAGGAAATTCATGTAGGAGTGTCCTTCTTGAAGGCTGTTTCAAACCATAAACTTGTTATGAAGAGTAACTGGCTTCTTACCGTTGCTGGGAGCAAGGCTTCTCTGCCATTATCCAGGCTGTCCTTAAGCCTCACCCGCAGCTCCACATCATCCTACAACACAAACCAGTTAAAGTTACACTATGTCCAAATGTTTGTGGACAACTCTTCTAATGAATGCATTCAGCTACTGACATAGGTGTGCAAATGCACACACAGCTGGCCTAGTCCCTGTAGAGAAGTACTGCCAATAGAATAGGAGTATAAACAAACATGAAACTGTTGGCACCATCCCTAATGCCAAGTGTGAACTAGAGGGGTATAGAACCCCCAAGCATTGAGCTATGGAGCAGAAGATCTGTGAATTCTGGAATGTTGGTGCTCCATTCCATACTTCTGGAATGCGTTGAGGAAAGGGGATAAGGTGGGGTGGGGTGGTGATCATTCAACATCCTAAACTTACTAACTTTGCAATCAAATTTTCACACTAATGCTCCAGAACCTGCTCAAAAGCCTTCACAGGATGGTAGAGATATTTTTGTTACTCCAAAAAAGGCAAGATAAACTCTTTAATACCATTGATTATAGAAGAAACAATGCCTGAGCAGGCATCCCAATACTTGTTTTTTATGATGAGCAGCAATTTCACATTAACAGCAGATACATCAGACAGGCTGGGTTTCTCTTTCTAACCACCCGCCCTCATGTTTAACAGTCAACACTTTTAATGACTATGCTAATCAAACTGAACACCTTTATGGTGAGGCTTATTACATCCCTGTTCGTACGACAGCGATAACACCGCTTTTGCATATGTGCTGGCTGTGATCCTGTCTCAGGCTAAGAGTTATGAGAGTCTGCTTTCATCACAGGGACACAACAAATATAATATGAACGGCTGTGTGAAGCATGACTCAAAAGTGTACTTCTTTAAAGCAGATAAGGGTACAATAAGGAGATCTGTATGCAAATAGGGAGCACTTCATGCAAACACTCGTGATATGTGTGTAAATGCCTCCGTACCTTATAGATAGGTAAATGTTTAGCTCAGCCCTGCTAAGCGAGAAGCACTTGCCTTTACGAGACAGTTGCTGAAACTGATACCGCCATTGTCCGTTGTGTGCAGGCTGACTGAATACAAAGGTGTGGCTCTCATCGGGGTCTTTGACACCAGAACAAGCGTATTAGCATAGCAGCTGATCAGCCAGTATAAACAGCCAAAGTAAGTGTGCTTAATTAGCAGATGAAGGCAGTAATGTGGGGAGGGTGTAGACTAATGGTTCCTCTGAAACTAGAAGAAAGAATGTGCTCACGCTGGTCTAACGAAAACTCAAGTCCAGGCCTGATTCTGTTATAGGGACTCCCCTGAGGCATGCGGTTGCTGGTTAAAACATGTGCTTGCCATGTTTGCTTGTGCTTCTGTGTGTGTGTGTGTGTGTGTGTGTGTGTGTGTATGTATGCATATATGAAAGAAAGAGAAAGCAAGAGAGAGACTGAAACAAGGAGTTAGAGGCATGACCGACAGACAGAAAGAAAAGAGTGATAATTAGCATTACTAGAATTATTTTCATTGCATATCCATTTAGCATTCCACGCTTATATGTATCACCATATGTATGCTTCTTTAACGGTTGAGGATAGGGTTAGAGTAAGGGTTAGGTTTGGTTAAGGTTAGGGTAAGGATTGGGTTTGTTGAAGGTTAGGGTAAGAGTAAGAGAGAGAGAGAAAAAAAAGCGAGAGAGAAATAAAGCGAGTGGTGCAAGAGAGTGAGAACGGGCAGCACCTCTTCCCGACAAAACCACTCAACAGAAATGGAATTATTACCTAAACATGACCAGTTTAACCAGCCCTGAATCATTGCTCATCTTCCTTCATCTCCACAGTGATACTAACCCAGTTCCAGAGACAGAGCAGGGGATCTCCACACAAGATTCCCACGCTCCACTGCACTTTCTGCTGTGTTGGAAACGGCAACTGTATGTCTTTATGTGTACCGGTACTTGTGTTTAAGACCAAAATGCATCAAACAATTACACAACATAAAGTGAGTCTCACACACCGCTCTCTCTCTCTCTCTCTCTCTCTCTCTCTCTCTCTCTCTCTGTCAGGAAAGAATTTCCAATATTTCTGCATACATTTCTATATTTCTGCATTATGTAGATAGATTAAGGTTAGGCATTATTAAATAAAACAGGGCACCCACTCACACCTGATTGATCTTCAGATTATCTGCTAATCCTAAAGGTTCACATCCTTTTGCCCTCACAGATATGTAATATTGTACCGTTTTCCTCAATAAATAAACATGCAAGTGTAATATTTGCTTGATTTGGTGTGTAAATGTATACATCTCTCTCTCTCTGGATATATCAAGACAACAGCCTCAAGAGAACGTGGGTCATGCAGCAAGACAACGACCCTACGCACATACAAATTCTACCAAAGAATGATTAAAGAAGAATAAAGTTGATGTTTTGGGATGGCTCAGTCAAAGTCCTGCCCTTAATCCAATAAAAATACTGTGGAAGGACCTGAAGCAAGCAGTTTACGTGAGGAAACCTACCAACAAAAAGTTGAAGCTGTTTTGGACTATTCAACAGTTACTGGAAATGATTAGTTGCAATTATTGCTGCTCAAGTGGGTCACACCAGATTCTGAAAGCAAAGATCCACATACTTTTACCACTGACAGATGTGCAATATTGGAATATATATATATATATATATATATATATATATATATATATATATATATATATATGGTTTGATTTGCTTCTCCTCACCTATTTTAGGACTTATATTTAGGTCAAATTAATGCATAAAGATAGAAAATTCCAATGGGTTCACGAACTTTCAAGCACCACTCTATGTCCTGTACATGGTTTGATGTCTTGTGGAAGAAGCCATCATCCGGTACCCAGATGGCAAACACACCTGGGTGCCACCTCTGGCACTTACAGCTCAGGTGCGTGCCACACTTTCGTGGCTATTTGGGTAAACACCACATCTCACCTGCAGAAAACTTCATCTTCATGGCCTGAAGACCTCCCCCCCCAATCCCACCACACACACCAGCCACATCTCACTCAGCTCTGAGCCTGGTGTCCTTCAGGGAACTGAAGGCATCTGATCATCTGACACCAAATGAAAGTGACACTGGTGCCCAATCTCGCAGTGAATCTTCTGGATCAGCTGTCTGTGTTTGTTTCCCTGTCTCGAGCAGCTCTGCAGTAAGAAGCCCATACCCTCCACCATGCTTCACAGCTGTGCCCCGTACAGCTCACAGGTGCGGTAGAGAACTTAACATCCCTTACCTCGCGCTCTTTGAAGTACATGGTCCGGGGAGAAGATCGGGGGGCAGATGGAGGGGCTGAGGGGAGACGGCTGCTCTCGAATCGAGACGGTCGGACAGTGAGGCAGTGACCTCAACTGGGGGCTCTCTTCATGGCCGGTCTGGTCGCGAGCAGCAGGAAGCGGATCCGGACGCCTACCTGTTGCTGAACCGGAGCGATGCCGGGACTCGGGAGTCACTTGTTCTTTCGAACCGATTCATCCCATTGCCTGAATCGAACGAACCGATTCACAAGTCCAGTGCGTTCAATCGAATCTGTTTGCTATGGAACCTGTCGGCATTCCCATTTCTAGCTGTAGCATTCCCACCTCAGCACGGGGAGGGGCTGGTTCAGAGTGTTAGAGCAGGAAAACGGGGAATAACAACAGGTTCATGAGGCTGATTGTCCTAAAAAATCAACAGTGAATGTCGTTGTTGGTCTCAGGGTTACGTTTAATATTCCCATTCCATCCTTTGGAATTATGGTTGTGAAGGTGAAATTTAATAAATAATATACAGGGAAGCACTTTAATGCCCTCTATTGGAATTTTATTGTTCAGGCCTTTAACATTAACTTTAGTGCTACAGGTCGTTGTCTTTCTGCATGATCCACACTGTCTTGAGATTTAGCTCACAGACTGCACAATAGACCTAAATTGACATAAAATAAGCTTGGGTGCAAAATAACTAATCAAAAGGGTTCTGGAGGAAGCTCTACCTCTGAGGCGGAGAATATCCTATTAAAATAACCAGTACGAGAAGCTTTAATAACGTGTTTCTGCTCCTCCGAACTTTATAAAGGGAATGATATGATTCACTGTGAGATTTTATTGCTTGTTTTTTTTATTTATAAGGTGTTGGTGTTGGAAATATAGCCAGCAGGCATCTAAGGCAGCATTTTCTTAGGTTGTTTGCTTATTAGCTAACAAAGTAATGTTGTGAAGGCAAACTGTCAGAAATCTTAGTACCCAAGATCCACACTTTGCGGGCAGTTACCTGCTGTTTTCTTGGCTTCATATCTAAGGATCAGAATAACCTAAAGACATGATACATTTCTGGGGAGCAGCCGTGGACTTGTGGAGGTCGCCGGTTCAAATCTGTGGAGGACATGAATGAGGTCCATGACTGAACATTGAGCAAGGCACTGAACTCCCCAACTGCTACCCAGGCGCTGAGAATAGGGCTGCCCACCACTCCGGGCATGTGTGCTCACTGCCCCCTGGTGTGTGAATTCACCAGAGTATCACTGTGTGTGGATACGTAAAATGCAGAGGTCTAATTCCCATGTGTGCATTTGTGTGCATTTCATGTGTTAATGTGACACTGACACATGAAAACACCATGGTACTCTCTGTGTTGGCATGCAATAAAGAAAAGATTGGATAGAAGTAGTGAAATGCTGCACTAGAAGCTAGTTTACCAGGCAGTTGGTTGGAAAACCAACAGCATATAAATAGAATTTCTTTAAAACAACTAAATCACAAACTGAATTGCACACCTTGCATGTAATGCATCCATATATAAAGCTCAGATACAGCTGTGCCAAATGGTTATGCGAACTGGTTATTCCCTTAACCAGTTGTGTTTTGAACAGTGATTTTGCACCCAAGCCTAAAATAACCCTGCTGAAAAAACCTGTTTTTGTTTGTGTTTTATTATTGTTTGTGTTGTCATTATTGTTGTCTAAAAGCAAGAGCAACCAACTTAGTTGACCAGTATGACCAGGCATGAAAAGGTAAACTGTAACATATACTGCTGGTCAAGAGCTGGACAACCAGCAAGCTTCACGCATTACATATGTTTCTTTGCTGGATGACCTGCTTTCAACCATCCTGACCATCAAAGACCAGTTTAGACCATCTGAACTGGATTTTTCAGTAGGGCTGTAATTTAACTGAGTACATTTATATAATATTTTCAATGCTTTACATGACTATGCAAGTACAATGGCTACAAAATACTTGTTTTCAAACCAAAATTTTTTTTGGGTGAACAGCCAGAGGAAGGGATTGATTTTTTTACGCTCTCATCATCACACCCATGGTGGCCCACTGGGATTTATATTTTTCCTGGTTCTCCAGATGGCCAGTCTTTTTGTATTACAGTACAAAGGATATTTATTTATCATCATATCCACTGCCTTTTCATAAGTATAACATGTATATATTTCCAAATTGTTTGCTTATTCTTTCTATTACTCTGTTTATTATTATTATTATTATTATTATTATTATTATTATTATTATTTCATATTGATGGGTGCAGCTGTAAGAATTTGGAATTTCCCTCTGGGATTAATAAAGTAATTCTGATTCTAATTCTGAAATGAGTTGTAAATTTAAGTCTTAAATATACACAACGTAAAACAATTCTAATAATAATAATACAAGCAGCTATGACCTCATTTTACACTTTATTATTACTTTATTGTCTCAGTGTGTGTTGAATACGGTGGCACAGAAGGACAAAACAAATTTACAAAAGTAAAATCTAATTAATAAAATTAAAAACAATTTGACATTTTATTAAACAAAATTACAAAAAAAAAAAAAAAACAAGATGTGAAACCCTTTAACAAACAGTGGATCTGATGGAATGGGTAGGTGTAAACAGTAATGACCATGTGTTTCATTAATTTATGGATCCTTGAATGATCTACAGGAGTGTTTCAGATTCAGGACACTGCAGTGCTAGAAGTGCACTTTGAGATGTAGATTAATTTAAACAAACCACTATAATCACGTGTGGCTCTCATGTCTGAATTGTTCAAATGTGGCCAGTGCAGCAAATAGACACTAGATGGCACGACAAATCCATGTTTAATAGACAACCAAACTTAGGACTTAACACTTATACTGCATATAATTTCACAGGGTTCCTAAGTTGGGCCCTTGTACTTCCCTGCCACTGATCCTTACACACCAGTCATGTGAACAAAACAATTGAAATAAAAAAATGAATTAAATCCCAGTTTAAATGCCAAAGGAGCCTTCCAGCCTCCCAGCCTTCCCCGTGACAGTACATCACTGCAGTCATCTTTTCCTTGACCCTGAATTGTCCCCCAGTTTCTGCTGCAGAAAACATCCCTTGCACTTAGCATGGGTTAAATACACAGTACAACTTCCCCTGTGTGCAAAACACAGTGGGTCTATGAGCACCTTTACCTTTACTTTTTACCTTTACATGCCTGATGGGGATCCCCGGGTGGGGTGACCTGGGAAGTTTCTGTGTGGAGTTTGCATGTTCTCCCTGTGTTCGTGTGGGTTTCCTCCGGGTACTCTGGTTTCCCCCACAGTCCAAAAACATGCATAATAGGTGAATTGGTGACTCTAAAGTGGCCCTTAGTGTGTGAATGTGTGTGTGCATGTGTGTGCCCTACGATGGATTAGCGCCCTGTCTAGGGTTGTTTCCCGCCCTTGCGCTCAGAGTTGCCGGCTGGGCACCGGCTCACCCGTGACCCTATTCAGGAATAAGCGGTTTGGAAAATGAATGAATGAATGAATGCCTGATGGGTGGAGTGCTGCGGAAATGATTGTCCTTCTGTAAGGTTCTCCTATCTCCACAGAGGAACATTGGTGCTCTGTCAGAGTGACCATTGGGTTCTTGGTCACGTCCCTGAATAAGGCCCTCCTACCATGATTGCTCAGTTCAATGCAGCAGATATTTTGTTGTTCTGTTCTTCAGATCTGTGTCTCATTACAATCCTGTCTCTGAGGTCTACAGACAATTGCTTAGACTTCATGGCTGGTTTGTTCTCTGAGATGCACTGTCTACTTTGAGACTTTATATAAACAGATGTGTGCCTTTCCAAATAATTTCCAATCAACTGAATTTCCCACAGGAGTCCAATCAAGATGTTGAAACATATAAAGGATGATCAGAGGAAACAAGATGCACCTGAGCTCAATTTTGAGTGTCATCACAAAGGCTGTGAATACTTATGTACTTTATATTTTTGTGATTTTATTTTTAATAAATTTGCCAAAAAATCAAATAAACTTTTCTCACTTTCTCATCATGGGGTGTTGTGTGTAGAATGTTGAGGGGGAAATGAATAGAAACCATTTTGGAATAAGGCTGTAACATAACGAAATGTGCAAAAAGTGAAGAGCTGTGAATAATTTCCTGACGCGCTGCACATTAAAGAAAGTGTTATCAGTTTTCAGTTATAACCTTTCACATTATTCTCGCAAGCTGAACACTTTATTGCCCATCCCAGGGTCCAAAAGTTTCTCTCTCTTACCCAGCAAGTCACTCTACCATTCTGATCTTCATTCTACTAACGTCCTACATCTTATTGCCAGAACTCTTTCTGACTTCCATTTAAAGGTAAGTTGTAGAATTCTCAAAATGTCCAGCTGTTCCTTGGATTGTAGAGTTGTAGAATTCTAAATGAGGGGTAATGAGGAGCATTTTGGCTAGATTTCTAGTAAATATATGACTGACTATAGATCTTAGACTTTCATCATGTAGGAAGTAAGACCATTTGAGGGTCATTCTGCAGAAAAGTCCACTTTTAAAATGGCAAAATGTCACTGGTGTCACTAAAAAGGTCAGAGACTGAAACACCAGGGACATTTTTCATGAACAATGCATTTTACCAAAATGCTGCTACAGAGAAATGAACCACATGTTTTAAGTCATGTTATATTCAATTAAATATGTAATTTAATCCATCTGTGTGTTATTTGTTTACAATTCCATACAAATAACTTGACTTCAGCTGAAATCATGAGCTAAATGAAAAAATGTCTGATAACTGGAAACAGATTGGCCATCTGCTTTTTCTTACATCTTCAGGAAAAAGGTGATGTCATCAGTGATTTTTATTTCATAAAAAATAATATGTGGTGCTGGGTGGACTTGGGCTCTGAGTGGGTTTCTACTTGTGTTACTGGGACTTCCCATATGGATTGCATTTATACAGCCCACCTTAACCACACATGGGTCTAACCTGAAACCATGTGCAGTATATAACCCAGATGGGGCCTATGTTTAACCAGTCCGGGTCCAATAATTGACCTTGGTGTGTGTTCATATGTGGGACCAACATCAAAAACCCGAGACTAAAACTTTCTGATTCCCAGTTGGGCTACCCATTCTGGTCAATTTACTGTCCATTGTATCAGCTCCACTGACCACACAAGAGCACTTTGTAGTTCTATAATTACAGGCTGTAGTTCATCCAGAATCGTAAATTATTACAATATTAACTTTGAGTTTGAATTAATTACTAATCAGACAGATTTGAGACAAAAAGGTCTCGAATCATGTTATTTTAAATGTAATGTATAGAAAATATGACCTATTGAATTTAAACCTTTTTGAATTAATAATAAATTAATTTATAATTTTAGATAGATGGCTATTGTTTACAAGTGCAGTGAAAATAATAATTTCAACACATAAAATTAAATGTGATTATGTGGTTGATTACTGGATGGTAATTTTTTTGCAGTGAGCAAGTCTGCAGCTGTTTTTTATACTATATACAGGTGCTTTACCAGAATTATCAATGAGGCTAGAGTTTGCAAAAATTACATTTAGTGTTTATAGGAGGTAATCACACATGCCAGAAATTGCTATTTTCGGGACATTATAGGCTACAATAATTCATCTTCATTTGAAATGTAAAAATGAACAGAATTTAGATATTTATAAGAATTTGACTATGTTTTGATTTTAGAAAAAGTTGGTGTTTTTGGCTTGTAAAGGTAATAAAAGAGTGTTTTTGAGCAAATATATATATATATTTGCAATAATTCTTATCAGTTATTTGTAATCATTTGAATGGCAATGATCTTTATAATATGTTCTTCAGTGTCTGAACCAGCGCAACACACACTAACACACCACCACCATCTCAGTGTCACTGCAGTACTCAGAATGACTCACTTCCCAAATAATACCCGCTCTGTGGTGGTCCTGTGGGGTCCAGACCATTGAAGATCAGGGTGAAATGAGGCAAATAAAGTATACAGAGAAACAGATGAACCACAGTCTGTAACAATAGAACTACATGATTAAATGAGCTGATTAAATGGACAGTCAGCATAGAAACAAAGCAATGTCAGCTTTGTTCAGTATCATGCAGCTTTAAATCAGGGCTTGTGGTTGGTTCAGGATTTCAGTCAATTTTAGAATTTCAGGACAAAATTTTAATACTACATCTGGATTGTTCAGAAAGCTGGAAATGTGGCAAGTCACTACATCAGAACTAGGGTTTAATTAATTTTTATTTGTTTGACCCTCACAGGATCATGATGGACCTGAAGGAGTACTTCAAAAGGATTGGGTTCACTGGTCAGTATGACAAAGCTGATCTGGCCACACTGTGTGCCATACACAAGCTTCATGTGATGAGTATTCCTTTTGAGAATCTGAGTATCCACTGTGGAGAGAAGATCACAATGGACCTAAAGGTCATCTATGAGAAGATTGTGCAAAACCATCGTGGAGGCTGGTGTTGTGAGAACAACCTGCTCTTCTCCTGGGTGATGAGAGAGATGGGCTACACACTCACCACTCTGGCCGCCAAGGTCTTCAAAACGCATAAGAATGACTACAACCCCATGGATATACATCTCATCAACATGGTGGAGATTGATGGCAAATCTTATATTACTGATGTGAGCTTTGGAATGTCTTGGCAAATCTGGTGGCCGATAGAACTGATTGTAGGCAAAGACCAACCACAGCCTTCAGGTGTGTTCCGCATACAGAATAACGGTGAGACTTGGATACTGGAGAAGACAGCAAGGAAGCCAAAGATCATGAACGAGGCTTTTGCAAATTCTAGCCTCATTGATAAGTGTGGTAAAACACCTGTATACAGCTTCTTTTTAACACCCCGTGTCCCTGAATACTTTCTGGAGACAGTAGAGTACCTCCAGACGAGTCCTGAGTCTTTGTTCACAAAGAAATCCATTTGTTCCATACAGACACCCTCTGGATTCAGAGCTCTGATTGGCTGGACCTACAGTGAGGTGACCTTTAATCTTCAGGAAGACACTGACATCTATGACATGAGGGACATTCCAGACAGCGAGATTGAGACTGTACTGAAGGACAAGTTTAATGTTATCTTAGCTACTAAACTCACATCTGCAAACAAGAAATAAGTCTAAAAACATGAGAAGTAAAAGCAAAGTGAATAATTGTAGGTTGTTGTGCAGTACCAGTTCATTTCTGGTTCTGTTTTGACACAGCAAACAGCTTCTAGCCACTAAAAAAACTAATAAACTACAGCCCTGTATCATATTATGTATGTGATATTGTAATAAATACGAATTTATAGACATACAAACAGTTTTTTGTTGTGTTACTGTCAACTTCCAGTGCAGTGATAAACAAGAACTCACTACTCCATAAGCAGATTGAAGTTCCCTTCCAACTGAACAATTTGACTCTCTGTGGTTCAGAACTTCAATTAAAATGGCCAAATGTCCCACACAGTCCTTTTCACAGGGAACTACTGGGGGGAATGCACTTCATGGACAACATCACTGAAGCACCATTTTTGAGGTATCATATCAGTGAGCAGTGCAGTGAAAGTCGTAGAAACAAACTTACTTTTGTAATGTTTGGTAGTGTTTAAAACTGGAGACAAAACAAAAAGCAGGTAATTCCACGTGATTGCACACTGGATACTTCAAAAATGGTGCTTGGCTTAAAACTTAAAAAACAAACAAATAAACAAACAAAATTTTCTCCTCTGTGTCATCAGTCTGTAACCAATATAGGGCCCTGCAGGGTTAATTATGGACCCAATTTTAGTTAAAATTAGAAAGTCACAAAAGATGCAGCTCTTTTTCTCTCCCACCCCTTGTAAATGTACAGTTGCTGCACTATAATCAGAACAGTATAGTTTAATCAATAACAGTATAGTTGAACAGTAATTAGCTTCACCTGCAAAAATATAAAAGTAAATGTTTAACTGAACTGATTGATCAGTTCTAGTAACTTATCACAGATGATAGCACTGAAAAATAATATCTCTTATTTTTAGAAGAGGTAATGTTGCTGTTACAGTTAAAGTGCATCCAATTTAATATCTACAGTATTTAAGAGCATGTATCGATTTTCACAGCACAGTCCCATTTTATGCGTGGTAGGAGGTATACGTTGATATTAATGTATGAACAGAGTGTGATTTGAGCTGGGTGATATAGCAATATTTATCTCTATCTATATTCGGATATAAACAGAGTGGGTTATGGGTTATGGTGATGTTGTTTATAACAAATTTTACAGATTTTGAATAGCATTTTGTTGCAATCTTGCAGAAACCTTTTTTTCTGTTCCGCTCCCTGCTTCCTCCTCTACTCTGCTCTCCTCTGGCCCCACTCAAATTCTTACACACACAACTGGAGAGGGTGTAAGACAGGTCTGGCATGAAGATGACAGTGTGTATAAAGAAGAAATGAAGATCAAATTTCTAATTTGGTAAGAAAGCCAAAGTGACTCCGTTTCGTCAGATTGTGCAGTAGGGGTGGAGTACTGATAGAGTGTCCAAACATTTTCAATCAGGGATAGGTCAGGAGATGCGACTGACCATGGCAGGGTATCTGTTGATATCTTGCCATGGTCCCTCAGATTGGTGGTCTCCACAAATTCTCCTGAAGATGACTCACTGCCATTCTGAGTAACACCATGACAGTCTGACAATGAGTATCTATTATATATATATATATATATATATATATATATATATATATATATATATATATATATATATATATATAGATGTGTTTGTTTTAATAAATACTACTGTCACCTGTTAATCCTTAAAATATATTTTGTTCAACTTTTTGTTCATTGCTTATTGTGTTTTCATAGTATAATCTATTAATATGTAGTTAATACTCCAAAACAGTTGCAGACTATTATCTTTTCAAAACTGGTTTAGGCCACCACTGTATTCCAAGAATGTTCTCAGTTCTCAGTTCTGCAAACTCCTCCACTCGATCTGACTTTTCTTTCTTTTTTTAAACTTGCTTTTCCAGTTTTGACTTGTTTGTGAATTATTATCATGTCTCTTGTTGTTATTCTCACAAACAATAACTTCACTGTGTTTTTAGAAACCTTTGCATTTGTTTAACCTTTAGAACTCTAGGCCAATTTGGTGGGGATATCTTTGTAGTTTGATGTACTTTAATTCCCCTAAATATTACATTAAGTATTTATAGGAGACAATCACACATTCCAGATATTGTTATCAGTCGGTAATAATAGAAGTACATGATTAAATGAGCTGATTTCATGTGACTGACAGTGTAGAAAGAAGGTGTTCATAATATTTGCATATTGTTCACCATATATTGTTGTATTGTTTATCACTCAGTTCCTGTAGTGTGGAAGGAGCATTGTGTTGGAACTGTGCACTGGAGTGTGTGTTCAGAAACAGTAGGACCACTGGTTGCAGGAATGTCATTAACATAATGTTGGCCTGTCAAAGTGCCTGTAAAGAAAACCAGATCGTTCCAGTGTTCCAACCCTGACCTTGACTTCTTTTAATCAGAATATGTTACGAATTACACTTCAAAACAAGTTCAGTAACCTGTAGTTGAATATAGACTAAAAGAGAAAGTCTCCTAAACCTGAGCATGAATAAACCTTTCTGTTAATGAGAGCACAAGTCTTTTGCATTGTAAGTGAATCTGAGGATAGTGATGAAGGCTGAACAGGCTTTTCTTGCAGAGAACACTGCACCTAAGACTTAGATTGTATTAATGATTATTTTATACAACCTGTATTCTTACATAGGTGGTACAGTGCCCCCACAGGTAGTGAGCATGGCCTGGGGTTGTGGGTTTGATCACCACTCGGGTAGCTGTCTGTGAGATGTTTGATCTCTCTGTGTCTACACAGGTACCGTTTCCTCCAACTTCCTCCAACAAGCTCCTCAGGTGTAACTACTTGTGTGTGGTAACTGGCAATGAACTGTGTGTAGTTTTAGCAGAAATATAGAAATAATAGGTTTCACAAACTTTCGAGCACCACTGGGGCCTTAATGTAGATATGGTTTAAATAAGCCCTTATTTAAGCATGTGAACTGGTGCATGTGAACTTGACACTCGTATAGGCTGTAACATACTGTTGCTTTCAGCTTTCAGACTCTGAGTTAAACAGCAACTTTGTAGTTAAAGACCGCTGATCTGTGACCTTGGTCAGCCTGACTAGTGGACAGAAATATGGAAAGTTCTGTGATGAAAGAGTTCTGACAAGTTCTTTCAAATCTGCAGTCATATCTTTGATCTTGTTTTGAAGAATCAAGAAGAAATGAGAAAAGAAAATTATCATAATTACTAAATAATAAAAGAACTATGAAAGGTGACTGAATATGGAAGTGAGTCTACAGTGCCACAGTCACATGGCTTCTCTGTCAGCCAGACTGAGCTTTCCAGGAATAACAATATCCGGCATGTTTCATTAAATACTTTTCTTGTGTTATTTATTTATTTATTTATTTATTTAATTAATTTTAATTAATTAATTAATTAATTTTAAAAATTTTTTGGGGTGGGGAAGTCATGCTCTGGTGCGGAGAGTGCTCTATTCCTTCCTACTCTCAGCTCTACCTGCGATCTCCAGTCTGAGCACTACTCAACCCAAAACGCACCACACAATGACATCACTACTCAACACAGAACGCACTCATTACGCGACATCACTTCCAATAATAATAATTACGCGGACTCACACCTGACACGTCCAGGGAGCCCTGAGTACTAATGTTTAGTGGCAGTATAAAAGGACCATTCTCTGGGCCGAGAATTCAGTCATAGTCTCCCCAGAATTCAGACACGCAGTAAGATGCAGTTTGAATAGTTTATTACCATAAAAACCAAACAGGGAAGGGAGTACATAACACACGTGGTCAAGAAATGTCCAGGGGCTCAAACAAGAAACTAAACAGCAAGTGCAAGTGTACAACTAGGAGTAACAGGCAAGCAAGGTCATACACAGAGCAAAGAATATCAGAGAGGAAGGCCATGAAATGCCAGGATAACCAAACAATTCTTGGCACAGGCAGCTTGGTAAAGAAAACAGCGTTTGAAATTGTTCGAGAGCGACAGAGAGAGGCAGATACATATTTGTGAGTGGGAGGCCGCCAGTGGTGCGTCGGCTGAGTAGTGATGTCATTGTGTGGTGCGTTTGGGGCTGAGTAGTGATGTCATTGTGTGGTGCTGCTCTGGGTTGAGTAGCGCTCAAACTGGAGATCTACAGAGCTGAGTGTAGGAGTGCAGTGAATGGGAGCACTCACACCAGACGACAGGGGCACACACTGCTGAAGTTGGGAAGCGGGAGGACAGCACACCAAACCTGCCTTGCACCTCCTTGCACTTCTTTTAATAATTTGGGTGTTATTCAGTGGAGTGAATCTAAAACATCAACCACAATCCAGAAGTCCAGGGGTTAACTTCTTTTATGCAGCCAGTCACTGCACCCTGCAGGCATTCTTTCTGCTGACTTCAAACGCGTTGCCAGCACAACTGTTCTCTCAGGCTCTGCCTAAAGTGGTTGTATAACTGTGTAAAAATGGGGAAGTTTCTGTTTTTTATGGCTTGTTTATTTTCTGTTAATGTTACTGTTTATGTGACTTGGATTTTGAAAGTAGTGAATTTGAGTAGTGAAAAAGAAATCTGGTATCTCCTGTTTAATAGGAGCCAGTATCTTTCACACCCACACTTCTGAGCAGTTTTGTAATCTATGTTGAAATTCTGAACAGATTATCCATTCTTGGCAGTTTGTAGTGCAGATAGAATTATGTAACTCCTGTAATTGGTTGTTTGTTTGTCCTCACAGGATCATGATGGACCTGAAGGAGTACTAAAAGGATTAGTTCACTGGTCTGTATGACAAAGCTGATCTGGCTACACTGTGTGCCATACACAAGCTCCATGTGATGAGTATTCCTTTGAGAATCTGAGTATCCACTGTGGAGAGAAGATCACAATGGATCTGAAGGCTATTCACGGTGAAGATTGTGCAAACCATCAGGAGGCTGGTGCCAGAGAATAATCTGCTCTTCTCCTAAAAAAGTAGAGAAATGGGCTACACACTCACCACTCTACGCCAAGGTGTTCAATACTCAAGAATGAATTCAACTCATGGATTCTCATCTCATCAACATGGTGAGATTGACGGCAGACCTTATATAGCAGATGAGTTACGGGTCTCATGCCAAATCTGGAGTCCACTAGAAATGATTGCAGGCAAAGATCAACCACAACCTGCGGGGGTGTTCCGCCTACTGAATGATGGTGAGAGGTGGACATTGGAGAAGAGAGGGAGGAAGCCGCATATCCCGAATGAGGCCTTCGCTACTCAGAAGCCTTATTAAACAAGTGTCTAAAAAGATCATGTACAGCTTCTGTTGAAACCACATGGTGTTGACTACTTTCTGAAACAATAGAGTTCCCACAGATCGAGCTGTGAATCTTTTGTTTACCCAGAAATCCATCACTTCCTACAGACAGCCAATGGTTTGAAGTTTGATTGGCTGGACATACACTGAGGTCACTTTTTAATCCTCAGGGAAGACACGGACATCTATGAGATGTATGACATTCCAGTATTAAGGCTTGTATTCTATTAACACTAAGGACAGGTTTAACATTACTTTGCGTGAATAAACTCACACACACCTCTAAACAAATAGAGCTGCATATAAATTATAGGAAGCTGTTTTTATATGTTGTGTTTACTTAGCATGACATCTCATTTAACTTCATGGACCACATGCAGGCGGTGAATTTATTATTGTACTGTTTCACGGAATTATTTGTTATTCATATTTTGTTACTAGAATCAGAATGGAGAATAAAAACATAATCTGGAGTATGTGTTTACATAATTATGAATGAATGAAGTTATGACTTTCTAGTACATTTCTAGATGTACCCAGGACACTTTGCAATCAGCAGTCCACACAATTGCCACAGCATCCTCCATACCAGAAACAACCATGCAACTGGAGGACTGCATCGAGCACTGGGAGGGGTTCACCCAGGACAGAGTGTCAAACCATATCTGGACATACATCACTCATATACAAACTCATTCTAACAACAGGGCAATTTATACTAACCAATTCACCTGATATCCATATTTTGTTTTTGTTTTTAAAGCCAAACCAGCTTCCCCTTTTTTGCATCCATGAAATGGCAATGACAGACAGGCTAGAAATTAAAGGGGAGAGATATATATATATATATATATATATATATATATATATATATATAAGAAAGATAATATATATATATATATATATATATATATATATATATATATATATATATATATATATATATATATACAGAACGGAACTGACTGCAATCATGCCAGACAGTCACTCAGAATGGCAATGGGTCATCTTCAGTGACGAGGCCTCTTTTGTCTTGTCTGAGGGACCATGGCATACTACTCTCAAGATCTCGGCAGATACTATGCCATGGCTTGTGGCATCACCAGACTTATCCCTGATTGAAAATGTGTGTGATACTTTTGGACACACTATCAACACTTCACTCCTACCGCACAATCTGCAGAAACTGAATATTCAAGCTGCATTATTGCAGGACACCATTAGGACTGCTGCGGCTAGAACCTTAATTTCCCTGAGGGAACCCTCCCAAGGGATCAATAAAGTTCTATCCTATTGCATCCTCCTATCCTAGGACTCTCTACAACTCCATGCCCAGACATCTGGCATGTTGCGTTAAACCCAACGGTGTACTGAGAGACACTACTTTGATATGTGTAGCTCAATGTGTTCCTGGTCATCTTTATCTTCCTTCACCAAAGCTTTGCAACCTCACACTTCCTGGGTGTATAATATTAATTAATTTTTTTATTTTTATATTTTTTAAGTGAAATCATGTGAACAACTCCTCTACATATTATCATTTATTGGTGAATTTACCAAAAAAGAAAAAAGAAAACAACACATAAAAATGCCATAAGCCTTTATGTTTAATTCTTGTGTATAGTTTAGTCTTTTCTGTAATGGACTTTTATTTTATAAACACGGCCTTTAGAGCGCGGATGGCATGAAACGCACGCGCAGCTCTTTAAAGTGTGACGTAACGCCTATTCGGCCAATCAGAGTGGAGCTTTCCGTGCAGCGCTGGGAGTCGCGGCGCGGCCTGGGCTGGAGAGGAGCAATGAACTCACTGGAACAAGCTGAAGGTGCGGATCACGTTTACCGTGTTTACTCGTGTCGGTGTGAATATATCAGCGGAGACTCGCCCTGCTTTCAGCGGTGCCGCGGGTGGATAAAATCAGCGGGTTTGTGATGACAGGAACGTTTATTTACCAGCGGTTTGAGCAGAGCTGGAGAATCCAGATCCAGAAAGGTGAAATTCCGCTCCGGGTTTTCGTTGTGTGCAGAGCCCTGCCGCAGCGCAGCCAGGGCGGAGCGGATTTTTACTTTCGGATCTGGATTTTCCACCTCCAGCCCTTAGCCCCAGGCTAATATAGCTCGGGTTTGTGTTCCCTAAACATCAGTTTCCTTCCTTCTGACTGTCATACAGGCACTTAGACATCCTCCACTGAGCTTTTATCAGCCCTTTTCCTGTTCTCTCCCTTTGTGCCACCTTGTCATACCCTGGCACTCTATGTACAGCAGCACACAATGCTTGGTTTTGAAGTAAAGCAGTTTATTTATAGCCCATATCTTTGCTTTTCAAGCCTTAGAGGGGATAATAAATATTTTTGTATTTTGGAACTTGAAGTGCCATTTTAACTTGAGTAACACTCAGAAAAACTGAATTTTCATTTAAAAAACACCTGGAAATTTTTAAAATGGACCTGCGCATGCGCAGAATTGATCAGTAGAACATGTGGATGGGGAGCACAACTCCAAATATTAGACCAGCTAGAACAAGGGTCCTGGAGGGCTGGGTGTGCTTTTGCCACCCACACTTGATTCAACCAGGGCTGGCCGATACGGACAAATAATATCACACTCAGATATGTTTTCACTGAATGGCAGTATGAGAGATAATGTGAAAATATTAGGGTGCCCTGTGAAATCATGTCTTTTTTATTATATCTAAACATTGTGTGATCTTCATTTCTATGATCTTATGCCCCCTCTATTGTGTGTATGTGAAAGTGCACATGGGGGCGGAAGGTAGCAGAGAAGAGAAGGGGGTGAGAGCAGGGGTGGAACAGAGCAAGGGAGCAGGAAATAGGTTTCTGCAAGATCGAAACAGAACGTTATTTAAAAACTATATATGTGTATATCTCAGTATCCAACTATACAACTCATATCCCGCTGTTTATGTCCCAATATACATATACATTTAAATGTATCGCCCAGCCCTAGGTTTTGCAGAATTCGACCTTTTCTGTCTAGAGAGGCCACTGAGGTGCTTGTTCAGTCTCTTGTCATTTCAAGACTAGACAACTGCAACTCCCTACTGGCTGGCCTTCCTATGCGGACCATCAGACCATCAAACACAGACTGAAGACTCAGCTGTTTCAGGAGTATTTAACTCCATAAAGTCATTTGTGTTCAACAGGTTCTAAGTGTGAGGAATCTCTAGATTCAAGCCTTGTCTACTTGCTAAGGATATTCTGAGTGAACAGCAAAGCACTTTTGTAAGTCGCTCTGGATAAGGGCGTCTGCTAAATGCTGTAGATGTAAATGTAAATGTAAATCAAACTGTGCCGGGCTCTGAACATTGGGCTCTACTGAACATTATTGCACTGCTCCAGTGGGAGTATAGTGGCAGCGTGCAACAAGTCCAATACTTGGTCATGTAAGTTCTGTGTGCAGCTGCTCAGCCATGGAGACCTATAAACTTCCCGGCTACTGCAGTTTTGTATTTATATGAGTGCCAGAAGAGCTTTCGAACAGTTATAGAACCAAGAGTGTTTTCTGCATTATGCTACTTGCATTTGGAAACTCTGCTTTGTAACTTTGTCATCTGATACTTCATGGCTGAGTTGATGTGGTTTGTAATCACTTCCACATTTTAATATCACCACTGACATTTGTTGGTGAAATATCTAGGAGTAATGAATTTTACGGATTTGTTGCAGTGGAGGCATCCTATTACATCACCACACTGGAGTGTAGTGAGCTGTTTAGAACCGCCCATTTATTCAATAATGTGTGTAAAGGCAGACTGCATGGCTAGGGGCTTGATTTTATACATTTGTGGCAATGAGACTGAATCACACACCCAAATTCAGTGATTAAGTAGTGTGTCCAAATATTTTTGTCCATATAGTGGACATATTACAAATGGTTGTGTGGTACCGGTGATCTGTGAATGCTTTACCTGTCATTTGAATTGAGCATGCAGTTCCAATACACAAGCATTGATATATCTGGCAGAATTTTAAATGTTTTTTGTTGCTGTCTAAACGTAGCTTACAGAAGGTGCTGTATTTATGTTTTATAGATCTAAAGGCCTTTGAAAGGAGACTGACTGAATATGTGTCCTGTCTGCAGCCAGCCACAGGCCGGTGGCGAAGTAAGTCTGTTTTTCTGACCCAGTATCTAATCAGTAGTTAATAGACTGATAAAAGCTTCACATTGTGTTTTAACACAGTTGTAATTAAGGGATCTTGGTACCAAAATTTTGTATTACAGTGTATGATACAAATTTATAGTAAGTACTGCTGGGCAGTTAGAAAATTAATCAAAATGAAATTCATAGGCTCTACTCTGTCAGGAAAGTATTAACTTATTTATTTAAAAAAGTAACAGTGTCTTCATGAACTGTCCCTTTAAATCACATGTGTATAGGCCTGTCAGGAGAAATAAATGGGATAAACAATTTTATTATCAATAATAATAATGCAATGCCATGCTTAACTTGTGTTAAGAATATTGACACTGGGTTTGGAATATAAAAATGGTTAAACAAATAAAACCACAGTTTATAAACAAAGTCAGTATATTTGCGTTGTGCAACCTTGTGGAAATGTGCTCCATAGTGTGAATTTAAAGGTGAAGTTGCCTAAATAAAACTGTATGTAGTCTATCATCCCTTAGCTCTTCCTCTATTCTGTTCCACTCCACCCCCTCTTGCATTCTCACACCACGGAGGGGGCATAGGATGATAAGAGATCTGGCATAAACATAACTTGTGTGCATGAAGAAGAAATGAACAGATTTGTAATATGTTTAAATATAGTGAGAAAGAACAGATTTCATTGGGTGTCCTGATTTTTCCCATCATTTCTGTGATTTTGTTCATCACACAATCTCATCATACAGCTAAAATGTATTGAGATGATTTTTTTTTTTTGCCCATATCGTCCAGCCCTACTAACAGCACTGAATAAAAAAAATGCAGAAGTTTAGGTTGGATGTTTGGAACCTTACTCACAATATGAAGGTAAAAAGAAGGAAATTGAAATCACTAGCTATTAGGTTTGATGACAAATGTATTTTCTATTGGAGCACATACCCAGATTAACACAGTGGGTAATATTAAGGCCAGCAAAAATGATCAAGGTCCTGTCCAATTATTATGAGTCAATAACTATTAAATAATAGGGTTAGGGTAAATTATTATTAATTATTATATCATTATTATAATTATTGTGACAGGCCTAAACATGCATTTATATGACTCTGCCCCATCTTCTGCGATTTGGAAGCAACACGGAGGAGAACTCAAGCCAACAGAGCAACTCATGCAGCTTTTACCAGAGAAAAATATTATTAATTAGGTTTGGAAATAAATGATAAAGTATATTGTCTATTATTATAATGTGTATTGCTATCATGTTACTAGCACATCTGAGTTAGGAGAAACACAATCTCATTTAGCTGTGCACTTTTTGTCTGAATGACAAAGTTCACTTCATACTTCATGCCTGTTATTCATTAAAATATGAATTAAAATATTTGTTATTGGGGGAAATGTTCATTTAATGTTGGTGCTGATTTGAAGCCATGTCAACCAATGGTAATACCAAGACAGAAGATTAAACACTCCTCATTATCTGAACACCAGCAACCAGTTTCCTGGTCATTGATTAAGCCTAGTCTGACTGAATGATTCAGAGAGGGTGTATTAATACCACATGTCCTTTTTGCATTCCAGTGATTTTGATTGTGGTGTCAGTATGTACAGCGACCGGAGCTTGGAACTGGTTAATAGACCCAGACACTCAAAAGGTTAGAGAAACATTTTGTAATGCTGGGAAGATTTGTCTGCTATACAACTTTATCCTTTATCTGAAATTAAGCATTTTGCCTTTTTTCCTTTCACAGGTGTCCTTCTTTTCATCTTTATGGAACCATCCTTTCTTCACCATCAGTTGTGTCACTCTAATTGGCCTGTTCTTTGCGGGAATACACAAGCGAGTTGTTGCGCCATCAATGTATCCTTATCCATGTGACATTTTGCCTTTATTATAAATTTTATAGATCTTTCAGCTAGTTTTTGAGTCAGTAGCTTAGACCCAGAGCAGACTTGAGAACAGACCAGTATGGCTGGCTCAAATACATGCATGTAAACAGTTTATTTATTATATGATTGGTCAATGTACAACAAAAAGTTGCGTATTTTATGTTACAGCCTTATTCCAAAATGGATTCAATTCATTTTTTCCCCTCAAAACTCTACACACAATACCCCACAATTACAAAATGAGAAAAGATTGCTTGAGCCTCAAGCCTCAAGTCTTTTTGAGTATGCTGATACAAGCTTGGAATACATGTTTTTGGGAAGTTACCCCATTCTTCTTTGCAGAACCTCTCAAGCTCCATTAAACTGGATGAGGAGTCTCGGTGCACAGCCATTTTTAGATATCTCCAGAGATGTTCAATCAGGTTAAAGTCTGGGCTCTGGCTGGGCCACTCAAGGACAATCACATCAAGGATGTCTCTGTACTCTATTGTTTTCTCACTTTGTCATCGTGGGGTATTGTGTGCAGAAGTTTGATGAAAAAAAAATGAATTGACTCCATTTTGGAATAAGGCTGTAACATAAAACGTGCAAAACGTGAAGCACTGTGAAGTGTTCATATGTGTGTGTATGTATGTGAATATTTACATACATCTAAAATAGGCCTGTTTTTTTTTTTTTTTTTTTTTTTTTTTTTTTTTTTTTTTTTTTTTGGTTCAAGTTGCACAACTAAATAATACTTGCGCTGTCGTGGTCCTTGGAAGAACAGGGGGAAATTAGCCTGACAATGTATGCAGAGACTCCAAGTGTCCCTGTATGTTAAAAGGAGCTGATAATAATGGACAGTAAATGTAGAAACAAAAGCAATTTTAATGAAGTAACTAGTTGAGGTGTCTAATGCAGAGCTACACTGGGAACAAGACTACACTGGTTTAGGATGGATATACACTGGTTTAGACTCAACAGTGGGATTTCAAAAAAAGCCATCTGCCTTAAAAGTCTTTGATGGTTTCCTTCCTTGACTCTTGTTTCAGTATAGCTGCACGCTGCCGGACAGTGCTTGCAGAATACAACATGTCTTGTGATGATGTAAGTGATGAAGTCTTCTAAATTAACAGCCATACCTCTCCACAGTTTATACTCTAATCGTTCAGAAATAGTTGTAGAAATGGTTGCACCCAGAAGGAAGTATTGATTGTATTGTAATACTTTTGGGAATGAAGATAAAAGCTACGAGGGAAAAAAAAACCCATAAAATTTAGAAATGAGCAATATTTATTGAGCTGCAGATACAGAAGTCTCTCAGTACGACATCAGGTACAACACAACATTCCAGACAACTGAGCATGGATTTATAGAGATTCCTAATAGTATCCTGTGAGAATCCATTCCATGATCCGTGAATGTTCTCACGTAGTTCCTGCAGATTTTGCGGTAGGGGTGGAGTGTTGATAGAGCGTCCAGTAGCATCCCATGCGGCATATTATCTGTGTCTTCAAGGCAGCAGTATTTGGACAAGCACTGTCCTATTGGAATACTGCTCTGGGGTATGTGTTTAGAAAAGGTAGTATCACTTGGTTGCAGGACCTCATTAACATAATGTTGTCAAAGTGCCTGTAATGAAGACCAAAGGTCATCATGCAAAATGGCACCCCACACCCTGATACCAGACCTTTAGAACATGTGATACATGACAACAAACCGTTGAGCTTGGTGATGGCCACGATGCCGCCACACAAGTTCAGTCGGTCATCTCCACCAAGACAAAAGCAGGACTTGCTGAAGATGACTCACTGCCATATTGTGACTCATTATCAGTCTGGCTCGACACCTTCTGAGTGCAACGTTTTTCTCTCAGAAAGAGTATTTATGTATGGGCCTTGGGTATGTATGATGATGAAGAAAAAAGAAATGTATTAGGTTATTTAATGCCACATTTTCTTAAACTACCAATTGTTTAGTAACATGATTCATGATCTCAAACCAGTAGGATGCTCTGTAATTTAATTCAATTTTTTTTCAGACGGGGAAACTTATCCTAAAGCCAAGGCCTCACATCCAGTAGCATCACACAGACTGTAGGAAATATCATATTGATCACCATGTGGATCGCAGAGCATACATACAGCACAAGACCAGATCACAACTCAAGATCCAGAATGGAAAAATATCATCTGAGCAGGACTCCTGTTTCATCATTCTGAGAGTGGGATTTTTTTTTTCTTTCTTTTTCTTTAATTTGAGAAAATGACTGTTGCTGCCATTTTAGAAGCTGCCCCTATACACACATGGTCCCTGGTGGGTAGAACTTTTACTTGCGTTCCTTGTCTTTATTTGTAATGCCATTCTTTTATTTTAGATGTAGTGTTCAATATTTGTATTTTTAAAGCAACTTGTTGAACACAATAAATATTAAACACACAGACCTCTCGTTCTGAAACCATATGACCCCTGAAAGATTTTTAGCTGTGGGTTTTATACCATATAAAATATGTACCACTAAATCATCTTTACAAATATCAAAGTGTGGCTTTTTATTATAGATGATTCACTGAAGATATTATGCATGTGTGGATTGATTGAAATAATATACTGAAAGCATTTGCTGCTCTTTTCTATATTTGAAAGCACTTTTCTGAAATGAAAAAGTAATAAAATGGCATTTTTACATTGTAATTATGTAGTATAACCCCAGTTCAAACTAAGTCTGGCCTTCCATTATCTTGATAGCTGTTATGTTATATGACAGAACAATGTTTAAAGGCCTAATGCAT
The DNA here is from genome assembly GCA_034509495.1 of Acestrorhynchus altus. Classification (NCBI taxonomy): domain Eukaryota; kingdom Metazoa; phylum Chordata; class Actinopteri; order Characiformes; family Acestrorhynchidae; genus Acestrorhynchus; species Acestrorhynchus altus. Next base: position 9,199,227 of record CM067523.1, on the reverse strand, counting down.
TTTAAACATATGTTTGTTTATTTAATATGGATAACAGATGTACATGTAAAGGCCTTTTCACATAGAATAAAAAAACAAAACAGATACCATATTAAATGCACTAGACCCTTCACACCAAGTCTGTTGCCCCATGTCCAGAGCACAAAAATAGCTAGAAACTATACCTCCACACAAGACTTTGTGTCTCTTTTAGTTGAGAATTGACAAGGATGCAGCAAGACAAACTAAAAAAACTGGCTACATAAAGTGGCTGTAAAGTCCTCATCATTGCTATGGAGTAGATATTCTGCCATTGTTTTGATGCTTATTTCTTTGGACCGCTGCCATGATTAAGAGGTCTGATTGGTCAGCCTGGTTTTAACGCATCAGACATTGCAGACAATCAAGGAGACTCTGATTAATAAATTTGCCTTGCAGACCATCAGTTTCGGGCTCTGTGTGAATGACACCACTAATATACAGTGTGTTTGTTTTCCAAAAATGAGATGCATTTTTATATTGCATAGTTTTAATCCTGGTTTAATCCTGTCCTCATAACGGATATTTATGAAAACCTTTTTGGCTCTGTTTTGACCTCCAGTACACACAAAAATGCAGTTTTATTGACTGAAAATGAGCTTTCTGAAATGGTAGCACTTTCAAGGTGGAAATTTTGTTTGGAAGCGAGGTTAGTGTTGTGGACAGGAAAACAAAGCTTTATGTAAGTGCTGACCTCACAATGTGTAAATGTTTCTGTCTCAAAAACCTCCTTACTCCCTATATAGTGAACTACATAAGCATGTAACAACAATATAGACACGCCAATAGTTTGATTACAAATTTCCACACATGAATAAATATACTATAAAATGTAAATATAATATTAAAATGAAGATTTCTGAAACTCCAACAAAGCACAATACGACCCTCCTTTCTTGACAAGGACTGTTGTCCAATTTATTTAAAAGCATCTAGATATTTAAATTATACAATGTTTTTGTTTTGACATTCTTTGGTTCGAAAAATGCCAAAGAACCATTACAGAATTACAAACTCTTATACAAATTTTCCTTAGTGTTTAATTCTAACAGCTTTCAAAAGGCAAAAATTTGTCTTAAATATGAATTAAAATGTGTTACAATTGTGCCAGTTTCTGTTGAGAAGGTTGTCTCCTCTGGTAGGTCTGGATGATTGAATAGCCGGTGTGGGAGGGAAGGAAATTGTGCAGTTCCCCTGAGTACTTATTTAGTTGGTCTATATGTACAAACCCTATAAAACAGGCCAAACATGTCAATAAAGTCTCATAAAGCTAGCCTGTGGTACCCCAAAACAATTGAGGCCTATTCCAGTTTCCCATTCCAGAAATAAATGCCTCCAATCATGGTCTTGGAGCTCTACTGTCCTGGAGAGTTCACATAGTCATATTTCACTTAAATGTCCAAATAGCAATGAAGACCTTCATTATTTGGATTGGGGGTGTTAAATTGGGGTTGGGGGTAAACCAAAGGTGACAGAGGCCTCTCATAGCAGAATGTCTTGCTTAGCCAACTTGAAGCATAGTATAGAATCTACAGCACCCCAGCAATGTATACCTTCACAATATTGTAGTTGTATGAGATGCTTCAGGTCCCAGGAACAGGATTGTGAAACATTCATCTAAGCTCTAGGTTTATACACTTCAAGGAGATATATCTGTTCTGTTGCAATCATGTTTAAACATTTTCGTATGACTAACTGATAATTTAATACCTGAAACCATGTTGTTTACAGGATAGATTTGCTCATCACAGCAGACTGGCTTGTCTCTTGATGGAGATGTGTTCATGCAGTCCTCCTGGCTAAAGGACACATTGATATTTTTGAATTAAATGCTTTATTTGTATTAGTATGCTACATCAGTGAGTAGATTTACATGAGGTCAATAATCCAATATCTGCAGAAAATCAAATTTAATCAGTAATCTTATCAACACATTTATGTACACTTGAGTAATCAGATAACTGAAAACTCCAGGTCTACATGAGTTGGGCAGTAATTGGGTTACTGCTTTGCAACCAGTCAATAAGCTCACAGAACAAGTAATGTAAACTTCATGTAAAACTCAAACTACCATGCTTAATTTCATCAGTCATATTTTTAGTTTCAGCATTGATCAAAATGCCTTCCCATTGGTGCTGTATTTTCTTATTTCTGGTACTACTGTATGTTTTTATGCTATTCTGAGAAAAGGCCAGTTAAGTGTATAGATGTATGATCTAAGACACCAGAGTATGTTGTTTAAATAATAAGATAACTGCAGAAATCAGAATAAGATCTTATTTTTGCTGTACCAGAGTTTAGATCATGAGTGCCTAAGTGGGGTCTTTTTTTGGTTACATCTCTACTAGAGACTAGTGTTCTCCCTAATTGAACACTCTGAATTCAACTCATGAAAGATGTGCAAATTAGCTGATGAGTTGAATCGGACATGTTTAATGAGGGAGAATGCTGAAGTCTGCAGTGCTGTAGCCTGTGGCAGACACATTTTTTGACAGCCAAATTAGCTTGGAAATGGCTTTCATGGTGCATTAGTATTGTCCTCACAACCTTGCGAACTTCTGAATGATATGTGAAATCTTTTTTGAAAGCTATTTAATGACAAGCTTACTAGCTGATGTGAAAAAGACTAACAGAAAGTGTTACATACCTCATCATTCCCTTTGCTTTTGCACATTGTACATCCTTAAGCTGAACATTCACAGTCTGCTCAATTTTTCTATTTCCATGTGTCTTTAGTACAAGAAGCATATTTTAAAAACATACCATTTTTATACATGAACTATGATGTGAAAGTATTGCACAGTTTAATCAATAAAAAAAGGTATACTTACAACTTCTGCCAACAGCTCATCCTGCTCCCAAATGAATCTTCCAATTTTGGCTTTTACCTCTAAATATATTCAACCAATTTGTCAATTTCAACAATTCATATTCCATATTAAATATCAGAATTATACATGCTCAGAATTATACAGTTGCTCAGAAATATCCCATGGCTGATAAACACAGCTCACCTCTCTGTACTGAAACAGGAGGTAGCAGATAGTGTCCAAGAGGCACAGACTTGGCACTCTGCCGTACTCGACAAGTTGACAGATATGCACTATGGAACACCGTGGCTCTGTCCATTGCATAGTCATCACTAACATGTACCCTGAAATAAACACAGAGAACAAATTCACTTTAAATGACATCAAAAATATCAGGTCACACATTCATAAAGAACATCTGTAGGCTTAAAGTCAGTTAGCCTCATTTAATTTTCGTAAGTTCGTTGTAGAGAAAAAAATCTATATCTGATTTAATATGTTTTTTAAATTGTTAGCAGCTGTCCTTCTAAACTAAACAAATACCATATAAGAAAACACTAGTGAATGTAACAATATTCTTAAAAACTGAAATGGGTGATTTAAAGGAAGTTTCTTCTTAAGAACATTTGATGAATAAGAGAGTGAGATATGAGGCCTGTGAATATTGCTGTTTTAAAGCAATAGTGTGTATGAAAGCACTCACTACCTTTTCGTGTCAGGACAAGATGCATCATCACTGAAGAGGAAGTCTGCAGTTCTCCAGTTGGAGATAACACCACCCTGAGACACTGACAACATCACAGTTTATAACATGATCGGTGGTACATGAAGGCATAAAGAAATAACCAGAAAAGGCAAAGATGCCATATCTTTATAAACAAACAAACAAAACAGAACATTTTTGCCCACCAGGATCCTGGAGGGGTTAAAGATGAGCCCAATGTGTATTATACTGATGGGCCTAGATGGGACCCATGTGATATTAAAGTGGGTTGTAATGATGGGCCCATCAGGTTGCGGTTTGGCATTAGGCATGGGGCGAATAGATTCATGTTTGTTCATCTGCTTCACCGAGTCGTATTTTATTGGCAGTCCTTCTCTAAACAGAGTAGACAAACTGTGCATTTGCAACACGTAATTGGTTCAGAAGTGGTATCCATAAACGGGGACATATAAGGAACAATGGTGTTTAAAAGTTTGTGAAATCTTTGGTTTTTTCTATATTTCTGCATACATTTGACCTACAACTTCACCCGAAGTTCTACAAGTAGATAAGGAGAATCAAGTCAAACAAATGAGACAAAAACATTACACTTACTCATTTATTTATTGCAGATAACAACCCAATATTACATATCTATGAGTGGCAACAGTATGTCAACCTCTATGATCATCAGATAATCTGACGGTGAATTACAGTTAGTTTGCAGTTTACTAAAGAAAACACAGTGAAGATAGAAGGAGCAATGTTTTGTGGATGGGAATATATATTTTTGTTTTAAAGAGATATATTTGGAGAAAGAAAAATGCTTCCTATCTGTGAAACATGAAGCTGGTACTATCATGGTTAGGGCCTATTGCATCTGAGGCAGGACAACTGCCCATCACTGAAGGAACAATGAGTTCTGAATTAAATTAAAATGATGTAAAGGGAAATCATGAGCTGAATCTCAAGAGAATGTGGGTCATGGGGCAAGACAATGACCCTAAGGCCACAATTCATTCTAGCAAATGATGGTTAAAAAAGAATAGAGTGAATGTTTAGGAATGGCTCAGGCCTGACCTGGATTCAACAGAAATGTTGTGGAAGGGCCCGAAGCAGGCAGTTCATTGAGGAAACCCACCAACATAACAGAGCTGAAGCTGTTTCGTACGGAGGACAGGGCTCAAAGTGTTGGACTAGTCAATAGTTGCAGGCATATTTAGTTGAAGTTATTGCTGCACAGGGGGGTCAGACCAGACCTCCATAAATAAATGAGCAACTGTTTGATTTAGTTTGACATCTATTTTTAGACTTTATACTGAAATATAAAAATCTGATTTGGTTTCGGGTCAAATTTGTACTGAAATATAGAAAAATCTGTGATTTAACCCTATTCATAGAGCTGTTTTTCCCTCAAACACTGAAATATCAGTATTTTAACATGTATAATACTAAAGTGTATTCTTTAAATCATGTATTTCACATTAGGAAACAGATTATTTATACATATTAATGAGTCAGCCCTGCTGACCAACCTGTGATGTGACATTAGCACACAGGCTAACTGGTATCTCCTAACTCACCCCAAAACCTTGAAATATCTTCCCCCACGCTGTTTGAGAACCAGGCTGTTTTGTTTTTAAACATATTTGCTGATATTTTATAAGTAATAGCTGTGAAACAGCACATTGACTGCTTTAAACAGGTCACTTCAGGCAGTGGGGAAATATTAGCTACTGAATAAACAGACCCTGGAGATCAATGTGTCCCTTTACACTTATTACCTATAAAATCTCAAATCTTTAACCTTTACAACTCTACACTGATTTTGAGGTGTGTTTTCATAGTTTGACACACATTTATTTGACCAAAAAACATATTTATTGACACAAACCAGATACTGCTATTTTCAGAAGATCCTAGATTTTTGTCAGATATTTGTCTTCATTTGAGACTTTAAACAGAATTTAAATGTTTAAATATGACTAAAAAAGATGTTATATCTCAGAAAACCCGTGTTTGAGTGTTGAGCTGACAATTTTGAATTATTTGTAAGGATTGCATTGACAAGAATATTCATAATAATTCTTCAAAATACTCAACAGTAAATAAAATATAAAAACCTGAACTCCTTTATTATTTTTGTTATTTATGTATGTATCATTATTATCCTGTCTCAGGACTTTTATTTTGAAATTTGAACACTGTGAGCAAAGAAAAGAGTTCACTTCCTTCACCAGTAATGTCATCAGCCCCGTCCCCTCTCGCTGATCAGTCAGAGTCTGTATGCTGGTTGAGAATGCATTGGAAGTTTCCTTTAAACTGGGATCTAATTTAGTTTGTAATTAGTGAATTTTATTTTATTTTATTTTATAAATCATCACACAATAATTAGACACCATGGTTATATAAATCCTGTAGTTGGTTATGATGTCTATCATGTCTGTAGGTGACTCTGATCCTGAGATATGAAGATCAGATGTAACCTGTAACTAAGATGTAGAATATAAAAATAATAAAGTGCTAGATATCTAAAACATATTATTTCTCTTCATTATCCTTATTTCAGACTTCAAGTTTAAGTAAACCTCAAAAAGTTCGAGGTAAACGTGACAGAATAAAGCATCCTAGCTGGATGGCTTGTGTGGAACAACAGGTAACTGGTAACTGAAGTTAACATTATAAATTTAACATCACTGCCTTCCTCATTTTAATCTGAAACTCTACAGTCACTAGTATAAAATAATGGAAGTGAAAGTTTACTTTGTGCTTTCAGGTACAGAAACAGACTTTCACCACCTGTGCAGTGAAATATGCTGTAATGTACTCTTACAACCAGGAGATGGAAGCAGCTTCATGTGTATCAGTAACATACAGTTTCAGAGTCTCACTTCCAGGAGGTCAATACAACTTAGTGTTTATTTAGTAATATAATGTCTCAACTGAATTAAAGTATAGAAAAAATGATGTCATATCAAATGACTTCTTGTCATATCATTTTGGTCTAAAAATGAAATGCAGACCCTGCAGGAAAAATCCCTCTCAAGACCACCTTTTGCTGGTAGCTTGTTTCAAGCCAGTGTTTCTTAACCCTGGTCCTGGAGGCACCCCTTCCTGGTCTACCAGCTTGGTTATGCTGTTCAGCCATTATGATCAGGCAAAACAATCACTGGCAAAGAAAAGTGAAAGGCTTTTTGAAACTGCATGCATTGGCATAAAAAATGCTTGGAGACACTAACAACACACTTTATCTAGAGCACATTTTTTAAATGTTCTGCATCTGTGAATTAATTTCTGGACAGTAGAATTGATTTCTGATTTCTAATTGTTTTGAAATTTTAAAAAATCCTATTCCATCTGCATCTATGACCTTCATTCTGAAGGTCTCATAGAGCTCTTTGAACCTTGCCATGGTGATAGTACTCACTTTCTCAATCAAGAGCAAACCAAACTAATGTCTGAGATTTAAATAAGGCTGCCTCCTCCAACGTCCACTCTAATGCTGGTCCACTCTAATTCTAATTTTAGGCATTTAAGCACTGTATTTGTCAAAATAAAGTATACATATTTTGGTCCAAACTGCCCCATTATTGAAATGCGTTTGAAAATTCTATGCAGCCATCAGGCAAAACTAGACTTGTCTGCTTTTTTCTGTTTAAGTAATGCAAAGTAAATTATGCCATTTACTGTGTTCTATATGTCTCCAATATGCAGTATTCATAGAAGATGAGAGGCAGGCAGAAGGATTTAATGTGCATTGATATTTTATTCTGACACTACATCCTGTCAGCTCTAGTCACATGGTTGGCAGTGTGGATTAACCTCAGAATAATTAGTGTGAATTCACACTAACCATAATGTGAAAGAGCTGCCACCCGACAGAGCTGGCAAGCTGCTTTTTTTCATGCCTTTGCATCCATATGCTGTGAAACTGAGGAAAACATCCAAGTCAAAATACAAGCTAGAATTTAATCTGTTATGGCCTTTCCTTTATGGCGCATTGTAATTTCTTATCACTATGTGATCAGAGATTCTGAATGAAACTCTGTACTGCTGTCATGGAGACTAAACTAGAGACAATGCAAGGACATTTTACCTGTACACTGTTGGTTATCTCCACAACCTTCTAGAACAAAGGTCACTTCTAGGCAGACTGTGGTCCAGGAGCCAGTTGCACCAGGTGAACGTAAGTTCAATTGAAGCCTAGTTTAAATGTAAACTGGCCTTACATTCATCTATATGTTAAAGTATGTTAAAGTATGTCACATATCTCTTGCACCTTTTCCTCACAACAAACATTCCATTTCATTGTACCGTTCGGTACTGCACTGTCCTGTCCTGTCTGTTAAATTGTCTCTCGTTTGCTGTATTTATTGTATTTATTGGAGTGTTTGCACTTTATGTTGTCTTATTGTATTGTCGTTACATGTTGCACCATGGTTCCAGAGGAACGTAATTTCATTGCACTGTGTACCTGTACTCAGATATGACAATAAAAAAATATATATATTAAAAAAAGCCTTGAGCACAAACAGATATGGTGTTCTTATAATCTCTGTAAGCCCATTTCTACGAATCTATGCACTTTAAGTTTCAGTGGTGCAACCAAAATTCTGCCATCTGCTAGGTATGGTTTAGGGCAGCCATGACCTGGTGTTTAGGGAACCAGCATTGTTACTGGAAGGTTGTTGGTTTGATGCCCTGAATTGGCAGGACAGGACTGAAGTGTCCTAGAAATACACTGATCATCAAAAAATAGCAATGCTATTGGGAAGGAAGATAAAGGTTAGCTGGAACAATAAACTATTATAAATTTAAACTGATATAAGCAATATTTATTGCACTGCAATCAGAAATAGTGTCTCTCAGTATGGCATTGGGTATAATGCAACATGCCAGATGTATTGGCATGGAGTTGTAGAGGTTCAGCTTGATTATTCTCACGCAGTTCCTGCAGATTGTTCGGTAGTGGTGGAGTGCATTGCACACATTTTTAATCAGGGATAGGTCTGGCGATGCGACTGACCACTGCATTGTATCTGTGTCTTCAAGGCAAGCTCTGGAGATGGCAGCAGTATGTGGACGAATGTTGTCCTGTTGGAGCAGGAGTTCAGAAAAGGTAGGACCACTGGTTGCAAGATCTCATTAACTTAATATTGGACTGTCAAAGTGCCTGTAATGAAGACCGAAGGTATACAAAATTGCTCACCACACCATGACACCAGGCCTTCTGGACATGTGACACATGACAACAATCTTGGCGCTGATCACAGTGCCTCCACAGATGGACGCATTGGTTGTCTCCACCAAGGTAAAAGCAGAACTTGTCACTGAAGACGACCCTGACACCATTGCAAGTCATTGATTCCTTCTGGGTGCAGCTATTGTTTGATGATGAGTGTATTTTGAGATACTGGATTTCTGCTTTTCATAAGCTATAATCCATATCGATCAACAGTGAAACAACTCTTTTGTAACCTCAAAACATGATTAAAGACAGTAGGAATTTGCTGAAGTCATATTTTCACATGCATGTGATTTTCAGTGGTGTTTCTGGGATGCTCTATATCAGCAGCAGGTATCTATTTTTATTTCTTTGCACACATTGCCTTGAGTTTGTGCATGCAGTTGCAACATTTGGTGCCGTCACCATCACTGACTTCACCCTAACAAAGGCTTCAGGCAGCAGCATAGCATGGCTGGAGTGTCTCATTATCCTCTCTACATGGGAGTAGTGGGCAGGGCCAGAGGTTTATTTAGTGCTGGCTGCCATGGGCTCACTTAATGCCAAATTGGTTTCAAGATTTTGAGAGCAGTAATGTCATGTAGCCTTGTGGCGAATGTCCAGGCGAGGCCATTTAGAAAGCTATAACCATAGGGCAGAGGGACAGCATGTTGCCTGCTGGGTAATTGATTGGTCATGCCTTGGAGAGTTGCTCTTGTCATAGCTGAAATAAAATACATCTGACATTTTTAAGAGCTCCAGCTAGAGGTTGCTCTTTTACAGTGACCCAGGACCTGCCCCCTTCTCCAGTGCTAACCTTAACCGGGAGTAGACCTATGTTCCCAAGGCCCTTTGCTTCCAAGGCCCAGTATTCCCTCAGGAATACATTAAGGGAACCTATGAATGGATTCCAAAAGTAATGCTTATGTTGGTCATTAGAGGTGACAAGTTTTTGTGGCAATTATAAAATATGGTGTGGTATGCTCTGACTGGTAATTAGTATTGTTTTACACTATTGGAATATTATTAATTATTATGAATAAGTTCAACTTGAATAAACGTTAAACCTTTATATCCTGAAAGGTTTAACTGTGTATAAATATTCTATACAGTCTTGAATCTTTGACACCTTTAAGAAATGTATAAAATTTATAGATGACCATTTTTTACAACTATATCTTTATTTATATATCTTTTTTATATAACTATATCTTTATATCTATATATAATATTTTTATATATTCTTGTGAGAAAAAAGTTATGACACCATATGTACTAATATCTGGTATTACCTCCTTTGAAATAGTCAATTAGATGTTTCTGATAACCAGCAACGTCTCTGACATTGACTGGAAGAAAGATTTTCCCACTGCTCCATATAGAATTCTTTCAGCTATGCTTTGTTTCATTATCATTCTTTGTGCAGGTGGTCTTATATTTTCATCAAGCCCCCTCTGATACAATAAAAGTTTCATCGTGGTTTCTTTGATGGAGAGCTCTCCAGGCCCTGCTGCAGCAAAGCAGCCCCAAACCATGACACTTCCACCTCTATGCTTCACAGTCGGTATGAGATTCTTGTGCTCAAATGCTGCGTTTGGTTTGTGTTATTGTGTTGTATTTCTTCTGTTACTGTATTCAAATAATTCAGCTTTCATCTGTCCAAAGCACATTGTTCCAGAAGTCCTATTCTTTGTCTTTGTGCTCACTAGCAAACTTGAGTTTTACCCTGTTGTTTTTTTTTTTTCAACAGCAAGGGATTCCTCCTTGCTCGCCTCCCATAAAAATAAAACATTTGGTCTTTTTCTGATGGTTGAGGTTGCACTTTGACATAAATTGTGCCTAGAGCCTAGGTCCTGTGATGACATTTTAGGATTGTTGGAGATTTCTAGCTCTTGGGGTGAACATGCTAGAACAGCCTGACCTGGCCATGTTGGTTTTAAATGTTCTCCACTTGTAAAATATTAGAAAGACTGATTTCTAATTGTTTAGAGATCTTTTTAAATCAGGTTTGAGACTCATCTGCATCTACAACCTTCTTTTTGAAGGCCTCAGAGAACTCTTTGGATGTCGCCATTGGTGATTCCACTCACTTCAACAATCTAGAGCAAACTGAACTAATGTGTGATGTTTAAATAAGACATCCTTTTCCAAAGTCCTCTCTAATGGTGGTCTAATCATTTACAGCTGATGTGGTGAATTGGATTCTAATTTTAGGCATTTAAATTAGAAATAATAGTGGGGTTGTCATTACATTTTGTCATTTTGCAAATGATTTTTAAAAGACAATTCTTTAGTTTTATGCCATATGTTCATATGTTTAAGTATGTAAATGTCAGAGGTATTCATGGGGTGCCCTTATTTTTCATGACTGTTTATTGACAGTCTGATTAAATAGAAAGTAGGTAAATAGAAATGGTTTAAAATCCATCACTATTATTAATAACTAATGAGATTGGAATAGCTCCTCATAGGAAGTGCAGTTTTGGTGAGAATGATCAAAACATGCTTAACTTAATGTGATCAAAAACAAAGAAACAAACAATGGCATTTTAGAGAAGCTAATTTTAGGTTCTGACCATCACAGCCTTTGTTTTCAGACAGAACACGTGGTAAATGTTTTAAGCAGTTCTTCAATCTGCGTGCACTTAAGCTTTCTTTTCTGCCACAGTGAAATGTGTAATGCGGCAGGGCTGGCTATAATAGGGAACGACATCTTTCAAAACTGAAGACTGCTTGATTCTATTCTTGGCAAAGTGTGTGTGTGTGTGTGTGTGTGTGTGTGTGTGTGTGTGTGTGTGTGTGTGTGTGTGTGTGTGTGTGTGTGTATTTGTACTTGCATGTGTGCACGTGTAAGGGAATGGAAATGCTTTGTTCATTTTCGTCTGATCATGCATTTTTAAAATAGCGTAGGAAATGTATAGTATAAAGCTGCCATAGTCTTCCTCCCACTCTTCTGCAATTGTACTACAATCAGATGGTTTAAAACTGAGAATGATGTTTGCCTTTGTAACTTTAAGGCAGTGTGAACCTGATTTTAAACAGCTCTCAGAATATGGCAGCTGGTGTTTCAGTTGCAGTTTATGTAGCACGAATTCCCATTACTCAGTGAGAAATTGACATTGTTGACTTCTTACCAATTATAGGGTTCTGGTAATGCATTGGTGAGCAAAAGGTCCACCATCACAAACCTGAGTGATTGTGTGAAGGAGTCAGACGGCAGCACCAACATCCCAATTTACTATAAATCACAATGTCCATGAACCCCTGGATCTGCAGCCTGTAACTAAGCTAAGAAATTAATTACCAAATGCTACACTAAACAAGAAATTTTTCAGGCTAGACTTGAAGATGTTGAGTGTTGAGTCCTGAACATTATCTGGAAGGTTATTCAAGAGCTTGCTGAGGCCTTCTGAATTCTGGAGACTAGGTACTTGTGTGTCAACAGCAACTAAATAAAATAAATAAGTAAATTAAATAACAAAAACACACAAGAAGATTATTTTTCAAAAATGGATTAGTTGAAGAAATTGTAGTGATATAATTACTGGTGAGTGTGAAGTTTGTGAATGTAAGTGAATGTAAATTGTGAAGGTTAATGGATTGTATTTGAGATATACAGCTTGAGAGCAGTAGCTGACAGTGAGGGGTGGGGTCAGGAGTATGAGAGATTATTGTGTGGGTGTCCTGTTTGAGCCAGATTGAATCCATGGTCCCTGGTATTGTGAGACCACAAAAGGAGTGAGCACTTCAGCCTGGAGCTATTTTTGGGGCTGTTTTAGATGAGATCTCACATCAGATGTCTGTTGTGCTGAAGCAGCTTTGGTTTCATGTTTCTTCTTGTGTTGTTTCTTAGTCAAAAACAACAAGTTCTAGCTATGGGCACTGATTAGGATCGAAGGACTGGGTCACGAGGAGTAGATACATTACTGTAGACTCCCATCTCACCTGCACTTCGTCTCCATCTGCACGTGTGGACTGTCAGGACGAACTGGCTCTGTGTTTCAAATGGAAATGTGAAGTCTTCTCTTTCTGGAACATGTGGCAGAGCCTCTCTCTCCTTTGCTCATCGAACAGCTTCAAAGGAGCCCCTTTTCATGGCAGGTGTTTCTGGATTAAGGCCATTGTAGGATTGTTTTTTCCCCTCTCCCTCACCTTTGAAGTGTCATCATCTCTTTCACCTGCCTTCCTTACCGTTGTAACTCTGCCCGGCTCAAATTCTCAGCTCTGGCAAAGCACTGAAATAAATGTTCTATTTTAAACCTGGAGTGAGATAGTGTGGGAAAGAGTGTAATTCTAACACATGTACAGCTTTTCAGGAAGGTGCTAACATCTGTACTGCCAGAGTAAGAAAGGATAAAGCTATTCAGGTGACAAGGAGGCAAGACTGCATAGGGAAACTGAACTCTGCTTAAGGGCCATGGTTTAGTGGAGAATTCAACATATTAACCTGCGTTCTGATGTAGATGTTCCTGTTGACTCTGATGCCAGCCATAGTGGACACCTATTGTAAACCTACGCATAAATCGAGATCTTTACACCAACAATGTCTAGGAGTGGCAGTAAAGCAAAATCCATACTCATGCAGAAGACATTGTACCTGGTACCAGGTTTGTTATCCACTACAACAGTTTCCCCTTGAAATGCAAGGGGTGATGTCTCAAAACTCTGCCACTATGTTTGTACTTGTTCAAAAAGCACGATTTTATAAGCTGTCATTCTGTAAAGTCATTTTAAAAATTGTGATCAAATTTTAGAAATGGCTAGTTTATGCTGGGTATCTGCATCTTGCATCGGCATCAAGTAGAGCAATGATATTCTTAAGGACAGTCACCACTCTGCAAGGTTTACATGTCACATTTTAGTCCCTACTCAGCTCCCTTGGAACCTTGAGGGAGCAGATAGTGCGGTAGTCAAGACCATGTCAAGGTCAAGACAGGTACACATCAAGTCACAGTCAAGACAGAGATTGGGAGTTGCCAAGATCAAGACAAGACCGATACCAGATTATAGATTTTTCCCCCCATCATATAAGAATAAAAAGAAATCAATATATTACATTGTGAGATAAGTGAATGATTCAAGTTTCACACTTAGCAATGCATGTGACAAAAGTAAGGGTCTTATTGTGTACATGACTGATGATATAAGGTCTTCATTTGGAAGCCCTGCCAGAGGCAACATGTTTGCTGAGCTGTTAGTGTCCCTCATCTCACTACTAGGGGTGACTGACTGGCTCCCCAGATAATCAAACCAGCAGCTGGGACAGTGTGTAACTCCAGAGCAAAGGCAGGATGGAAGGACTCACCACGAGGCCTCCAAACTCAAACCAGATCACCACTAGATTGCAAACCTGGATTCATTGCTAAAGAAGAATGTAGCAGCCCAGGTATCTCTTTCATGACACCACTGCAAAAGTGACAGGGGGTTGGTCAGAAAGATGATGAAGAAAATTCATCAAAATGACCGTCTTTCTACTCTCATTCCAATGATGCACCCTCTCTCAAAGTCTGTCAACTGCACAAAATGTCTTTGAGTGTGTAATAGAGGCATGATATCTCTACCCACTACCCAAAAGTATCCTCTGAGAGCCCTATTGTCCTAAGACCCAGTGTCTAATCAGACCACACCTGTATTCATTTACATATCAGCCAGAGATAGAACTGCATGTTTTCCTGAAATCACACATTGTATTATTCTTTTATATGTATGAACAATAATCAATAAGTTAACAATAAGTTTAACAGGTGTTAAGCACGTAACCGCATAGAGCTGTAAAACATACACTACATGGAGAAAAGTATTGGGACACCTGCTCATCTTTTTGTTTCTCCTGAAATCAAGGGTTGCATTTTGTTGCATTCAGCAACAACAGCATTAGTGAGGTCAGGATGTTGGATGAATGATCGCCACCGCACCTCGTCCCCAACTCTCCAGCTCATCCCAAAAGTACTGGATGGAGCACCTTCATTCAGGAGAACACAGTTCCACTGCTCCACAGCTCGATGCTTGTGGGCTTCATAACCCACTAGCATGGGATGGTGTCCAGAGAGACATATATGATTGGCAGTACTTCTGTACATGGAATAAACAAGTTCTGTGTGCATTTGCACATCTTTGTCAGCAATGGATGCAACTTAAATTAACTGAATGTATTCATTAAAAAGGGGTGTCCAAAAACGTTTGGACGCATAATGTACAGTATTATGTAAATAGTGAAATGATATAAACTATGTGGAGCAATGTTAAAAGCACAGTTACTGTCACGTTTTAAGATTTTATTTTCTGCATGGACAGTCTGCCCTACAGCAAAATGGCATGTTTAAGAGCAGGACTGTGTAATGGAAACCTTGCTATTCACAGAACACATATAAGTTAAAATGGCAACAGGAGGGGGCAGCTGCCCCAGAACATTAGTGCTCGCTAGTATAGCATCACTAGTTATTGTGCCGTGGGAGCTAGAAGCCCTTGTCAGGACGCGTGTGGGTTGTGTGAGCAGCCCTCGCTAGCAGGAGTGGTTAGTGCACAAGTGAGCGACGATGGGGCACATTGCTCCTCAGACCGTTAACAGAGAGTCGCAAAGGACACAGAGATGCCTTTAGCCTTGCCCTAAGGCCAGATGATGAAACAAAGTGTGTGTTTATGTGCATATGTGTGTGTGTCTTCATGGACAGAGCAATGGATGAGGTATTATGAGGATACCTCTTTGTTGTTTCTGATGACTGGTGTGGCCTGAATAGGTACTTTGCAGTGGCTTTGGGAGAGCTTGCAAAGAATGTTGCATATCAATCAATCTACCTTCATTTTGCCTGGGAATATACATTGAGGGTCACCCTTGTTTTTATTATAGCCATGTGCTGACAGCAGAGGTGGGTATTTCATGTCCAGCAAGTCAAAATCTGCCCCAGGATTTTATTTCATCTGCCTGGATGGCTTTGTTGCAGCTCAGTCTGCCAAACCATTCTTAGTAACATGAACTCAAGGTGGAGTAAGGGGCATTATTATTCCACATGACCAACCCTAATATGTAAGTGGTAGATCTGTATTACCCATATTTACCCACATGGATATGAGTAATTATGAAAAAAAGTATATGTAATGTATGAAGACTTATATGAACTGATATGAGCAATATTTATTGACCTACACATACAGAAGTCATGTTTCTCAGTATGGCGTCAGGCATAATGCAACATGCCAAATGTCTCAGCATGGAGTTGTAGATGTTCCTAATAGTGTCCTGTGATCATCCTTCCCATGCAGCTTGAATATTCTCACTCAGGTCCTGCAGATTGTGTGGTAGGGGTGGAATGTTGATTGTGCATTCAATACCATCCCACACATTTTCAGCTGGGTGTAGGTCTGTTGATGCAACTGGCCATGGCATTGTCTTCAAGTTGAGCTCTTGAGATGTCAACAGTATGTGGACGTGTTTTGTCCTGTTGGAATAGCAGACATTAGAGACATATTACTTTGCTGACTAACGGCCTCCTATTATTTCCCTGCACTAGCAGGACATGACTGAATTGTCCTTGAGCAAGACACTTAATTTAGTGCTTGTGTGTGTATTCACTAGTGTGTATGTGTGCGTTTCACTGCATGGATGGGTTAAATGTGGAGGACAAATTCCCCATGTGCACAAGTACAGTGGCTCTAAATGCACCTTCACATTTAGGCTTTAATCATAAAGTATTGATTTGAGGTCATATCACCCAGAACTAACAGAACTTAGAATTATAGTCTTAAACATGGTTGTTAAATATAATAATCAGAGAACAGTAACACAACTGCAAAGATACAGTTGTGTAATCAAGGCAATTGCTGATGAATTCATGTTACAGTACTTTTTCCAAAACAGAACAGTGCTTGTGTTGAAAATAAACAGCAGTGAGTCCACTCTGGCAGGAACTTACATTGTTTCCTGTGCCTCGCAAAGATATGGTCAATA
This sequence comes from Acestrorhynchus altus, assembly GCA_034509495.1. Taxonomy (NCBI): domain Eukaryota; kingdom Metazoa; phylum Chordata; class Actinopteri; order Characiformes; family Acestrorhynchidae; genus Acestrorhynchus; species Acestrorhynchus altus. Next base: position 9,182,527 of record CM067523.1, on the reverse strand, counting down.
ATAAATCAGGACGTTTAACTGGGTCTGCTTTCCCTCATTCTGTACTCCAACAGAGGGATCTGTTTCTTTTTGGGATTACTAAACACACACACACACGTACACCACCAAAAAACTTCTCTGAGTATCCTTAAATTCTTCCCCTTACCCAAAGTCCAGATCTCTTACCAGATCTCAGTGCTGTCAGGCTTTACACCTCTAGCCCATATCTGCAAATAGGCTTTAGGTTGACCTCCTCCTGAGAGTCTATTCTATTGACAGTGGTTCTCTACAGGGACTACTCAAGGTGTGTGTGCATTTGCACATCTGTTTCAGCAACGGAGGCAACTTAAATGCATGCATTCATTAAATGTCCATATTTGGACATGCACACCTTCACTGTCCATTTTACTGGCCATACAGGTGCACTTTGTTGTTCTATAATTACAGACTGTAGTCCAACTGTTTTTCTGCACTTTGTTCTCCTCCTTTCGCCCCGTTCTTCAATGGTCAGGACCCCACAGGACCACCACAGAGCAGGTGTTATGTGGGTGGTGGGTCATTCTCAGCACTGCAGTGGCACTGACAGGGTGGTGTGTTAGTGTGTGTTGCACTGGTATGAGTGAATCAGACACAGCAGTGCTGGAGACCTAAAGTGTTTAAACCCCTCAGTGTCACTGCTGGACTGAGAACAGTCAACCAACTTGAAATATCCAGCCAAAAGCATCCTGTGGGCAGTGTCCTGTGAACACTGATGTAGGACTAGAGGATGACCAACACAAACTGTGTAGAAACAGATGAGCTGACATTACATCTACAACTATGTAGGAGTGTCTAATAGAGTGAACAGCGAGTGGACAGGGAGTGCAACCCACATAGTGCCTGCTCTGTGGTGCTCCTGTGGGGTCTGGGTGAAAGATCAGGGTGAAAAGAGGCCTGAAAGGTATGCAGAGAACTACAAAGTGCTCTGTGTGGTAAGAGTCTGAAAGTGGTAAGTATCTGATCAAAGGGATGCTGAGAGCATTTTTATGCATAGTGTCCAATAAGATCAACCAGAAGGCCTAAATGCAAATCTCTTGACTTATATACTGTAGTTCTCAAGCTAACAAACCAGAATGTGAAGCGTGAGAAAAAGACCGTCAGCTACTGTTGCCATTTACAGTCCTAGCCACAAGGTAAGCAGAGAACAAACTGATGCAAATTTCCAGAAAACCATTAAACAGTTTGTGACTGCTGCTATCGTAGAGGCCATGTGACTCATAAGCTCCGGGTCAGCCCTCTTAGACTCCCAGGGACATTTATGATTGGATCAGTGAGTTGTCAGTCAATTTTTTTGCCTCTATGTTAATGGAGCGTCCTTGAACATACAGCCATAAGGCCACTGCTGTGTGAGCTGAGCTGAGTGCTCATAGTACTTGGTGCACTCTCCTGGGCTCAGGACTCTGACGGTCTCCATATGAGTATCCTGAATGAATAAGCAGTAAACAGACAAATGACATGGGTGGATGACAGCTGTGAGGCTTAAGCAGTGGGTATTTCAGTGACTCAGTCTGTGTCAGCCTTGCTTGGGTCCTCTGGCTTTAAATCAAGGGCAAAATGACTCTTATGACTTTCTAGACTCTCCAAAGGCTTGGAACTGTACTTTTTTTGGGTGGAAGCCTGAATGATGAGACTTCAATTGAGTTGGAATGTGGTTCTTTTGGGAAAGGAAACATATTGGTTATTGTATCCCATGTCCCTTTTGCCTTGCCCCATGGAAGCCAAACAGTGATGCACTGGGCTGTGGGATGTGCAAGTGAACCTTTGATATAATATTTGATTCAATATGCATTGAATGTGGATGTGATGTCTGTTGTGTTCTGTTTTCTGACATTTCTAGCCATATGTCACTGGTCACAATCATTACCACCCATTATGTTCTCCACTGTTAATGGTAATGCCTTCTATAACAGGGCTTCTCAACCTTTTCCACCTTTTTGGCCGCATGACGTCCAACCACCAATTGTTTCTGGAATTATGCTTTTGCAATTTATTTTTTAAGTGCTTGACAATCTGCCTACTTATGCTATTGCATCATGTTTTTTGGGTTGTATCTGCAGAGGTTTTGACATTTATGATTTAAAAGTGTAGTTACTGGCTTACTATGGACTACTGTCTCCCCTGAGGACTGGCTGGCAGACCACTAATGAATGCTTCACGGCCCACTGTTGGTCCCTGGCCCACACGTTGAGAAACCCTGTTCTATAACATACACACCTGAGACTGTGGAATGAGGAAAACGTAATAAATGAAATGTCCCATCCATCTGAACCCCCATGTCATTTGTCACTTGAAGTCCGATAATTCATGTTGCCTTTCTCTGAGCTTGCAAAATAGCCCCTCACAACTTATACTGGTGTGTGTATTCCAAAGCCATACACTGAGCTAATGGCCCTCATATAATCTATTAATATACTAACATCCCATGATGTCTGGCATGTCACTGTAATATAACTTTTAAATCGCTTTTAATGTAAAATAATGGACTGTAAGGTAGATTTTGAGCCTACATTGATAATGATAATATTGTTTGGAATGAAAAGATTAGAGTTAATTATTAAAATAAAAATAGAAGCGTTTTCCCTACTGGTCTTTAGAGTGGACCCTGGATACCTGAGAATAAGGTTTCTTATTCTGTTTTCTGGACCTTGCATTACACCGGTCTAAGAAATCAGAGTATGCTGTTTATATGACCTCTTGAATAATCAGATGACTGCAGAAATCAGTTTTGTCAGTAATCTTATTTACATTAACTTGGGTAATCAAATAATGGCAAAACTCCGGGCTTACATGAATCAGGCAGTAATCAGATTTCTACTCTGCAACTAACCCATAATCTCACAGAAGAATGTAAATGGATGAAGGCAGAGTCATCACACTGGTTTGTGCTGCGTGCTTATCCCCTGATTAGGGCTAGCTGCAGCTCGACAGGGAGAGTGCATGCGCAGACTGAGAAAAATGAAAGAAATCAGACTAAGCTGTATACGTAGAAGCAAAATAGAAGCACTAATGGGATTTAGAGTGGAGCCCACTAGTAAAATTAATGAAGAATAATATTCACTAATATAAAATATAAAATATGAAATCCAGCTCTCATTATTAGATTTGTTAATCATATTTCTAGACCTTACATGATGTAGTCTATGGAATTAGAGTATGCTGTGTACGTGACTTCTTGAATAATCAGATAACTGCAGAAATCCAATTTTGTTAGTAATCTGATCAATACAATTATGTGCTCTTGGGTAATCAGATAATGGCTAGACTGGATTTGTCCCATTTGCATCCCCTGATGTAAAATGTTTTAAAAAATTTAAAAACTTAATACACAATGAATATTCGCACATTCTTGACATTTGACAGCTGACATTTCTTCTTCTTTGACAGTTTCTGTTTCTTCTGATGAAAACCCCATTTTATTTATTTTTTTTTAATTCCAATTTTTTTCTTTTCCCAATTTTTTTCTTTCCCCAGAGTTTTAGGTGTGTTTCTTTTTGATATTTCCTTAAAAGAAACATACATCATCACACATTCCTCATCACGGATATCATACAGCCCTATACATTTACTTTAATACTTTTACCATCATTATAGAAAACATAGAGCCCTACACCAATACTTTCATACCTTCATCTAATCATAGAGCCGACCAACACAATATAAATAATAGTTATTTTTTTTATATTTGTCCATTCTGTGTTCTCTGGACTTTCACATATCGTGACTTTACTGCCACATTTATCTATGAATAACATGTAGCGTTAAGCCCAATTAAATGCTGCAAAAACATTTATATGAATATGAATATGCTTTTCATGTTGGTGAAAAAGGAAAGGGAGGCGAGTAATACAGATTATCCTAGTCAAGAGCTTTAGTGATTGGATAAAAATGCATTTTGGTCCAAAAAGGTCAACTTCCAAAAACACCCTGATTGCAAGGATGCTTTCATAAATTATAAAGTAGTAGTCTAGTTGATGCGATCACAGGCATCATAACATAGAAAAAATAACAGTGGAAGAAATGGGTCAGAGACATCATTTAGAAATTAGATGCTTTTAAATGATCACATATTACATATTATGACTGGTGACACAAATTCAAAATGTGAGGAGAGGAGACACAACTAAATGTTTGGATAATTTATATTGGATTATATATATATATATATATATATATATATATATATATATATATATATATATATATATATATATATATATATCTGCGG